>PYXC01001844.1:1815000-2135000 GCA_015244755.2 Tenualosa ilisha | reverse complement strand
TATCAAGATTATCTTAATTTAAAAAATGACTTTCATTGAAACATTGAATTTCAATCCCAGAAGACTGACATAACATTCCATATGACTATTTGATGTACTAGAAATGGAGCAGAAGTACTTTGGACGCAAAAAAGAATGTTCAGGCATTGTTTTGGTTTTTACCTTTTACCTGAAACAAGCTGTACTTTTAGCCACTGTGTTGCAGCCAAAGACTATGTTGCTCCAGGAACACAGAGTGAAAGGGTCTCCTCTCTTATGTAAGCTCAAATGTAAACAATGTGATCACATACCATTCCTTCAAACCTCTTACTTCGCTTTGAAGAAGTAAGCAGTTTATAGTGCATAAACTATATATTTGTTTCCCACTTGTAACTCATACCAGGATGGTGTGTGTGTGTGTGTGTGTGTGTGTGTGTGTGTGTACTGAATTGTAAGTCACATTGGGAGCCTGTCTATGAAACCGATGCATGTTGTTAAAATGGCTGCATCTTAGATGGATCCTTCGCACGTGTGACACTCAACAATGACCGAAGTCACATCCATAAATAGCCAACTGTACTTGAAGAAGAGGGGCCATTTTTAGACTGTTTATCTGTTGGACATGATGCTCCTGCCAAAAATACCCCCCTCCCTGTATTCTCCACACCATACCCCACCCCCACTCTCAAAGGAAAAAGGGGAAGAAAAAAAAAAAAGTTTCAACTTAGTGCTGTGGTTGCTCAAAGTGTGCTTGTAAACATGAGGGTTTTCCAGAAGGGCCCGTCTTGTCCAGCCAGAAGCCGTAGGCTCTTGGGCATCTGGCTTGTCCAGGTACAGGCCAGCAACACATGTGTTTACCCTGGGTTGGCTTGTGTAGTCTGGCCTAGGCTAAGGACTCTTCATTCCCAGGGGCTATTTTAAGGTCTTTTGCCCCCCACCACCCCACCCCACCCCTGGCCCCATCACCAGCCTCCACTCTCCTCCAGCTGGGTAGTTGGATGGGGGTTTATTTGGGAACGAGGGGTTGGGGGTTGGGGGGGTGTTGGGGTTTTTGAGGTGCCGGCCCTCATCTGTTTAATGTATCTGTCAGGATGCAAAATGGCCTCGTCCTCCCTGATATAAACTCACAGTCTGCAGGGGGAAAGGGAGAATAAAACGGGAAGGAAAGAAGGTGAGGGAAGGAGAGAGAGGAGGGGGAAAGAGAGAAAGAGAGAGAAGGCTTTTTGAGGCGATTGAAATAAATCCTTGGTGTTGGTTGCATCACATGTTTATGTGGTAGTCACAGTGGATTGTTTCGCTTCCAGATGTTGCCTGGATTATTTACCATTGTTGGAAATGTTTGGTAGTCCCTGGTCACAGTCTCTGTTTTTGGATACATTTTCACTAAATAACTTGGCTACAGAAACACACACACTCACATACACGCACGCACGCGCGCGTGCACACACACACATATACACACGCGAATACGCGCGGATATACAGTGATAGAGTGAGGGACAGAATTATTGAAATTGAAGGAAAACAAAGCAAGCCTTTTATATTAGTTTGTATTGTACCTAAGTTTGTTTGAGTTGTGTTAGTTTGCAAAGCGTCTCAGTTTATTCTCTGTTGTAATTCAGTTGCATTCGTACTTTTGAGATATAGAACATGTCGGTCTTCCATCATTTGTCGTAGTGGAGCTTGTTTAAGCCACAAACATCCTTGAATATTTCCATTGTATGTATGAAGTATGTCATATTCACGGACAGCTACATCTTGTCTACAGCTGCATCTTGTGTTGATGTTTGTATGATATTGTATGCAAACACTTAAAGGAGGAAAAAAAAAAAAAAATTCCAAGCAGTGTACTTCAAACTATACTTTACAAGACTTCCTCACTGTGTGTGTGTGTGTGTGCGCGTGCGCATGCATAGATGTGTGTGCGTACCTAGGAGTGTGTCTCTGTAGGTGTGTTGTTGAGCCCTCGTTATCCTCTGTTCCACCGAATCCTTGTTTACCTTTGCAAGTCATGTGTAATAGTGATAGTGTTAAAATATCAGTATATTACTACATATTTCATGGTGCATTAGAAGCCAAAAAAAGCATGTTTTTTTAAAATCACTTCTTCTCTGAAAGCTCGATCCCTGCACAATACCTCTACGTTAGCATGGAGGATGAATGGTGAATGGTGTTCAGTAACTAGGCCACCACATTGATAGAAGCCATTCAGAAGTTGGAAAGTATCGATGGGTGCTTCTCAGCCAATTAACAGCGGCGTTGCTCATTAAAGATCAAGCTCATTGGACTGTGTTGGACAAATAGGTTACCCATCGAAGAGACATGGAACTTGTAGGTTCCTCAGGGCAGAGGTGATGGCTGCTTACTGGCCACAAAGTGAAGCCGGGGTCTCGCACAGTCGCTCAGTCATTAATATGTCGTCATGAAAAAAAAAAAAACGTTCTCTCAAACAGATAGTTCCATTCCTTGATTAAGACTGGTTAAGCCATGTGCAAAGTCATGGTAAAACGTTCGAAAACTAGAAAAGCAGTCGGAGAACGCAGACCTCCGGTAAGGCAATGTAGGGTCACTGACGCAACACAAATTCCAGACGGAGTTCCGGATCACCACCAAAATGTAATCATCTATTCCTTGTCCTAGTGCCCACGTTGTCTAAAAATTTTATCCAAATCTGTGCAGGCAAACAAACAGACAGACAGACGAAAACATAACCTCCTTGGCAGAGGAAATTGCACCAACGGACATATTGCATAAGTGTCACTACAAAGAAGTAGGCTGCAAGAAGTGAAATTGATTACTAAGAAAAAATATGCTAAAGAAATGTCACCTGTCTTTGTTGCTTGACGACCATTATTTCTGAGTCATTTTATTCTGCGTAAAAACATATGTTAACAAAAAAATTGCATTTGTTGTTTATATTTGTTTATTTTATGAAACGCTGCCAGGCAAATGTAGTAGCCATTTTAGAAAGGAGACAGGTCATAGGTTAGAGTGATTTTTAGAACACTGTAACCTACCCTGTTCTAGAATCACTGTAACCTACCCTGTACGTACTGCCCACTAGGATTTATTGCTTAGTTTTAAAACATTGAAATTCAGACATTTTGTCAGAAGTTTTATCAGACCTACCATTACATTATTAGAACTTATCATAGTATTATGGGGAGGTGTGTGTTGTTAGGGTGATGATGGGTCACTAAATACTATGCTATGCTAACTTTTTTTGAGAGAGAGAGAGAGATTTTCTACTTTTAACATGAGTGTTGTGTTTAGATTTCCATGGTGACTAGTATTGAGGTGATGGTTTTATGGTGATGGTTTTATCGACTATAACTGGTAAACATTTGTTCGCAGAATGACATTTCCTCCCCAGAGTGAAAAATGTCAAAGGTCTCTCAGAGTGGGCTGGGGAATGTGCTATGGATTCAGCAATTCATGGTTAAGCTACCTGTTAAGAAATGTGCTTCAGTTGCTGCCATAGAATATTTGCAAGTTAAATTACTGGAATTTTATATTTGTAGTGTAAATTATTTTGGATAAAATCTTTTGTTAACATATTAAATTTCTATAGTATTGCCAACTAAATTAGAAAATCATCAGCCAGATTGATAATCCTGCCAAAGACAATTAAATTCACAGACATTTTGTCAATGGTCATTTGAGACATCTGCAAGGGTATCCAAAGATCGTAGATCCTTGTGTTTTTAATTAAAATGCAATGTGCACTGGCAAGGAAAGAATGATTATATAAATAATTCATTATTTATGAATGAGTATTTCTATTTGAAAAATATATACATTGAAGGGTTTAGGCATTCATATTGACCCTTTAGGGACCATAGAGATGATTGAAGTGCTGTAAATATTAACAGAGATTAGCCTTCGGAAAATAGCCGTGTCTGTTTACCAGAACGTTCAGGTGAAGTTTAAATGTGAACTTTAGTGATATCTGCTTGTGCCCGTGGTCTGGAGGATGACCACAAACGCATACAGATAAGAGACAGAGGCGTGTAGCAAACTATGTGTTAACATGCCCGTCACAACTGTGATCTATCGACACCTGCCATACCAGTGGTGATGGAGCACTTCTGATGACATGGTGTGTTACCCCACCACTACCACCACCACCACCCACCCATGTCTCCCTAAATCATCTGTTATGTGGTCTATTCAGTTTTGGCTTTCTTAGGGACACTCGTAAGGCCTAGTTGTAATTGCAGCTCTGACCAGTTGGAAGTCACACATTTACTCCAAGATAGGTGTGTTAGGCTCTGTCTGGTTTGTGTTTGGACACCATCTGGTGGTGAAAAAAGGTAATGTCTGTGGTCAAGGTTATCTGCCACTGGAATATGTTATAGTACTAGACTACACAGGCCTCATGGCAACAGCTTTGCTCAGAAAAGCCATCTGCCCATAAATAGTATTCGGTGATTGTGACAGTTCCTCACAGGGTCATTTGATTACCTAGAAATGACTAATGAGGGGGCTAGAGGTATGGTAGTGTATAAAGTATCGAAATATTTTTGGACAGCATTGTATCACATTGCTAAGGCACAGTATCATAGTAGTTTTTAATGTAATATTATTGCTTTCCATTTTTGATTGGTACATCGCCTTGTGATAATATTGTTTCTGAAGTTGACAGTTTTGTGTATAACCTCATGTTTCAGGGGTCGCATATTAAAATGTACACATAGGCCTACATAGTGTGCCATTTACAGTATGTCAGTGTGAGACAATTTACCCTGACCCTGTTTACGTAGCTGGATATCTATAAAAACACATATTTATTCATGCGGTGCACCTATTATTTACACTTTAACAGAGGCCTCAGTCACTGAAAATGGCTACTTTGAAAACTCCGACCAATGTGGAGATCTCTGAAAACTCCAGCTTCAGACACTACGAGTAGATGGGCAAAGCGAGTTTTTGGCATTGTAACATGACAGTCCCGTGGGTTTTCAGATCTCTAGTTGGCTATCTGTTTGACATGCTTTTGACAGCCCTCCCTGGCTGTTTTTGATGATTGTTTAAATAATATTATTTTCTAATACGGAGGGGGACAATATACCTGTTCTCATAAATACTAAGGTACGTGTAAACGAAGTGTCAATCATGATGGCTACAAACCCTGAAATGTGATAGTATGAAGTGTATTGGAATCTATTCTAAAATCACATCGCTATAATACTCTCTAGGTAAAATCACAATAAAAAGAATCACAGTAATTGTGTCATGGCTGTAATATCATGATTGTGTCAAGTTGTTGAGTCTGGCAACTCTCACCACAATGGGAACCGTGCACTTCTTCCCTGTCTATGGCTGTCTGATTACTTCTGTTATATATTTGGGGTCTGTATATCTCAAGATCTGACTGGTTTTGCTGGTTCTTTTCTAGTCGTCTGGTTCTTGTCCACCATGTTCATACTAAGAACATAGTTTGGTGCAGTTTTCTTGCGCTAGTGTTTTGACGTAAAAATGTAAACCATCAAAAACCAAACAAACCAAAGACCAACAATGCTGGTCGATGAAGATGTCCAGTGCTTTGTTCTGTGTTGGCATGTGGGTTGGCATAGTTGGCATAATACACTTAAATACAGCAATGATGCAGACTATGTTACCCTGTGCAAACCCACAGTAACTTTTGTTCCTGACATCTGTACACTGTCAATGTGGATCTTCCTCTCTCTCTCTTTCTCTTTCTCTCTCTCTCTCTTTCTGTCTATCTGTCTCTCTCACTCACACACATGCACACACACACACAATCAAACGCACATACGAGCGCTAACCCTTGTGTTAGTCACTGTTCAGTACAACATCTAAAAATGTGATTGTGCATCCCAGTATTTCTGGAACATTGGAAGATCTTGACAGAGTGTCCTTATCACACTTAAAGTACATTTCTTGTGAACGGTTCAGAATGCCTGTGAGGGTCATTGTGTAAAAGGAGTTTTCCAGGAAAATGTTGGTTATTTAACAGCTGTGTTTCGAGGAAATACTTGTCTCAAACAGGAGCTCTGGTGACAAGTAATGGGAGGATTGTGTGTGTTCTGATGTAGTCTGTGGTATGGATCATGTCATAGAGGTGCCTGGAAGACAGTACAATACACATACACGCACACAGACACACATCCACACACACACATGGATACATGCTGTTTCCTGCTGGTGTGTACTTAGAGCATTGTCAAGGATTCATTGGGATGCTTTTCACAAGGTACGCAAGGCTTATATGCACATATGCTATTGGTGTGTGTCTCTGTGTGTGTACGTACACGTGTGTGCGTGCGCACGTTTCCGGGCGCATGTATGTGTTAGCATGCCACTATGGCAACCGGCATTGGGAATGTGTGAAAAGTAACACTTTCCCTGTGGAAGTTGCATCCTAGTGTCCCGCGACTGTCAGTGCAATTTACCCCAGCGTGGCAACACCATAGCAGGCCCAGAGGGTCTAAAGATGGCAGATAGTGCTATGGCAACGGCAGAAGCACAGACAGCGAGGGAGTTCAAAGGTCGCTTGGTCTGTGTTTGCGTGTGTGTGTGTGTCTCCAGATCAGCTGTAGGCAGCATAGGGTCTGAGACTCATCTAAAACAGTCACCCCTCTTTTCCCTATGACATATCACTCAACCTGTAGTCATTAATGATGGCGGTAATTGTGTGTCCTCACCTCTTTCTCTCTGTCTCTTCCTGTTTAGCTTCCTGGACAGAATTGATCCAGTTAGTCAACCAGACTACACCCCAACAGATCAGGTTGGTTGCTCATTGTTTTGTGACAGCAGTTTAGAGGACTATAACAGTACTATATGGATCCTGTCTGCTGTGATGAAAGCATGTTGACTCTATACAGCATTTTTACATTGTTATTGAACAACCATAATTGTAACCATGACAATTCACAATTGTCTGGGGTTCTGGAAAAATTCTATGAAAATGGTTAGAACAAAAAAAAAAAGTATGTTGATTATGCATTACATTTTCCTCATGTGCTCTTACATTTTTTCTTATTTTGTCCCCTACTTGTGAAACCTATTGAGCAACAGAGGGGAAAAAAATGTATTTTGGTTTCAAGAACCTCTGCACAGTGTGCGTGCTTGCATTTGTGCATTTGTGTGTGTGAGTGTGTGTGTTATCCTGTTCTGAGCTCTCTTCTTTCTCTGTGTTTTTTTCTGTACAGGACTTGCTCCGCTGCCGAGTTTTGACTTCAGGGATTTTTGAAACGCGATTTCAAGTAGACAAAGTGAATTTTCAGTAAGTTATTGTCCCTTCTCTATATTGAACCATATTGGAATTTTTATTATTATTATTATTATTATTAAGACACTAACCACTGTAATGTTAACCTGTCATTTCCTTCATTTTTTGGTCTATATGATGCAAAATGTATTTGTTGTAGATTTATTGCAAGAAGATAAGCCTGTGTTGCCTTTTCATCCATAGATCCTTACTTGCATGATTAAACTAAACGGACAAATGCAGAGAATTGTTTCCACTGTATGAAGGGCATTGCAGCAGCTACAAATCCAGTTAGACAAACTGCTTTCATTATATATGTACATTAGATTCTCCCATCAAGATCAGCTTTACCACAAGAGGGCGCTGTGGAATTCTAAATGCGTATAACCTCTCAATAGATAATACTCTCTGGGCCACCATAGAACTCGGACATCTGCTAAGAATGAAAACAACTGCAAAACAGAGGCTTTTTAAATCCAAATATGATTTAGGGCAATATGTTATCAATGATCTTAAGGTGAACATGTGGTTGGTGCCAAAGCACTGATAATGCTGCCCATAGACTTAGTGAAGGCCTAATGGAGACTTTTCTTTCCCTCCACTGTAGCATGTTTGATGTTGGTGGGCAGAGAGATGAAAGAAGAAAATGGATTCAGTGCTTTAACGGTGAGTAGCAATGTGACCGGACCAATCACAACCTATTCCAGATCCCCACACAGATACATAGTCATCCATTAAGCCATAACTAGTGGTGCCAGACGATGTGTAACCAAGGTCATCCTGCACAGTCCAGTCCAGCCCGGGCCTCGAACCTGCAACCTCACAGCAACTCAGATCAGGAGGCAAACACCCTAGTCAGTCAACCGAAAAAGCCCAGGTTCCCAGTCAACTGACTAGGAGGTTCATGAGGTGTCGGCAAGGAGGCTTACTAACATTCTACGGACGGAGCTAAGCTAGCTGGCATCTGTTACATATGCATTTACGATGTAGGTTTAGTTTGATCACCACTGTTATTAATGGAATGAAGGTCCTGTGATGGCTTTCTATGGTCAGAATGATTGTCCTGGTTTTCAACATTGGTTGAAAATCGTTAGTGGCCTAGCCTGATGCAGTGTTTTTGAGACAAGAGGAGTAGAGATGCTTTGGCTTATTAAATATTTATTCACACATACATATTAGTCAGCACTCTCTTGGGAGTGTGCATCATGTGAAACAACATGAATGTGGTTTGACACTGCTCAATTAGTGTGAACTATGGCCTGTCTGTGGTCCCTCACCAATAAGCACTTGTCTTTATGTGTCAAAACCATTAATAAGTGATAGTGTCCTTAATGGTGATAGTTGGACTCTTAAACAGTGTAGATAATCACAAGCCCTGACATACCCATCCTCTGCCTGAAGGTAAAATAGATGAGTATCCAGTAAATTTCATGCTACATGCGATGTAGGATTAATCTGGTTTTATCTGAATTTACAAATTCATTGATCCTATGTATGGGTCCTTTATGGTCATTGATTTAGTATGATTCCCAGCAGTCTGTGTTGTTATGACCTGTAAACTATGTGTTCTGCATTGTTATGACCGTGAGGTGTGTGTACGTGTGTGCGTGTATGCGTACACATGTGTATATACGCATTCACATACACGCACATGCATGTATGAGTATGCGAGTTTATAGTGTGTGCCTTATTCTAATGCATCTGTCATAAAGCATTCAAATGAAACAGCAGTCCCAAGTGAAATGAACAAATATTCCTTTACCCACTTCCTCTTCCTCACCTTCATCTTCCTCCTCCTCCTCCTCCACAGATGTCACAGCCATCATATTCGTAGCCGCCAGTAGCAGCTACAATATGGTCATAAGGGAAGACAACAGCACCAACCGGCTCCGGGAATCTCTGGATCTCTTCCGGAGCATCTGGAATAACAGGTTTTCCTCTCTCTCACTTATCCCTCTTGTCCCTCACATTCAACTACAGCTGCCTAACTAGGACTCAGTTGACCTAGTTGGGAAATGTGTGCTGATAATAATTGAAAATCTAAATTAATTTAGCAAAACTTCAGTTAGGCTAAAGACAAAAATATGGAGGTTCTGTGAAGTATGTTGTCATGATACATATAATTTAGTCTATATCAGCAGAATGTCTTTAGCCATTTGGAGAGTACTTTTCTTGACAATTACGCTGTGATTAGATGGCACTTTCAGTGGGATGTTGTTATCAAATGCTCTCTTTCTCGCTCTCTCTCTCTCCTCCTCTTTCTCCTCATCTTCCCATCCCTGTTAGATTTCTGCGAACTATTTCTGTCATCTTGTTCCTGAACAAGCAGGACATGCTTGCCGAGAAGATCCTGGCAGGAAAATCCAAACTTGAAGACTACTTTCCTGACTACACTCGCTACACCCCTCCAACTGATGGTACGGCCCACACTGTGAAAACCCCACAACATGTGACCCGACATCTATTAGGCAGCTACCGAGACCTATTAGTTCAGATCAAACCGCTTACAAGATTAACAACTCTTGCTGTCCAACATCACCACACCAGAGCAGAGCACCATTGCCACCGCTGCAGATGAATAGTCTCTTTTGTTCCCTCTATTCAGAGCTGTATGTGGCCCAGTGAGGTCATCCATAGTCAGAGAGTTGGGTCCCAGCATTCACACTTCCTCTGGTCAACATCCTGTTGTAGCACAGACAGTTGTTTAGCTAAGTGTGAGCTATTCCATACATCAGCTGATCCTAGGAGAGCTTTTGGGCTACAGGTTTCTACCAGAGGTGCGTTCAAATTTACAAACGCAGGTGAAATTTTCAGATGTTTTCCAAATCCTCTTCTGTTTACCTTGAGGTTTACGTGAACGCTTGCAAGCACTCACGAGTTTGAGAACGTAGTTCACAGCAAATACACCATAGGAGCATATGAGGAGGTGGACAGAGGTTTATCATCAACATGGAATGTAACATGTTCAAATGATCACTTGAAAGGAAACATGTTCATTGTGAATGTTCGCCTCTTAAGAATTTAAATGCATCTTGGATTGAGTTGAATGTAATTAATAGTATAACAGTATAATATAATAGGATAATTAATTGTATAACAGTTATATACTGGTATTGCATTCACAACTACTTGCGTTGTCAATTTGTCCTAACCCCCTCACTTGTTTGCCAACTAATGGTCACACCAAACCAGCCTGTAGTCATTGCATTATATACTTGACTTCTCTTCCACTTCTCCTGTAGTTACTTAAGGCCTTTGTGGTCTACATTCAGACAAATGTCAGCAGTGATCACCAACACACTTCCATGTGACTTACATAGTGTCACCTCTGACTGACAGAAACAGGAAAAAATAGCTACAATATTCAAGCATTTATACCTTTGTTCTAGTTCTGCTCATGTTTGTTTTTATGTTGTGCATCTCTCTTTGGGTCTTGGGTAGGGTGAAATGTATGTAGAATTGGTCGAATTGGACTCTGTAAAGGGCCTACAGGCACAGTGCATAGTTAATGAAAATAGTGAGGTGCTCTCCTCCCCCAGTTCAGTTCTTGTGGTTATTGTTTTTTTTTCCTCATTTATAACTTGGTGTGCGTGTGTGTGTGTTTGTTTCTGTTTTTGTGTCTTGGACCACCATCAGCTGCGGGTGACCCAGGAGAGGATCCAAGAGTCACCAGAGCCAAGTTCTTCATCCGGGATGAGTTCCTTGTACGTCTTCAGATGAGTCTCTCCATTCACTGCCCTTTTCTCACACACCGTCTGTTCAGTTCTGCTTTGTAATTTTGGCCTTTGTGGGTTTGGTTTGGTTGCCTTTGTGTGGGAGAGAGTGCAAGGGTGCTGTTTTATCTGTGTATGTCAGATCTTGCTATGTGCCTTTTTACATTAAAGCACTATTCAAATATATTAAGAAATTTGAACATTAGATTTAAGAGTGCATAAAACGTGCGCTTCTGTGAATCTGGTTCCTCTGAAGCCGCAATTGGATAAGTTGTTTTAGCAGTACAGGGGGATGCTGACGATGCAGCCAGATTGGTTATGTTCAGAGGTCCATTTTCCAAAACCATAGTTGCTAACTAAGTTGCTAACTAAGTAACTGGTTAAGGTTCAGGGGCCCATTTCCCAAAACAATGATTGCTAACTAAATTAGCAGCTTTTTTGGTTGCAGTGCAATTGCCCTTTGCCAACCAGCTATGTTGCTAACTGGTTAGCAGCTATGGTTTTGGGAAACGGGCATCTGTCTGAGAAAAATTGCTTTCAAAAGTGGTAGGGAAAGTACGCCACTGACTTCATTGACTAGCTACAACTATAAGAGCTTATTGCTCAGCCAGAATGGTGAAAGGAATGGATCACCAGAGACATAAAGAATGTTTAGGGTGGATGCTCCACTGTATGCTATATAACAGAACATGCAAACGTGCCTAAATCTTTTGCACACTATTGTAGATATGTATACGGATATGTGCTTAACATCAATGTCAACTCATTATATCAACTCACTCTGTGTGTGTGTGTGTGTGTATTGCTTGGTGTGTGTGTGTGTGTCTGTGTGTGTGTGACCCACAGAGGATCAGCACTGCGAGTGGAGATGGCAAACACTACTGCTACCCTCACTTCACCTGTGCCGTGGACACAGAGAACATTCGCCGGGTCTTCAACGACTGTCGAGACATCATCCAGAGAATGCACTTGCGCCAGTACGAACTCTTGTGATTGGCTGTCTCTCAGCAACGATCGTCCAGTTAGAGCTCGCAAACTGCTCCCAAAAACACAAGCCCAGTGCTGGGGACTATGCTACTGACAAGTGACAATGTTGCCATTTTTTGTTTCTTTTTCATTTGTTTCTTTTAATTTATGACCCATGCTTTTTGTTTGTTTTTGTTATTTTAGTGGAAGGACAGGAATTAAGTTTATGTCGGATGAATGTATTTTTTGTGTGTGTGTGCATGTGTGTGTGTGTATGTGTGTGTGTGTGTGTGTATGTGTATATGTGTGTGTGGGTAAGAGAGAGAGCAAGTATGCCTTCATGTTTACGTCCACTTTGTCGTTCATTTTGATGAAATGCCTTGATTTTCAGGTCATTCCACTACTACGCCTTTAGCTACCTGTCATTTTCAGAAGAAGACCTTTTTCCTTCGTTTTGTTTTTGTTTGTTTGTTTATTTTTTTCTTTTCTTTTCTTCTGTTGTGGTTGTATGTGGACCAGCTGACTCTGAGTGAGGAGATGGCTGTCGGATGGTTTACCTGATGGACTTTCGGTGTGGGTGCACGGGTCTTTTCTGACTCTACGACCTTTGACCTCCGGTACCCTGCACCCTTTTTTTTCCGAGGGCTTCTCCGCTCGTCTTCCTGGGAAGGCGAGCGGACTGTAGGGAGAGATTTTTTCATGCACTTTCGCGTCTGGTGTCTCCAGCCCAGAGACTGGGCCAGGTTGGTTGGGTCGGCTGGGGGGTTTCGGGGGTGGGGGAGGGGTAGGAGGGATGGATGGGAGGGGGTGGGGGTCTGGTCTGAAACTAGGTCAGATCACAGGGAAGGGGGGCCCAGTTCCGCGCCGCTCCAGAGCATTGATGCCGCCTGGGTTGCCATTGAATGAAGTGCACACACACAAACACACACACACACACACACACACACACACACAAACATGACGCGATGTAGCACCACGATATTTATTAACGACTGTCGCGATTTGCTTTATTTTCCAAGAGATTTCTAGAGTACAGTTGCAGGGGCTGTGTAGAGACAATTCGGGGATTGTAAATTTTAGAGTAGAGAGGCTGGACTTAAGGGGAGGAATTGCGTGGGCTGGGGGGGCGTAGGGCTGGCTTGGGTGTGGCTCCAGTGGGCTGCTGGGATTTGTGGTCCCATGCAACTATTAAGTCCTGCCAATGGCTCCCGGACTGAATGACAGCTGTCACTCACTTTCTTTCATCCACCGATGATCCCTCGTGGGAGAGGAGGGTTTTCCCAGTGGAACAATAGCCCTATATAAATATATAAATAAATATATGATATATTTTCGGTTTATGTTTTACTATACTAAGGATTGCGCAAGGTGGATTCACTTGGCGCAGACTGCAAAATGTAATGTTATTTTGTACAATTTCATTGAAAGATGTGAGCGTGGAAAAAGAAAGAGAACTGACTTGTAGAAGATCTTTGTGCCTTCATCGCGGCTGTACCTTGTAACATGAGCTCTGATGTAAGAACGTTATGATGTTTTTTGTTTTTATTTTTCTGACTGCGCTGTACAGCTTGATGTCAGCTCTGTCCACAGTCAAAACTGCTGGTGGGAATACTTCTCTGTAGAAATGTAGTCTTTTCTGGTTTATAACAAAAAAAAGAGATGTTCTTTAGTACAAAAATGAGAAAAAAAATGAGGAAAAAAAAAAATCCTGTATACGATATGCAAAATTAACCACTTACCTACAGTGATGAGCAGATGTTGCATTGACATTGCCTTTGTTTCTCTCTTTAAAAAAATCCTTCTTTTCTGTTCCAATTCTCAGCTTTAAAACATTGGAAATTCGAAGTGTCCAAATCACAACCTGGTGTTGTTTTATTAGGAAGCCTCTTTTTAGGTGTGTGTGTGTGTGTGTGTGCGTGCGTGTATGAATGCGAGTGTGCGCCAAGACAGAGAAAGAACGTGCACCATGCGTGTGTTCGTAGATGTGTGTGTATGTATACGTGTTTGGCATGCATGTGTACATATACACCCATATACCCATGCGTAGTGGCCACAGACCTGGAGTTGTACATCTGCATTTTTATATTGATATGTGTACATATACATTTATAAAGATGAGTTATATTCTATAAATATATATGTACAACTATACATAGTAATGTGTGTGCCTATGCGTATACATATTTATGAATGTCTAGAGAGGAGGTATGCGTACAACAGGCATACACAAGAGCATATATTAGAATGAAATGAAGAATTGAGAAACTAGTGATTCTTTGGTCATCAAAGAGACCTTCACAAATGCACAGGCATTGTGGATGCGTGAGCACTGTTAGATAGCCTATTCTTTACACCGAACAGCAGCTTTTCTTGTGCAAGTCTATTCCGACAAAAAAAAAAGTGTGATTTAAAAAAAAAAAAAAAAAAAAACATTTTTGTGTCTGGCCTTTGAGGATTTGGAGTTTTTTTTTTATTATTATTTTTATTTTAATAAAGAGGCACATTAGCAGACAGTTGTCCTTCAGTTTGTCTAGAATGAGAATCGTGGAGAGAATGTCTTCAAGTAATTTTGCAAATAAAATACCTCTGAAATATCCGTTTTTGCGATTCTGAATTGGAATGGAATATACTACAGTGCTTAAACTCATGAATGATTGCTTTCTCATAGGAAATTAATCCAAATAACTGACACAATTGTAAAGAAATATACTTTATTATATTTGAACATATTAAGCTAAAATTCACAGTTTTACTTCATTAACAGATTGGTCAACGTAACAGTGCAAATTGAATCTGAAGCCTATTTAACGTAAACCATGAGAATGTCAACTCGCATCTCTCTGACTTCGAGTTTGGAATCTATTACAATGCAGTCTCCAATAAATAAAACAATTTCTCAACAAAACTTCAGTTCCAGGCAATATCAGGAAATCATTCAAAACTTAAATTCCAGGCAATGCAATATCAAGAATCATTAATACCATTTTGGCATAGTTCTGTTTAGTCCTTCCTAACACCGCCTGACTTACAATATGTGTATATGGATAGTATCACTAAACTACACGACACATGAACTTGTGTTCCAACATCAGGCAGCTGAAGTATATGCCCAGCTCCTTCAAATAGAGATGTGAGTGATGTGAAGGGCAGATGTATGAAGGCGAATGCGTCATTGGCCCTTTTTTCAGTCTTCAGAAAGTGCATGCTGTGCCTTGGCACATGACTGATTTTACTGAGCATTCACTTAATCAAGTAAACAGTGCTCGTCACTGCCTTCCAATGTTAAGTTCCCTTTATCAAATAAAAAGTGCTCGCCTTCCAATGTTAGGTTTTGGTGCCCCACCCCCCTAAGGAAGGGTGTTATTCAGTCACAGGTACAGTGTTGAATGGAGTCAACTGTTGAAAATATTAGAGGGAGATAAAAATTGTAGCAATTATGAAACAAAAGGGTACTTTCCTTAAAATGTCAACAAACAGCAACCTGAACTATCGCTACAGCTGGGCTATGATAGTTCAACAGTCCAGCAGACTTACGAGAGTAGATGTTAAAAAGCGAAAGTAAAAGGTGCCTTTGACATGGCTCAAAGATGCATAACTGGTGCTCTGAACGCTGGCTCTATTTTTCTTATTGCTGCATTTAACCACCATTTACAATAACATCTGCTTTTAACAGGCTGAAATTTTAAAAAAAAACAAAATAGACATGCACTCTACATACACAAACTGTTATTAATACTGTACTTAATCGATTGTTCCTAATACATCTCCTTTGTTGTTGTGCTATACTCCCACTTTGATCCTAGCAAGGAATGCAGTTTGCGTGACCGCTCTCCTGGTTTAGGAAAAATGTGCTTTCATTCACGCTTCTCTGTTCGTACATACGATGCTGTGTTTTAAGGTGTAAGGAAACCATAAAACAGGCACTCAGTCTTTCATCTCCTTAGTGTTCTGTGCCTGGAGACCAAAGTACTGGTACTTCCCCATAAGATAATAAAGGTTTAACCTTTCAGTCTGTGTTGGCTCAGTAAGATCTGACTAGGGGTTAGGTAGGGAGGACATCTGCATCTCCATCAGTCTCAAAAAATGTGTCGAGGGGCTTGACTTTTCCTCAAAGTAGGCAGCTGATGGCTCACATCTTACTGACCCCACCTCAGTTATGAAGATGGAAGTCAGTCCAGTCTGCTTATACTACTGGCTATCACCCCCCTGGGAAGACTGAGGTCATTTCAATATAAGCTCTTCAAAGGTCAGAGAAGAGGTCACTGATACTTGTGCCTCTTCTAACAGCCTTTTCACATGGTAATCAGGGAGGATATCACAGAGGTTTGGCCATATGCAGGCTTCTTTTTAAGGTTGGTTAATGTTACAGGGACTTCTGTAACATTAACTCGGTACTCCTCTCTCAGGCTTCTCATAAGAAGCCTGTGTGTGTGTGTATGCATGCATGTTGTGATCACAGGGGCTTGTGCTTGCCCATAAGGCTGCTGAAGTTGAGTGCGCCCTTGAAGAGGTGGAAGTGGCCCAGGGCCAGCAGAAGCAAGGCCATGCCGCTGCCGCAGTAGATGGCGATCACACTGCTCTCCTCCGGCAGGAAGCACTTGGACAGCCGGTGGTCTGTCAGGGAGATCGTTCCCTGCCCCAACAGGAAGAGAAAAAAGGATGAGAGCAGGTTCTTCTTGTTGGTTGTTGTATTTCCGTAAACCATAGTTGCTAAGTTAGCCAACTGCCAAGTTAACCAAGTTGCTAAGTTAACCATTGCCAAGTTAACCAAGTAGCTAACAAGTTGCGGACTAAGTTGCTATATAGTTAGCAACTATGGTTACGGGAAGTGCTGCTGGTCAGTATTTAGGAGACAAACAAATGCAATATTCTAGTAACACCAATGACTTTGGGGCAATTTTAAGGGGTCTGCCTCTGTAGGACCTCTTGAAGGTAAAACATTTCCTTTAACGGTTAGGTGGCAACTGCTGTGATAGCCGCCACTTATTGGTAAACACAATCTTTAACAAAAATCTTGATTCTTGATCAACTTTTTTAATCCGCATGATTTCCAGGGGTCACAAAGAGGATAGAGTAAAATATATGACAAAAGTACAAGGAGCGGTGCTCCTTGCATAACAAATCCAGCTCCATTTATAAAAATAATACAAAAAACCTTTATTCTAATAGTCCCAAAGTATTTAAAAAAAAAAAAACACGCATTTCGACCTGCACCTGAATTGCCTTTTTTTAGACAAATTTACAGAGTATCTATGAAGCAAGACAGCAGATAATGGGGAAGTTAGAGGGCGTGGACCAAGGGGAAGTTGGAGGATGTAATGGCAGGGATAGCAAAGTGCTGCAGGAAATAATTTACATTCATGCATTTTGCAGACGCTTTTATCCAAAGCGACTTACAACTTGTCAACTATCAATTGTTCAGGGCCAGTCTCCTCTAGAGCAACTTAGGGTTAAGTGCCTTGCTACCACCGAACACATCTGATAAAGGGAAGTGCCCCTCTTCATTTAATCTCCAGCACATTGGAGTTCCTTCAAGTCATGCTGTTTCTGAGAGCTGAGGATGCCGCTGGTACTGAGAGCAAACTTTTTACATGTTGTGCAACACGCAGAATCTTAGTCAAGCTCCTCCACGTGACACACATGGTGCTATTTTTTGCTGGTGCTAAGAGACGACAGTGTGGCATTGTTTTGTGGTGTGTGTGCTGTCTGTACCAGTATGAAGCTGGGGTTGTTCCGGTTCCTCCAGCTGAAGGACGGAACGCTGATCTCCGGCACCTTGTTGTCATGGAGCACCTCGCAGGCGCTGTGGGTGTGGCCGCTGAGAATGAGCCGGGGCTGGAACCACCAGAGCAGCTGGGGAATCATCCGGAAAAACGTGTCGCAGGATTAGAAAAAAACAACCAACTCATCAAGGTCACTGGCCAGTGCCCAGATAGTGCCTTTGCAAATTCATCTGCTATTCATTAAGAAAACACTGAGGAAGGCTAATCCATTATTAACAATCAATTTCCACATTAACGTGTTGAGTTGTATGTAGTGTGGTTTATGAAGTGTCTTGTTGTGTGGGTAAAATAAAGACTGGACTAGCAACACACACACACAGTACCACACACAGTTTAACAGGCATGGACACAAAAGACACAGCAGAGAGTCGACTATTCATGAAGTAAGCAGTTTCGACTGCCTTGTTATGGGAAATACTAACCACATGACGCTGTCACAGGAAAAGGAAAACAAAAGTCTCTATGTCTACCGATAACAATCTAGGGAACAGATGGGGGCGGGGACACTACAGGATGACCTACAGCTAGGTTATGCATGGCAAACATTTGTACACCTGGAAAAGCTAGACATGGCATAGCAACATTCAGATAACACCAAGAAATATGACTAAGACTGGGACCCAACGATTAATTAGAAAAGACTACAAATACTACAGGAGTAGGTAATACATACAACACTTGAGAATACTTGATACTGGAACAAATTAGAAGAATGGGTCAAAAATGCATTAAAAATGCAAAAAAGCATATATATACCCACATTTTTATATAAGGCTTTCACACATATGTTGGGTCTCTGCTGTAGGGAGGAGATGACTCTAAAGTGTGACTGTGCCATGCACTCACCCTCTGGGAGGCGTCTTGGGAGAGCACGTCATAGCGCTCCTGGAACAGCTGGTGGCGCTCTTCGAGGGGAGCCGCATCTAGTCCAGTGCATCCTGCATCACTCTCCCGGTACAAAGGGTAGTGCTGCCAGGACAAAGCAGAGATGGGAAGATTTGTCATAATACGTTATTCGTATAATGCTTTGTGACACTTCAAGTCGTAAAGGCTTATATGATGACTTATCTATCACTGTCTTACCTATACAGTCATAAGAATGTATAAACAGTTATGAATACTAAAGTCATTAGTTATAAGTCATTATAACCATTTACAAATGTATCTATAAAGGTTTACGAATACTGGAGCCATAGAAAGTGTCACCAGTAATTCTTTGAGGGTAGTTAGAAAGTTTAAGTAGGTCGTTTTAATTTATATAACACATTTACAACCAAAGGGTTCCGCAATAAAAGGAAGCAGCGGAATCAAGAGCACTGTTTGATAAATGGTAAAAAAAGGGGAAGTAATGAAATCTATGTGACAAGTTTTGTGTACAACAGGAACAGCACAGAGATGGTACAGCAATACACCATTCTCTTGTCTAAAATACATAATAAAAAGAGTTTGGGTCGAACCCGAGGCAATTTGATCCTTCCCCATCTCTGTCTCCCACTCATCTTTCTGTCACTCTTTACTGTCCTATCAGAATAAGGGCAAAAATATCAACAAAAAAAACAGACGAGAGAGAGGCAGAGCAAAACTAAAAGCAGGACTGAGTCACACACAACCACAATACCCCTGGGCTGTAGCCCTTGGCTCTAACAACCATTGGCTGTACCTAATTCAGGTAATCTCTGCACTGATAACACAGCGCCAACCTGAGCCACCAGGAAAGAATGCTGGTGTGAGTGTATAACCATTTTATACGGCGTGATCATATCATACCTGCAGTATAATTGGCTGGGTAGCAGGGAAAGTCTGCGTATCCTGGCAACGTCGCTTCATGCTCTCTGACTGATGCTCCTGTGGGGGGGTTTAAAAAGCACTGACTGTGACACAGGCAACAGCAGCTAGACACTAATAGGGCTGGTGTGTGTGTGTGTGTGTGTGTGTGTGTGAGAGAGAGTGTGTGTGTGTGTGTGTGTGTGGAATACCACAGGGACACTGGCACTTTGAGGACAGCTGATAAGGCCCATAGGATTACACTGAAACTTTGCATTCCCCCGCCCACACACACACACACACATATCCACTTGGCTGCTGTTTATCAGAAACCTTCCACTGACTCTGGGACAGATGGAGGCTTTCGGTGCACTGCCCTGAGAAATGAATCACAATCCTCAAATGTGATTTAAAACCCTTAGCTTCCAAACCCGACTAGGGAAAAAAAAGAAAAAGATTTGGGCTATTTTTAGTTCAGTGAAAATACCTTGTTTGACAAAATATAGGGTGTGCTGATTGGAGACTGACTTGGTAAAGTGCCTGGCCTCTCTAAATCCATCAAGGCAGTGTGTGTGTGCATGCGTGAATATGTATGCCTGTGTACGTGCGTGTGTGTGTGTGTGTGTGTGTGTGTGCATATATGTATGTGTGTGTGTGTGTGTGTCTTGCATTCAGACCCATTTGAAGTGGTTTCAGACATGGTGGTTTACTAAAAAAATACATATGGTACTAAGATGGCCTCAGACAATAACAAGCTGACTAACAATGACCAACAATAAACTTAACAATGACACCTGGTATATGACTTAGTGATAACCTGTCTAACGAAACTGAAATTCCCTATAACTGTGTCAGTCTGACAACTTGCATTTTAACTTTTTTAATTTGGAAAATTAAACTATTTTTCATTGAAAATGTAGTTCTTGTTAAAGGATGACTATTAGAGAACCACAGCTAAAGAAATCTGCATTATGCCAACAGATAATTTCTGTTTTGCAGAGGATGTCTCACTCTGCAAAACTGTCAGCTGTCAGCAAACACAAACATTTGCAGGGCAGTAATGTGTCAGATCACCTGTGTGAGCAGCACAATGCCAAAGGTTGATGAAGGATAATATTTATTTAAAGGCCTATAGCTGACTTCTATTTTACATATCTACTACTACATGGGATGTGTCTAAGCTCTGACTGCGCTGGTAATTTTTTGTCCAACATGTTAAAAAGAAATCCATAAGAATTCTATAAAATCTGAACAAGAACGACCATGCATTACAGTTTAAACCAGTCTGTACCACACATTCTACAACACCATTCATTTCAAATTGCCTAGTCCACAATTTGAAACCAAACTGGTTTGTTGTGTCAGGCCTTGTCAGGCATTTCGCCCTATTCCCTACACACAAAAGACTCCATTTCCATATTGAATTAACATGTCCTTCATTGGCCAATCGTAACTCTATGGACTGAATACACAATAAATTCAGTGTTCGAAGCCGCACAATATGCTTTGTGACGCTTTGTGACAGGATGGGATCAACCAGTTCAGGCAGTTTAACAGGCACTGACAATGAATGCTTAAGTAAAAAAACAGAAATCTGTACGTCGAGTTTACATAACTACTTTACCGATGAGAAGTTGGATGCATCATATAAAGTCTGATCACAAAATAAGAGCTCAAATAGCTGATTAATCACCAACATCAACACCAACAAGACATGTCGATGTCATGAATAAATATGTTATACATAACAGACTACATGTGAATTCAACATGTAATCCTCTAAAGACTCTCAGTGAAGTTAATGGTGGTGATAATAATGATGATGATGTTTACCTGCACGGAACAGTTGAGTGCCACCGAGAGTCTATGAAGCTCATTTTCCACACTTCGGCAGATGGGGCAGTGATCACCATGCAGTGCCATGCTATTCACCAGCACGAAACTAAGGGGAAAAATAACAAGGGAAATGGGTTCTTGCGTTAAATCATTAGTGTCAGGCTCTAAGCAATTACTTTCACGTATGTTCCATATAACATAACGAGTACTATCTATTTGAGTCTATCTGAAACAAATCTATCTGAAGGTAATAAACAAATCTTATAAAAACTGCAACAAAAAGACTTTAGTAGCACTACAATAACACAATATACTAATCCAACCTGTCTGACTACATATTCACACTCACGCCACTCATCCCCAACGACAGAAGTAGGATTTCCCCTTCAGCCATGGCTTTATCTTTGACTTAACCACAGCGTTGGCCACAATCACAGTCTACCTTTCCCTGACTGCTGATATGGTTTCTCTGAAGTCAGAGCTCTATACAGACACAGACAGACTTACTTCACTCCTCTGCGGCTGAGAATCCTAGCAGAGGTGACGTTGAACACCTTCTCAAAGCGCTGGAGTTTGTGCCAGGTCATTCTACAGCCAGAGAGAACGAAAAAAACATGCTCATTAAAAGAGAAACTTAAGGAACAGCCAAGACCCAAAACAGAAATTAATTCCCACCTTCAAATACTAATTTACTGGTTGTTGAGTGGCACCTCCAATCAATTTGATAAGACATCACAAAAGTGAATGATAAAAGGTCTGCATTTATATAGCTCTTTACAATGTACACTCACATTCACAAACCAGTGGCGGTGGCTGACATGCAAGGTGCCAGCCTGCCACCAGGAGCAATTTAGGGTTCAGTGTCTAGCTCATGGACACTTCAATGGGGTCAGCCACCTGCACCACCATTGCCCCAAAAGTGAACATCAACAAATCTTTTTATGCTGTCCACAAGCAAACTACTGTGTGGTGTACTTGAAAATAATGGAGGGGGGAGGTAGTTTTGCCGTTGATGGGTGTGACCTCACAACTTACTCATGGTGAAAACCAATGTCATGGTTACCAATGATGACCACGAGCTCGGTGTCACTCTGGTGGCGGAAGATGTGTTTGAAGCGCCTGACGTCATCCTCCCAGTCCTGCAGTCAAGCAGGAAGATTTTCATGCTAGACACCTAAACCATTGCTAGTCTACCACACTGTGTTTCCTGCTACTGTGAGTGGGAACTGGTTGACCACATTTAGCTGAAAACACGGTTTGTTTACACATCAGGGTGTTTTTGTCCTGACTTAACACAGTTATTCTGTTATATCTACCTGCTTCTGGAGTTAGTTTTACTGGTTGCATGTAAAGTTATGTTCTAAATAAATCCAAATATGACATCTTGGCCTATTGTCAGATCTAATTTCAGGTGTAGCGCAAAAAGATTAGTGTCAATTACATAACATTTGGGGGAGATTGTATAACATCTATCTGCCAGAGTGACCGGATTTGGGTGTAATTACATTGCAGTGCCTGAGCCTAGCCTGTTTATCCAACAATGGTTAGCTGTGAGGACTTGGGATTCTCATTAACCTCGCTCTACAACTACTGCATACTCAGTATAGTATAGTATAGTATAGTATAATAACAAGTTTGATTTTAGTCATTTCATTTAATTTAATTAGTCATTAAAGCTCTGCCTTATAGTGGGATCAACACAAGTCCAGATTTTCAGACATTTTCTTTGGGTGTTCCTGCATGCTATTCCATCAAAGGGTTGGATTTCTATCTTTCTTGGCCTCCACAAAGCCATTTTGACATGCTATGCTCTAAACCCTACCCTACACAACACATGCATTTCTGGTTACAGCATCTTCCTTTATGTGGTGAACCACATCTGGAGAAAGATGTACACATGAACTTATACCTTGGTGGAGCTCCACTTTCCCTCGTCAAAAATGTCTCCCAAAATAAAGATGATCTCCGGCTTTAGGACCCACAGTGCAGTCTGAAATGCTCGCTCCATCTGCCACTCTCTGCAAGGACAAGGGAAAGTCATGCGTGCAATCTTTCTCTTTTTCATTCGCTCAGCCTGCTCTGTCCATTCTGCACAAATCCCCTGTCATGATGATTAGCACCTCAGAGGAGGTTACCAGGTTTCATGCCAGATTCTGTGGTTATGAATTACAGCCCCCTTTCGAACCCTTAATCCCCAATGATGCTACACTGAACTGTACCTTTGTCACTAATGACCAATGCTCTTTCTTATGATTATTTGAAATATCATCACCAAATGACCTCACGAACATGAGAGATTGTTGTTACAATGTTTCATGAATGTCTGAAGAACTGTGACATTATCACGCAGTTACTACCATTAAGTCTTAATCCGATTTAAATTCATGGATGGACCGATTTCACAACCATATTGGCTGCGTTAAGTGGTATTGACTAAGAATGCGTTGGAGATTTTGTCCTTCGCCATGCAGTAAGCTCTTACTGTTCACTGCTCTTACCCAATTCAAGTAGCTCTTATTCTTTACTTTTTCATTACTGCAAGTTTCAACAAATGCAGCAACATTGTGAAGACAGTTTGAAATGAGGCTGCAGCACTTAACTTCAGTTTAAGATATTTCACAACTTTTCGTTTTGCAAACAAACGAGTCGTATGTTTGTGCAGATTACTGAAATATTTGTGGTTCTTGAATTAATTTATTGTCAACACACTTGGATGCTACTTTACCTTCTCAGTTTGTCGAACCAGTGACCCTTTATGGCACCCAACAGATGTGTATCCGATAAAAACAAAGCCCGTACTGGTGGATGAGAGATGTTCTTCATTTCGGGCCAAGAGCACTGCATTATTGCCGGATAGTATATCACATATTCACAAAAAATAAATACACTGCTGACTGATAAAACCATGGATAAAGTAAAACTCCATCTGCATTTCCCACTCGGTCCGAACATGTCTGAGAGCAAACCCTACAACAAATCTTTAGAAATGGCAGCATGTAACCGACTCATATAGGTAATTCCGAAGAAAATGTGTCATTTATATAATATCAAATTAAAATGAAAATGAAAAATATCCTTCTCATGAGACTGTGAGCAGTTTCGGACCAGAGACAGTCTCAGCAATTGGTTTCACGTGGAGGCTATTTAGCCAGAAACCAGAGAGATTAAAAACAAATCCAAAATGTTCCCTCTAGTCACCGAAGCTTGGAATCACGAACAGCCGAGCACCAACAGACAAATGCAGAGGGTATAGGTATCTTAAAAAGCGAAAAGAAATTCACAGCCCTGACATAGCAGTCTGCCAGCCTGCTGACTGATGCATTCGAAAGTAAACGTCCACTCAAGAAACAATCGAGGTGAGTGCCAACACGCCGAACTGGAAGGGCAACATAACATGACGCATCGTTGGATAATCACGGTCTTTTTTTTACCTCGCTTTTTTAGCGTTGCAGTGCGGTGTGCTGCTGCCGCGGACATCACGCAAAGGCATGCAGCCACCATCTATGCTCGCCCGGGATGAGAGCATCCTGCAGTAGGCTAATGTCTGACGGCGCCAAAGCCCCAGATTTGAGAAAAGATGCCGACGAGTCCCAGCATCACAATGTGACATCAACACAGTGACGTAGGCCTAACTAGCCTAGCGTTTATACTGCTATAGCTTAGCCAACATTTACATTTATGCATTTAGCAGATGTTTTTATCCAGAGCGGCTAAAATTTGTCAACTGTCAATTACATCTCAGAACAATTTAAGGTTAAGTCAACCACTACGCCAACGCTGCCCCAACATAGCACATAGTTTCGCATAAAGGATTTTAATTCACACTATTTTTTATCATGCATGAAACATGGTGCAATCACTGCAAAATCATTCAAAAACCATATTTATATCTTTTCTCGTGCAGCCATATTCCACCCCATTGCTAAATTTGCAACCAACTGAATTTTCCTTTCATAAATCAGAATTTTTGCAATGTGCATTCTGTGTGTATTCCAAGCATTATTCTTTTAACCAAATCTGAATGTAAATTCGTCAGTTTATCTGGCCTTTATGATGGAATTTTTCCTTTAGAAAAAAAATCTGTCATAAACAATTTCTACTAATTATTTTTTTTTAATGTCAAATAGGTCTACGATAATGACAGCACTCCACAATGCTTTGCAGCTTTTCACACTTCCCATGATGTGCCACTTCCAGCACTCTTCGCACTCTCCTCACGTTCCTGGGGTAATTCATAGAGGAGTCAACAGAATTGGATACACCTTGACTACAAACTTAGCCTGGTGTTTTTAAAAGGCAGGTATTGTTAATAATTTGTAACCAATTATAAGATAATTCTGTCCACACATATTCACAAGAGACTAATGGCAATCAAACAGATGTCCAACCAGAGATTCTGTGATTCCTCACACCTTGGTCACGCTAACCTGGCATCCCCCATTTGTTTGACATGCTCAAAACATCTTCAATGGCTTTGTGTCAAGCCTTTCCACTTCTGGTGCCAATACCTGAGGGACTTCATTGATGGATGATGAACTAATGAGGCCTATAACGTAGGGGTCCCTCATTCAGCTCACACACTGGGTATGTACGCCCTGTGTTGTCCTAGTAAGAGATTAGTGGTTCACCCACTGGTCTATAGGGCTCCTCCACCTTATTGGACAGTTATGAGTATGACCTCAAACACAACAGATTCACAGTAAGCCATGGACAGTTGAAGGAAATAAATGATCATTGCGCACATTGCAAGTGAACCAAAAATTCCATTAAATTATACCAAAGAAAAATCTGCATACATACAGTATGGTTTGTCCGCTATTTTAGGTATTAGGTTTTTCTTGGCTCTGAATGCTGAAATGCAATGTGCATCACAAAAAAATAATATTATTGCGTACGTGGTTGGTTTTTTGTTTGTTTGTTTGTTTGTTTGTTTTTGTTTTTTTTTCTTATGGCGGACGGTGTCATGTAAAGCAGTGAGTCTGCAGACTTATTCATGTTTCTTTCAAGGGATCTATAACTCACTGCTGCCACCTACTGGGAGACTTTGTAGCCTACAGGGAAGCCAAGATGGCGAGATAACCTATGTAATAGGCTTTAGCCGTCATTCATGCGCATGTCTCCATAGACAATTTTAAATGGCCTTTAAAAGTCCTGCTAAATGAAAAATAAGCGGATATTGGCAACAGGCTATTAAATGATCAGGCATTGGTCTGTCACTCTGTTACCTAGGCTATGTCACGTGATGCTTAGTGGTATTGTCCACTAGGAGCATTCGTTACTTTTTCATCCCTGGAGAACGAGAACATGTTTGATTCTGGCGTCCTCTTCTGGAAACACAACCGTAGCCAAGCCTGTTTAAGAGACATGTGAGTATTCGCCGATAATAAGTTGCTATTGGTTTTGTGTTTTAGTCTGTCCATTTTTCTTCAAATGTATATGATCTCTTAATCAGATTTACAGGGATGACTGGTTATTCTGTTGTTTGTCTTGCTTTTATGGAAACGTGCACTTGTCAAATCTTCCATTTCGCTATGATTCATTGAAGCCGAATGGTGCGACACTGCAGAATGTTTGAGTGTGCAGGCCTGCACATATTCCAAATTCAGTAGCCTACCAATCCTTGCTTAATCGAAGGTCATTTTCCGTAGGCCTCGGTGACAGTAGCCTGGCCGGCTACTCACCCCGCTCACCGGGATTCGGCCAAAGCTGCAGGGAGGCATCCACCCCGCAGTTGTCGACGGTGCCACATCGGACACGGAGCAACTTGATTGTGGGTTCGGACACGGGACATACAGACCGAGACACCGCATGTGACATAGAGGCTCCCACCTTTACGTCATGCGCTGATTAACGTGTTTTGTTCGTCTGATAATTCTCTACAAGTGGATTTGTGTTTCTTCAGCGTCCCCAGCTGAAACCATGACCTCGACAGAAAACAAGTGCTGGGGAGAATGTATGGATATTGCTATCCAGATAGCACATAAAGCTGGAAAGGTACTGTTACCTGCTCATATACTTTATGCTACTGTAAAGTCTGCGTAGTGCAATGCCATCTGAAGTCTTTTGTAACACGTGTTTATTGACTAACCGCGAATGAAACAATGTGACACCGTTATATTAGAAGTGTTACATCCGTGCTAATGCCCCTCCTCTTCCTTTCTAAAGACCCCATAGCTTCTGATTGTCTCTCAGGCGTTACCTGTTTGAGTAAGCTACATTCAACGTGCATGTTGTAAAATGATTACACTTTAAATCTGAAAACCATGGTCAGCATCTAGTTTGCGCACTTAGGCTTGCCATTCGCCTACATTGGAATGATACAGTACATGGATGAGACGATTTTGATTTACTTGATAAGAAAAATGAGTCATGATGTGATTTTATATTTAGGTGGTACAGGAAGCTGTGAAACAAGAGAAGCGGGTCAGCAGCAAGAGCACTCCCACAGATCTGGTGACGGAGGCTGACCAACAAGTGGAGGATCTCATTATATCCACTCTTAGGGAGAAATTTCCTTCACACAGGTAAATAAACAGAAGTATGGATACATAGTATATGACAGTCACCTGTGTGTCTGTAATACAGCACTCAAGAATCTCTGAATAGTCTGCTCTCAAGGTAACTGATTGTTTCAGCTTAGTAAAGGCCAATACCCATGCCCAGAGAAAGCCAGACTAATCCTTAATGAGAATTTCTTTTCACAAAGTGGATATGGGTTTGGTTATACCAGACTATGTAATCACTAATTACGTAGTTATTATAACATGTTATTGTTATAATGATTCCGTGCATGTGTATGGCTACATTGCTTCAGTAGTGATTTGCCAGGTGCAGCAAACAGTAAGACTTTTATCATGCAACCCCTACCAACACCAGTCATCCTGTTATAATGATGTAGATTCTTAAAAATCAGCACCATAATAGCTTAGCCTCTACTGTGTAGTCCTCACAGTTATTGTAATCACAGCAGTGCCATAGAAACCAAAGAATGCTATTACAACCAATACAATATTATAGCATAATGGAAAAAGGAATGTCTCTGGTATAGCTTACAATGAAGGCCTAAGCCTCACATGAGACACATGACAGTATGGAGCATTATAAGAGGGTATAACGTCTTTTACAGCAGGATATCCAGTCACATACAGCAACGCAAGATGATGTAGTGCATCTGTATTTAGCAATTAATTAATCAGGCAGTGAAAGATCAAAAAAGACAGGTGGCATGTGAATGACTAGCAGAAAGACATTAAAACATTACAAAACACAGGACTGCTTCCTATCAAATTATTAGAATCAGAATACCGGTAAGCTTCTAGTCCGCATGTATGCTCACATATACAGAACTAGAAAAGCACTCGGAGAGCGCAGACCCCCACCAAGGCAATATATGGTCATTGACACAATACAAATTCACGATGGTGTTCCGGATCACCACCAAAATTTAACCATCTGGTAACCATCTATCCAGATTGTTTGAAAATTTCATCCAAATCCGTGCAGTGCTTTTTGAGTTATATTGTACACAGACAGACAGACAACAAACACTGGCGAAAACATAACCTCCTCGGCAGAGGTGACAAAGAATTTGTTTTTTAACAACTGGTGCCACTCTAGCATAAAGTACATATCCAGTGACAAACACATAGACGTTGCACTCCTATATGCACACACACATCACAGTGTACTGTACAAACAAACCTCAATGATCCATCAGTATACAGATATAACAATATCAGTCGTTTGTAAGAACACAAAACAGTGTACATAAGGGCTGTGTAGAGTGCAAACAACAGTTATATGCGTTGTGAAAAGGACTGAGTTATAACATGCTGTTATAATGTGAGTGTGGTAACAGTCACTAAGTGAGAATATCTAGATGTTGATCAGCTATTCGTGTTACAAGGCTACGCCATGTCAAATCATGTGAAGAATCAAGGGTATAGTTTGCCACAGTTAGGCAGAAGACAATTTACCACTGATGTTTACTTTATGCTTACTTTCTTTATAGGTTTATAGGAGAAGAGTCTTCCGCTGCTGGGGAGAAATGTATTCTAACAGATGAGCCCACCTGGATCATAGACCCCATTGATGGGACATGCAATTTTGTCCATAGGTATGCCAATTAATCAAATCTTTTTTGTGGTTTATGGTGGTTTCTTTAGGTCTGCAGACTAGAAGGGACTTCTCCTTCATTTTCTGTGGTAGTTGAATATGCCTATTTTCATGCAGCTTCCCTATGGTGGCAGTCAGTATTGGGTTTGCTGTGAAGAAGGAGGTAATTTGGATTCATTCTTGATGAAACGTTTATATCAATATACAAACATACATAACTGCTCTGCTGTTTGACGTATTGGTATTGAGGTCCTGTTCACACATAACGTAGCTTGAATGTTTATCCTTTTTTTGTCAGTCGCTTTGGATAAAAGCATCTGCTGAATGCATACATGTAAATGTAAATGGTATAGTTTTTTTGCAACTGGTTGATATGATTATTTTTGTGTGTAGCTGGAATTCGGAGTGATATACCATTGCTTTGATGGGACGCTCTACACTGCAAGGAGAGGCCATGGGGCATTCTGCAATGGAGCTCCAATTCACGTGTCTAAAGAGAAAGGTGTGTCAGTTCAGTATGCATTTCACTCTAGTTTCCATTGCATCCGAGTTTTGAAGACCCATTTCCCATCATCATGTTAAACATACCACTTTTGAGAGCAATTCCTGAAAGTGTGCCACTAAGTAATGGTTCTCTATCTATTTTTAGACATATCCAAAGCCCTCATTCTGACAGAGATTGGAGCAAAGAGGGACCCAGCTACACTGGACATTTTCCTGGGGAATATGCAGAAGCTGTTGAGCGCACCTGCCCATGGGTGAGAAGGATGATAATGTTAGGTGTTCATCTAGATCAGAGGTATCTCTAGTCTACAGCACCCACATAGTCCTTGCTTATTAAAAAAATACAGAATAGAAGACAAGAAAGGAAGAAAAAACATTGCTAGTTTTGTTTCTAGTGTATCGCAGACACATAGCAAAGTGCCATAAATATCTCTTGCGACCTTTTAAAAAGATAAGTTATCAGCAGTAGCCATTAGCTGTGTGTGGTTAGTGTGGCTGTTGGCTAGGTTGTTAAGATTGTGAGTATGAACCTTGGAGAGAAAACAAACCACTCATAACAATAGCAATGTCATGATTATCTGTGAGCTAGGGTACGGACTATTAAGTTTTACAATAAAGAGATATACACTCAAAAGGTCCTTGATGTTGAAATCAATAACATAGGATGGAGACTATGTGAAATATCTGGACTTCTATTGTTTGACTTCACTCCTCTCTCTCTCTCTCTATACATGCATATATGTGTGTGTGTGTGGGTGTGCGCGTGTGTGTGTACGCAGGTATAGTTTATGCTTTTATTATAAATGTGTGTGTAATGCATTCCATATCCATTTCTGAATTGCCTGTGATTTTATTTTGTTGTCCTTTTATTCTTCCTCAGGGTGCGTATCATCGGCAGCTCCACGCTGGCATTGTGCCACATAGCCACGGGCGCGGCGGAGGCCTACTACCAGTATGGCCTTCACTGCTGGGACATCGCCGCGGCAGCCGTCATCATCCGGGAGGCGGGAGGATGTGTGATTGACACCTCAGGTGACACTTTGGGTTAAATGTCCTCAGCCAGTCAAAGCCAGATCATTTATTGCATAGAGCTATAACTCACACTATATATGCTATATTTAGTATATAGCACATCAGGATCAGTGATTTAGTTCTGTTTATGGTGAGGTCAGAAACTTGATTGAACTGTATGTAGATGAGTTCCTGGTTAACACAGAGGCATTCAGAGTTCTCTTTTTAAAGAGTGACATAATCGTAGCTATTTTTAGTGAGAATGTGCCTGATACCAGTAAACCATTAACTATTTGCTGAGATAACACAATGTTGATTTGGACAGACTGACAGATAGACAGATAGACTCTGCTGAGAAGAGGTGGTGTGTGTGTGAAGGGGAGTGGAGTATGCCTGCTGTCAATAAATATCCAGAGTGATTTGTTTAGGATGTGTCTTCATAAATTGGGGAAATAGATTTGCTTTAGGGGGATTTTGGCCTGCTGTAAATTGTATTCATTTATAATCTTGTTGCATTCATTTAATCATTTAATGGGGTGATCGTGTAGGTCTCAAAACTGCGTAGAAAGTATGAAATTACTAAGTACTGTTTTCAAGAAATTAGCATAGAGTGCCCATTTTTGGCACATTAGCAATAGCCAAAAAGACAACCAACATAAGGTCAAATCCCAACAAAAACAACCTCTTCCCCTTCACACGGTGAAAAGTGTAGTTCAGTGTAAAGCGTGGAATGTAAGAATTAGAGGGTTATGGGAAAAGTACCTCAAAGAGTCATGAATGAACATGGGCATGTCTCTCTTTCTCTGTGCGTGTGTGTGTGCGTGTGTTTGTGTGTGCACTCACACATACATACCTCTGTGTGTGTGTGTGTGTGTGTGTGTGTGTGTGTGTGTGTGTGGTGTGTGTGTTTGTGTGTGTGTACGTGCACGCGTGCATGCGCATGCAATGAGAATGCATGCGTTTGCTGGCCTCATCTTTTTTCCCTTGCGGCCTAGCCTGTACACAAAGAGCCAGTGTTGGTGAGGTCTGTGAGGTCGCGATCATGTGGTTGGGTCCCGCTGTCGCTCCTCCTGCAGTTTCGAGTACGCAGGCAGAGACAACAAGGGGGCCTGTCAATGCCGCCTAGCTGACAGGCCCACAGAGGAGAGGCGCTGCTAAGCCCCCTGGGTGTCCTCAGCCGTGCCTGAGTGAAAATGTGACCAAATGACCTTTCATACTCTGATGCTGTGAGCAGTGGGCTGAAAGTGTGTGTGTGTGTGTGTTTAAGTGTGAAAATGTGTGGTTCTGTGAGCATTGTTGTGTTGTGTGTGTACATGTCTATGTTCACGTAAACATACGGTTTATTTATGTGCATATGCTGATAAATGAAATATTATCAGTGTATTGAATGGCATGCGTGTATACGTGAATACTGTATATCTGCTTGCACGCGCACGTGTGTGTCTGTGTGTGTGTGTGTGTGTGTGTATGCAGGCATATATGTGTGTGGATGCTGTATATGTGTGTGTGTGTGTGCGTGCGTGCGCATGTGCATACATTTGTATGTGTGTGTGGGCATGTATAAACTCTAACCCAGTGTGTTTTTCTCTTGTGGCAGGGGGTCCCCTCGACCTCATGTCCAGACGGGTGGTGGCTGCCGGCTCCAGAGAGATGGCGGATTATGTTGTCCGGCAACTGCAGCCAATCAGCTATGAGCGAGATGACCATGACCCCAGTGTCCTGTCCTGATCCTCCAGATGCCCCTTTGACCTTCAGCCTCTTACCTCAGATTCACTCAATCCTGCCACACACACTCGGTCTGCAGTGCCCTTGTATGCAATACTGATGACTTCCTTTAATTTTCTCAGTGCAAAGAATCAATACAACAACAATTCACCCACAGTAGAAAAAATACTTTGTGCCGCCAAACAAAGTGATAATATATTAGGGATTTTCTTTCTTTTCTCAATGTTAGTTTTTTGGAGGAATATTGAAGAATGTATCATTAAGAAACTATGAGAGGAGACAGAACCTGCCTTTTCAATTATTTTTTCCCCTTCCTTGGCAGAGCAAACTATTTGACAGTGTGATGATAATGAAATACACTGTATGATTATCTGCTGTGCCCCAGTGTGATTGCCAGCTGTTGGCACTTCAAATTCTCATGACTATAAAAAAAACTTAAGGCCTTTTTTTCAAATCATGGAATTTGCCTTTTCAATATTTCTGATCCGGTTGCAAATTTAGACAGTAAGTGAATGAGACTATTGACATCACCTGAAGTTTGTTCAAGTTTTACTGCGTTCTCAAAAATATATGAAAACCAGTACAGTATGGACATATCAGGGCTTAATCATGGGCCAACAATTCCACATGCATGATATGTGTTTCACTCAAGGTGGAGCTGTAATGTTCCTTACCAAATCAGGGGGTAACTCTGAACTGGTGCACGTTCTGCTAATTTTTGTATGGCTAGCCAATACTGTTAATGAGCTAACACTACTATCTTACCAGCTATACACTGCAGTTTTAACTTTCATCTGTTTTCCAGTTTTTTATGTTTTCTAATGTGGAACACTCTATAAAAACACATATGTTGAGGTTTGTTTTAATATTTCACATGATTTTCTAGTTGATATCAGTGCAGTTGACACTGTAATAATTCTCCTGGTTCACACTCACTGTGATTGACAATAAAACTACTGAATACACAAAACAGTTTCTCTTACATTTTTAAATGCTGTAGTAATAGCTGTGTAATATCTGGTTACAGGAAAATTATATTTTGGTAATTATTTGAGCACATAATTATGACAAAAATGAATCAAAACACCTGTTGTGTTAACTGACTGTGTGAGCAAACACTAAGGCATTATAATTGCAGAGAATTTACAGAGAATTTTAAATCTTATGTGTTCATCCTATATGCAATCTTAAACAATCATACATGCTATACGGTGAACAGTAATGAAAAGCACTTGCTTTTATTTTTAAAATTTAAGGAATCGCTCCAGAATTTTATATGCACTCATGACAGGAGCCTAAGCCATAGAATATATGGTTAGAAATAGCCTCTGATTCAATAGGTCAACTAACGTTATCGGTCATTGGGAAGCCTGCTATGTTTGTGTGGATGTAGTTTGTTTAGATATTTTTCACTCTAAAGTGAAATAGAGAGCTTAAGGGTTTCAAACTTCTGTTATACTGTTTATAGAAATGCCTTAACAAGTGTCTACATGAGACACAACCCTGCTTTGTCGTGTAACTCAACTTTATCTTCCCCGGGTCTCCGCCTCTACCACTGATTTGTGAGCATAGTCTGTTGTGCATAGATTGGATATTTGAATGGTATGGTCACGAACTGTATTAATAAAATGGAACATTGTCCAAAATGCATGCCATATGTTTCATCTGTTTTTAAGTCCTAAAAAGGCTACAGATCGCTCGCCGACATCTCCTTTTGGCAGTATGCAGTTCTGTTTATGTTGGATTTGTCTTTGATATTGTATCCCCTGGAGAGGCGACCATAACTAATTAGTTTAGCACGTTTGCCCTCTTGTGAGCAAGATATGAAATTGTTTTTGTTTTTCTAAAATTTTAACTAGGGTTATTCTGTTTTTGTTTCCTTTAACGTTCCGTTCCACTCAAAAGCGGTGTTATCGAATGACATGGGGAAACAAAAATACGTTTTTGTCATAACAGATTAAAATGCACATGCATTTTTTTGCACATGCATGCAGGGGTATTTTTTGGATTTTGGTTTTGGTTTGTTTGATAAGAGAGAGGAGTGTAAAAATGAACAAAACAGCACAACTATTAATTAACCTACAACCTACAGCCTAGCCCTTTCAAAATACTAGGCTAATGAATACTAAAAGTAGCATTCATTAGTTTTGTTAAAACATATTTTTAATTGAGATATTCAAGGGAGAGTTCTTTCTTTTCTTCTTTCTTTTGTTTTCTCTTTCTTTCATGAACTGCTTCTACCGAGTCAGTCCTACATCAGTTGTGGATACAATTTCAGTCGACAGATGGTGCTGTTCTGTATGGAACATCGTCCGAAACATCTGTACAGCTGGATGCTGTTTATGATACCTATTGCGCAATCGCATTATTTGGAAGAATAGACATTGTCCATGGTCCATACGGTGAATAAGGAAATAACAGTACTCTTCTACAGACATTATTCCACACTTCTCTCCACTCAAGCTGTTGATCAAAACGTTTGGAGAGCGTATCAGTGTAGCTGACCTATAGGCTGCCAACTACCTCCTCAGTTCATGGACTAAACCACTCTAAAATTGAGTTGCCAGTAGACCACATCTAATACAAAGTGACTGTAACAGCCTTTCTTGTGCAGACTCCCTGTCTATTTTTCTTCCCTTTTTGTATTTTCATATCACCGCTGCCTGGAATCTGCGAGAGTCTGAGTTACCTGACCCAAGAGGCGGGCTTGGAATGCAACCGCCACGCCTGCTGCGGCCTCGAGGGAGGAGCGCGAGTGCACGCATATTGGCGGGTCAAGCCCAGCAAAGGGCTCCCGCTCCTCCTCATTGGAACCGAGCTTCAGCCCCCGGTTTCCTCCTTGACTTCTGAATGGTGGAGTCATTTGTCAGTTACAGGGTGGTCCTGCAAAGTTTTCATTGAGGAGGAGAGACCGTAATCAGATAGACAGACGAATACAGCTGTGCCAGGGTTGCAGCGTGCGCAAGGCTACTACTAATCTCTTACAAGGAGGGAACCTTTTGCGACTTGTTCAGCTGACATTTTTTTCCCTCAGCATCAAACAGAAGTCTGGCCTCTGGAGAAGTTTTAATGAGTTTTAATGGTTCTGTCTACATTCTTCAAGCTGTCAGATTTATTTACTCGCAACTTCGCATATCAGTAAAGACGAGGTGTTTACTCGAGAAACAGACCCATGCCATCCTTCGGACAGTGAGCGGACAGCGCTGTTTCTTTTCTTATTTTTCAGTGACACTTTTCAGAGTCGCTCACTTGTCCACAGAAGTTTCCCGTCTCGCATAGCCGAGTTGAGGAGCTGTGCAACAGATGTTTGGGGTCTCAGGTTCTGGGTGTCGAAACTAGGGCAGAAGGCGTTGTGGTGCGAGAACTTTTCGGACTTCATGGATCATCAAGAGGGCTCATAACTCAAGGATGCCATAGAGGGCACCAACAGGACCATGCCCCCTCCGCTTGAGTTTGGCAAAGACTTGACTTGAGGCGCATTTTCTTTTGAACATAAAAGTCATCTTATCTGGTTTGCATTTCACTGATCCGAAGCTATGGCTTCCGAGGTGGTGTGTGGATTGATCTTCAGATTGCTTCTACCAGTCTGTCTTGCAGCAGGTAAGGTAGACTTGCAGTGTTGCCTTGCGAGCAGAAATTAACGTGCCGTGACATTTTATAAATTAAGAAGTGTCGTAAATGAAAGAAAAAATCTGACATTACATTGATGAGCGTTTTTGCAGAGTACTAGACTAGTAGCCTACATCTGAATACATTTGAATAAAAATGTGAAAATATGAAAATAGTATTTAAAAATTTGAAAACAGCATTTCATTATATAAATTTTAAAAAGGCATTTCATATTATGATTATTATTATTATTATTAGTGAGGTTATATGAATCTGCATCATACTAAACTAAAACAGTATGGTAGGCTACATTTGACTATTTGATCATTTATTTGACGATTAATATTTGTGACACGTTTATTAGACTAATGATAATAAAATACTAATAATTCCAAACATTACATTATTTGACATGATTGAAGCACATTGAAAATTTACAATTATTCAAATTTTATAGTTGTACACTTCATTTTCATCAAGATGCAAATGTTGTTGCTATGTTAAAAGTGGTGATGCAAATTATTTTCTCATTACAAACATCTTTTATTAAAACGCTGGACCTATGAATATAATCCAATGCCATCCAATGACCATCCAATGAAAATAATCAAAATTGTGACTGCAGGGCAAGTCAATGTAGATCTACTGCCTGTCATATAAGTGCTCAACCTGGAAAATAAGAATTGTCTGATGCCGTAAAATACAATTACTCAGTTCAAGTACTTTTCCATATGTTGAGATGTGACATTGAGACATTAAAATGGTTTGGGTTTTGCCCTGGAAGTGTTATTTTCCAGAAGCTTCTAGATGAAGATGGCGATGATGACTAAGACCCCCCTTTCGACACACACACACACACACACACACACACACACACACACCCATACACGCCCTCCAATCTTGCTCATTGCCTGCTCTTAGTTATTTGCTGTTCCACAGACAGTGGACACTTAAGCTTTGGCAACCTGTCTCCCGTGCACAAACAGCATTGAGTGCCGTGCCCCCCCCCCTTTTACAGTCTGGAGCCACCAGTGCACATCCTTCTTGTTAGTCACCAGATTTGACACTGGACCTTGGTATATGTGTAGAATGGAGGGAGTGTGTGTGTCCTTCTTGTTAGTCACCAGATTTGACACTGGACCTTGGTATATGGGTAGAATCGGGGAGCATGTGTGTGTGTGCGTGTGTGTGTGTGTGTCTGTGTGCACGCGTGGGAGAGGACACAAGGCAGTGCAGTATGAGGCCTGTTTATTTGATTACCCCTGATTAAGTAGAGGCAGTGCCAGACTGCTCATGCAGCGTTGGTTGCCTTTGCTCTGGTTGCCCTCCTTCCCCTTCTCTCCCCATCTCTGGGCCAACAGGTGGGTGTATCATGCATTGGTCAGCACACAGCACACAGCCCCATTATTAGGCAAAAGGGCGGTAGAGGGCATAGACTTTGTGATGCTGTGACGATGATTCTACAAGTCTGTACATCAGGAACATTATTGTGTGTGTGTGTGTGTATATATATATATATATATATATATATATATATATATGTATATGCGAAGGCTGGTAGGAAAGTGTGAGTTTAGTACTTCTCCCTGTGCAGATTCTGAACAAGAAATGAAATTTTTCATTGCCCCCTTCCTCCTAACCCCACCCTTCTTTATTCTGAGGTGGGGGCACACCATAGGTATTTAATCCAAATAGTCTGAACACATTCTTTTGGATCAAAACAGCTGTCTGGAATTGAACATGGAATTGGAAGGAGACGAATGAGGTTAGCTGAATGGGGCCAGTCAGAGACAGTGCTGCCTATTATCCCTGAAAGACAGAAAAGCTTAAACAAACTCAAGGTCAAAATGTACACAGATGAATCATTCAACCAAAAAACCATGTCACTGTAAACCAGTGGTTTTGATATTTAGACATTCAATGCCCCAGAGCTGCAGTTCTGGATGTTTCTCAAACTGCGGTCACCGTGTTGAAGAGGAGAAGGCGGATAGGGGAAATATAGTTTCTTCAAGCACATTTGGTGCTTCAAGTAAAATCACTCATCTGACTTGCCATTGTTTAGCTCTAATGCCTATTTAATTGTTCCTCATCAGCATGGCCTTAGAGGACCAGTTAGAAACTGTATAATGTGATAAATGCCCCTGTGATGAGGAGAGCACAGGAAGCAATTGTGCGGGAGCAGGAAGACTGAGGACCGTCCACAAACACAGCAGTAGCACACCTGCTGGGATTTGAACTTGGGCCATACCTCTTTTAGACAAAAATCAGCTAGATATAAAAAGGTGAAACATTAGTCTAAAATATGACCAATGTGACAATGAATGACTTAAATCAAAAGGTCTGTACTTTTACAGGGAACCCTTACTTCCCGGCCATTTGTCATAATAGTCTTGTACTAATTATGTAACACCATAGACATATTAAACAATGTTACTCTGTAAGTTATATTGTGAGTCATTTTATAGTGTCAGAAGTGTTTAAAATATAGTGTCACTTTCTAAAAATGTTTTTTGGGGTCATCTACAAAGCTGTTATGCTCTACTAATGAGAATGAATAATGTTCTGTCTGAGTCTGACTCGCATCATAAATAGAACTGTAGGCAAAAGCATTTTGTATATCACAGGCAGTATAATCCAGTGGCAAGTTCATCCCATTCTCAACACTGCTTTGCCCCCAAGACAGAACAGGCTGTCTCAGAGGTATCTGGGATGCTTTACTTAGTAAACATGGATTAGATGACGGAGGACTGAACTTAGTCTCGCAGTTAGCCCTCTAAATGCTATTGACATTACAGTAATTGAATTCTCTCATAAAGGGGTGATTGTTGCTCCTTGGCAGCAGTGTGCAATCTGTTTTTTTTCCTGTCCTTTCGTCAACTCTCCTCCTTTGCTGTCCCCTAAACTCTCACTTTATTAATCTCAGATGTAACTCCAGAGTATTTCTGTGTCTCTTGAACTCCCGTTTTAACCAAGGGTTGGGGCATAGTGGGGAAAGTGAGAGGTATTCACTGGTGGCCCTTCTCAGAAGACCGACAAAAAGATGAGCTCAGAAACCCATCTCTTGGCAGATGCGGTGTCAGCCGTCCTGGACTCGCTCTCTGGTCATGACTCATGCGTTATCTAGAGGTCCTGTTTACACAGAGGCTCTCGAGCAGGACCCCTGAGGCCTCCTACTGTTGAGCTCTCACCATTCAGCCCACGTCAAAGCTTTGCCGATCAAGAGGATTTTCTCACGCAGACACATACACACACACTCACACCCCCAAACACCCAAAACGTTTTTGTCTTTTCTTGTCTCTGTGGAGGCCAGCGTCTGTTTATCTACCAGGAGATAAAAACAGATGTGTCAGGAAATGGTTTGCTTGTCCAGATGAAGAGATGGAAATGGATATCTGCAAAAAGGTTTTTGTACACAATACAATGGGCAATTGATTAGAAAAATGTGCAAAAGGCTTTCAGAAATGTACTGGCAGGGTACATACAGTGAATACTGATATGGTGTTTAAGTGACATGAAGGCAAATTAGCATGTTAGTTTATAGTTTGTTTTGTGAGATATCTTGTGAGACATTTGTGAGTTTTGAGAGATCCACTATGCATTTCTTCATTTTGTGGGCTGTCTTATGAGATGGCACTTGATGGCTTTAATTTGATCTACTACATTGACAAAGTTCCCAAAATCATGATCATTTATGACCATTTTTATCAGTGCCTTCATACTGAAAAAAAAACATGAACAAATATATCTGCACTCTAAAGGAAGGATATCTGGCATAAGGCAAAGGAAATGTTCCTTTTGAAACAACTTTTGGAAACCTATTAACCTTTCCAAAGTTTGAGGCGAAAGACTTTTTTGTTTTGACTTTGACTGAAGTGTTGTTTTTGGTTGTTCTTGGTTGTTTTTCGTTCTGGGAGAAACATTTTGTTTGCTCAGCTACAGGATGTATACTGGGACGATAAACTTTACATAGAGACAGAGGTGCTGTGAATAGGGCACGCATCCGAAGCAAACGCAAGCCCATGTTTGTTCAGGGAAACCTTCACGTGGAAAGGCCAAGTCACTTAAAGTTGCCCCCTTTTCAGCCTCCCTGTCTTATCGCCCGAAACTCCTCGACTTCGAGAGTCATGTCAGCTAAAGTAAATATTTATGGCAGACACTACACTTTTGCATGGGACCCTTCCACCGCCCCTGATTAAACTGTGAAGATGAGCATTTAAACGAGGCTTCATTCAATCCCCCTCTTCCTCCAGCTCATTCCGACTTTATTTTCTTTGAACTGGTGAGTGCCAAGGTTTTTTTTTTTTTTTTTTAAATCAGAATCTCTCATAGAAGTGGCACTCAAGCAGTCTACGCGTGTCTGTAATTGCAGTTTAATGATGTTTTCAGCTTTCTCCCTCTCTATCTTTCTTTCTTTTCCTCTCTCTCTCTCACACACACACACACACTCAATAGATTTCCTTCACTCATTCAGTGCCGAAGAGCCACCATGCCCTAACAGCCCCTGCCCACTGTTACGCCTGGGTTTTTTCTGCAACCTCCCTGTACTCTGAGCCAAAGCACTCTGTGCATGTACGTTGTCGTGCTCCGGTTTCATTAGTCACACTGTACGCCAAATGGCCCATGACATTGGTTAAACTAGGAGAGGGATGTTTGGAGCTGGGAGTAAGAAGGTTGGGGTTGGGGTAAGGGTGGAGATGGCCTTCTCATGTGGCTTTTTGCCCTTTCACAGGGTCAGAGGTTGATCTTTGAAGTGCTGGTCACAAATGTTTCGCTTGGGTCGTGGTGCAGGCAGCGGGGACGCGTTTATTTACCAAGAGAGACGGAGCCGGAGTGCGTCCGCCCACCCGCCCGGCTGATGACGTTCGAGTGAGAATGGTGGCAATTAAAAACCTCCACATGCTGAACTCATTTGAGTCATCAGGAGCTGTCTGCTCATTCCATTGGCCATTGTGTTCGTGAAAGCCTGTGATTTGTCTGTCTGTGTTGACATGCAGTGTTAGCGACACCCCCAACAAATTTTGCCCTTTCAATCATGTACTTAGTGCACACGTAGCTTTTTTGATTTCCAGAAGCAGACAAATTAAACAGCAAACATGGTCCCTCTGAATGTCCCTCAACCAACTATCATTTGGGCTTAGTCAGTAGTCTGAGGTAAGACATCTCACCACGATGTCCCATTTAGGAGCAGTCTGCTGTCTGACTCTTTTGTCCCAGCTAGGCCACCATCACGAGCAGTGTGCGGTAGGCACAAGAACACATATTGGGGGGAGAGAGAATAGGCCCTGACCCTGTGAACCAGACTGAAAGTGTTGTTTAAGGCATGATTCACGCTCTTGAATAAGGTCTGACATCAAGGCTTGTCTGACCCAACCGTCATGGTAGTGCAGCCATTCTCTGTGTTTAGCTGTTTTTAAAAAAAACAAACATAAAAAACACAAAGCCCTTTATGTTTGCTCTCAGCCACTTATGAAACAACTGAATTTTTGGTTAGTTCGGCCAAACACTGTGTCATTTGATAAAAGACTCTTACAAAATGTTTTTTTTTCTTCCCTAAAAGAAGCAAAATTATATATTATATACATATATTATATCAGTTGCATGGAAATCCCCCAACTCAAGTGAAATTCTCATTAAAATGTATCAAAATGATCTGAAAGGCCAAAGCATGCATTTTATGACTCCCCAGGCAAATACATCACTGACGAAAAACAGGAATTGTCCACGAAGGCAACTATAAAACACATATTTATTCAGACGAACGTGAGGTTTGATCTGCCGAGCCTTCCTCTGGGATGTTTCTCTCTCTCTCTCTCTCTCTCTCCCTCTCTCTCTCTCTCTCTCTGTCTCTCTTTCTCTCACTCTGATGCTTGGTCTCATAGACGCAGCATTCATCCAGTTTTATCTTAACCGTTTCCTGTGTGTAATCTGACAGCTAGGCCACTGAAATACTCTCCAACACCTGAAAGGACCTTTTGTGCGGGGTCCCCTAACCACACTAAATCCAGCAAGGTTTTTTTTGCCCCCCCCCCCCTTCCTTACCCCCCACCCTTAACCCCCTCCTCACTTCAGCAATTAAATAGAGACTACCAGAAACAGGCTAGCTGTATATTACACTTCACAAAGTGTGTGTTCATGAGAGACAAATATGCGACAAAAAAAGAAAATACACTTTGTACATCTCAAACCCAGCTAGTCGACAGTTGTTTTTTTTTTTTTTTGCACATACATGCAAAACTGTGATGCAGGTATCCTGTCCTGGTTAAGGTGCCTGAATGTGTTTTTTTTCTCTACCTTTGGGCAAACTGAACTGGCAAACTGATATATTTTGGGATGTTATAAAATGTATTCATATGTGAAAGCCACAGGAAAACGGAGCTTTTGCCTCACCAGGTGTTAGTGGTTTGCTTTAACCACTGTTTTGCCTGTGCCGTGCGGGCTGTCAGCGGATGCCCAATGGCCTGCTAACATAGGCAGCTGCATACCTGGTTTGTTTGTTGGCAATGTTGACGGACATGCGGACGCTGAAGGTCAACCATGAAGAGGAGGTGTACAGTAGCTATGGTGATCCTGAGAGACATACGCTGCATGAAGCCTTGGATGGAATATCTGTTAGTTAGGATGAAATGTGTCTAAGAGTATGCCATGATTCGGATCCTAAGTGTCTCGCACATGGGTCATTGAATGGGGCTAGGATTAGTCTTTTATTCATATGTTTTTTTCATTTAGATCACTCTAACACCTTAAAAAAATAGAAAATAGAACAAAAAACTACATTAAAAAATAGACGATACAGTAGATTTTCCCTTTATTGCACTTTTATTATTGTATTTATATAGTACATATGAATTTGGATATTTTATATGATGTGATATTGTATTATTCCTCTGTTATGTACGCTCTGCTATTTTTGTACCATACCCCCTATTATTTAATACAATATCCAAGCTGCCACTAGTCCAGAGCAAAATTAAGTATTGTTTACATCAATAGATATATCAAATAACAGAAAATAAAGAATAAAAAGTAAAGATTGAAAGAAGTATACAGAGAGTTCAGCATCACAGCTCACTAGAAAAAAAATGTGTAATAGGCAAATGACAATAGTTTCAGATCCCTGAGACATGCTTACTGAAGTTAAGTGGCCATGATGTGGTGAAGTGTAGATAAACCTACATCCAGTAAGACTACTGTATTCCAGACTCATACTCTCCCTCCCCTTCCCCAACTACAGGGTGGTTAGCCTGCTGTGACCCACTCTGAGTCAGATAGAAGGTGTAGCCTCATTGCAAGGCTGTGACTCATAAGGGATAGATTTGGGATAGATACTGCAGAAAGCCTCATTCTCAGAATTAGGATCAGATGTGCCGTATTTAGCCAAATGACTAGTACACAGAAGCAATTAGAAGTTCTGACTAGATGTCTCATAGTACAGACAATATATCTAGACAGTAGTGTAGAGGTGATGGACATTTTTATGTTTGAGCTTATTAGGTTTGATGTTTGTGTGGCCAAATACCAAGATTATGGGTGTGATAGTCAGGGGGCATGACTGACAGCTGATGAGTGGTAGTGGTGGTGGGCGGTGGCTAGCATGCTATTAGCCTGGAAATTTTATGTTTGAATCACAGCTTACACCGTTGTGCCCTTGAGCAAGGCACTTAACCCTACGTTGCTCTAAGGGAGACTGTCCCTCATAGTTGACAAATTAGCATCTGCTAAACACATAAATAACATGTAAATGATGAAAATGCAGGTCTATATATGTAGCCTATCTGTATATTGCTTTGGATAGACCAGTTCACATTGTGTAGCTGTTGCAGATTGTCGATTTAAAAATCTTGTCTGATGTCATGTCTGAGTTTGCTCCAACTTTTGCTCCAACGTTCGTTGTCTTGCCCTAAAGAATAACAAATACAAAGACATTTTGGCCTATTATAGAAGAGCGATTTAAAATGTTAAGGTCTCAAACCTGTTGCAAAGTTGTTTTTTTCCTTTTCAAACTGAAGAATCATTCATGGCTCCAAACATGGTTCACACCCAACCCAGAGAAAATTACCTCAGCTAGTTTGAAGGCACCGTGTGAAAGAAGTTTGTCTGCATAGCTGTATTGACATGTTAAGGGTTGCAGTCAATTTCATTCAAATGCATACCACAAAAAATGTTAAGTATGTCACAAGTATGTAGCTGATGTTTGAAGCTCCGTTGAGGCTACGTTCACCATATTATTTGCTTTACATACAAGACACAACATTGATATTGATTCTAATTATAAAAATACCTGATATCGACCAAAAAAAGGTAAAAAAAAAAAAAAGATTTAATTTGTTTCCTCTTGTTCTAGCACACTGGTAGATGCTCTCCTGTGTCTGTGTGTGTGTGTGTGTGTGTGTGTGTGTGTGTGTGTGGTGTGTGTGTGTGTGTGTAAATGTGAATGGGTGGTCCAAAAAAAAGCAGACATATTTCTGCTATCCATGTGGTGGCAAGGCAACTAGATACTCACTATGACTTACTATAGCTCTGTTAACACTTCATAAAGTAAAGTGCTGCATGTTGTGTGTATTGCAGATAGCTTTTTTCCCCTTAAAGTGGAATATTAAAATTGGACTATATAAATCTGTTTGCCACAAGAGGGACTGGGACTCGAGGACTGTAACAAATTATTGTACTGCTAAGTTACTCTGTGTGTGTGTGTGTGTGTGTGTGAGCGCACATATACACATGCATGCCTGTATGTGTGTGAGTGTGTGTGTTTGTGTGTTTATTGGGGGCTACAGTGTCTACACACAGAAGTACACACTATTTCTACGTTGAGGTTTCTGTCCTCTCAACCTCCCATAAATTCCCCAGCATCACTGAACTGACACATTTATGCCTTACATTAATATTTAGCCTCTGTATAAAATTTGGTATTTTTTGGCCTTTTTAATATGTTTTGGATATATATTTGTCTGTGTTGGTATTCTTTCAATGTCAACATCAGTATTGTTTGGTTTGGGTCTTAAAACCGTTATGTTGCCAGGAATTCTAGAAGATTCTGTGCCAACAGCTAACCAAATAGTCATTCTACCTGAGGAGGTACAGAAATGGCCAAATGTGGTCAAATATTTCCAATTTTAAACGAGGGCATATGCCCTTCATTAATGTTAGACTCACTCTGAAACAGTAATGGGTGTCAACTCTGTGTAGACACAAAAAGCAAAAGGAGTGAGTGATCTTGTTGGAGTCATACACATGTGTGTCAGTGCAAAGAACATCTGTTTTGGGCAACGGTATTCAAACCAGTATGGGGACCATCTCTTTCCTGTAATTGTTTGAGCCAAATGTTGCATTATGAACAATTGTCAGGTCGACCCAGACCTACTGGGAGTGATGGTGGTGGAAGGTGAGAGTGTGCCCAGCTGCTAGACCTTCCCTAGTGTTTCAGGTGTGGGGGGGGGGGCAAAAGCAATTACATTAAGTAATACATTTCACCAGTCAGTGCACGGTGTGGTGTAAAAAAAAAAATCTGGTGATGAACGAGAGCTCTGAATGTGCGGCATGGTTTAATTTATTTTCAGATTAGCGATCGATTGAGTCCCTTAAGCCTCAAGTGCTCATAGCAGCTGCGGAAGCTATGTGTTGGTGGGTGCACAGAGGCACTGAGGGCCAATACAGCGGCTCTCTTCACAACAATGGCAAAACACACGCACAGGCATGCATGCGCCCAAACACACAGCCCACCCACCCACACACACACCTCACACACACACACAGTTTTGTTGGAGGGGTGTGCGCAGGGGCTTCTTGCGTCCTCCAAGCACCAGGGAACAAATGGTTAGCGGGTCTGTCTGTTGTTTCAGAAGGAGAACAGCTTATTTTGATTTGGGCAGCGAAAAAAAGAAAAAAATGCCTCAGTCAGTGACTCATTCAAGGAAAAGGGCAAAGCTGGTCGCCTGTGCTGCCAGGGTGGATAACACACTGGACACAACACATGAGAGAAAGAGAGAAGACACGAATGAAAGACTCACAACACTCTTGCGAGGGGCCATTGTTTCTCTCCAGATAGACAAATATGAGCAGAGCGTTGCCAAATGTGTCGAATGAACCGCAGCGCAGACAGTTAAATCTGGACTCAAGGCGCTGCCAGTCAAACTAAATTACTCCAAACTGGCTCTCTGTTTTTCTCGGGCATGGTTTGTTTGTGTGTATGAGTGGCTGACTGTGCCACAAAGGGACTTTTAGGTCAGTGGTGCTCAGTTTAGTTGGAGGCCTCACACAGTAAATACTGGGCCTACTAATGATACACTACTTTAGCCGCTATATTTTTCTGTCATCGTTGCTTGCTACAGTTGTTGTATGTTTTTAAGTGATACAGAGGTCTCACAATTATTTTTATTTTTTTTGCTAATCCTGAGAGGGAAGTTGACCTCCTAACAAGTTTGTCTTTTTTTTAAGCAGTAATATTTATAGGAGTATAATTATATGCCTAACTTTTTCAGTAGGAGTACAGAAAGATTAAAGAACCACAGCACTCACAATACAACCTTTAGTTTGTTGTAAAGCAAGCGCCTTCATACCTGTAACTGTATCCTCTGTAAGGCCAAACATCTTTTCAGCAGCTTTAATTCTTCCAATTTTCAAAAGACACCTCAAAGGTAAACAACTGCCTCACACGGTCTTCACAATGCCTCTGTAGTGTAAAGGTGTGTGTATGCCTGTGTGTGTGTGTGTGTGTGTGTGTGTGTGTGTGTGTGTGTGTGTGTGTGTGTGTGTGTGTGTGTGTGAAATGAATACCAGTAATGTAAACGTGGTTTACGGCATGCAGTGCAGACGTACTGTACACAATCTGCGTGTCTGTCAGTCATGCGTTGCAACACGTCAATGGTGTGTCTGAGTGACTGATTGATGGCCACTGAGAGACTGGCTGTTAGTGTTAGATCAACAGCAGTGTTCATGCATCTATCTTCCCCTCCACCATCACTGCCCCCTTAGACAGGGTGAAAGGAGCAGAATTCTGGGATTAGCAGTGTTTGCTTTGTACCCAGGTGCTGGGGGGACTTACCTGTCGCATACCTGCTAAAGGAGAGGGAAAACAAACCAGCGAGTCCTCTAAAGACATCATTAGCGGAGACAATTGTGCGTGATTTTTTTTTTTTTTTTTCTGTTTGAAGTCTAATCTTGAAATTGTGCAGTGGTTGGGTTCAGTCAAAACATGGCAATTTTGTCAAAGCAAAGGACCGTTTTTTTCCCTGTCTGATCATTTTTCAGACGCTGGAAGCAGTTCTATAGACTGTTGTACTCTAGAAGATGGACGTTGTTTTAAAGGTCTTTTAGCTCCTAACTGATTTGAAACCGATGGTTTGATTGGACATGAATGACTTTCTTGTTGGCTTGGCTGAGCAACTACTTCATCAAAAAAAAAAAAAATAAGGGCTCTGAAAAGTCAGGCAGATAAAAAAAGTGATTTGCAGTGTATATAATTTGATTGTAACACAATAATTGCTGGTTGGAAGTGATTGTCCCAAGATTGTGGTATTCTTAATTAGTCTCTCCAATCTGGAGAGCTTTAGTCTTTTCTCTGAAGCCAGCAGCTGTTTGTAATTGTAGTTGCACAATGTCCCTGACAAAAGATTCAGTCTTTATTCTGTTTATGACACGGCTCATTTTTATGACTTATATGTGCCCTATATATTATTTACGACATATGTTTGAAGAACGCGTTGGCCTTTGACGATATATAGCTATTGATAATTCTGGTATCATCCAAGTCATAAGCCCTTAAAGAGCTACTGGAGGAAAATTGCTGCATTTTTTAACTTTGAGAGTTTTTTTATCTGACGTTTCAATCATAAGATTGAATAATTTTAATTTTTTAGATAAGCATGAGGTTTTACAACACCCCAGCAGTTTGCAATAAACAAGTCCAAACACTGATCAAGACCGACAGATCCTTTCGCAAAACAGCTGCACTCGTTTACTCTGCATGCTTTCATTCTGACTGCTTTGGCCCCACTGCCAGTCAATGCTATTGTTAGTTCCAGAACTTTCTGTCATGTGTGACTACGCTGCTTTTACAAAATATCTTGATCATACCCTTCATCGTTTACTGTAGAAGTTAACCTTGAGAACTCTTCCTGTTTAGCTCAAGTAAACAGATAGGGGTATTCGGCCTCAAAACAGTCAGTTTAGCTTTTTAGACCAACCAGATGCAGTTTTATTGTTTTCGACTCTTGCAAAAATCTGTTCTCCTCTGTGATTATGTGAAAGCATGGGATTGGCGTTTGTCCAACCCATCATTACACACATTCTCACACACACACACACACACACACACACACACACACACACACACACACACACAGATTGTTGTAGTTCTCATGATACTGGCTTGAAACTGTAAGTGTAATTTATTTCTTAAAATCCTTCTGTGGTGAAAGGGGAACTGGGATGGAACTGGGATGGAACTTGGTGTTGATGTGCTAACAGCATTCAGCGTGAGACCCGACAGCTTCGTTGATGATGCATATAACCATGTATCACAGAACCTTCAACCCCCCGCTCCGACCCCCACCCCACACATACACACCTACACACAGAGAGCCACCCACATACACATGCACACACACACACACACACACACACACATGCAGACAGCATGCACCATATGCATTCCACTAGGATTGCCAGGGCAAGGACAATTACCACACTGGCACAATCCTTTCAAAGCTAATAAGCTCAAGTGTTTTCAACAAAGCTCAAAGAAACATAAACTGGCAGCGTCTCTCTCTGGGACTGGTGTATTTGTCATGGCCCTGGGCCCATCGTTTTACTGCAAACAGTCATGCCTGTCCTGAAGACACGTCTGATTGCAGCCAGCGAGACCCAGACCCGACGTTAGCACTTGCGGATGGTGTCAGGTCGCCATGCGGGAAGTGTTAATGGATGGATAATCCAGCTAATATGGCAGAAACAGGCTCCCTCCACCTCCTGGTGCTGGCCAAAAAGTCCACCACCACCCCCCCCCCACGCCCTGCAAAGACATAATAAAGAAAAGCCCATGATTCGGGAACTGTGCTTTGAAACCTGATGGTCTGAAAACACACGCCTCAAGGACAGAAAGATGAGGAAAACGAGAAAAGAGAAAGAATCACTTCATGATCATGATGATGGTGGTTTGCAGACACTGTAGGCGCTTCTATTGTTGCTAACTTCCATCTTCCATCAAAAGCACACATATGAACAGCGCTCTGCTATGAGGGAAATTAATTAGATGATTCTTCTGTTATGTCATATTATATGTGAAACATACACAACCTCTTCCTCTGTGTCACGTCCAAAAACGATCCACCCCACCCACGCACGACAGCCAGCCTCTATTCACGAAGAGGACAAAATGGTTTACAATTAATCGGAGATCCAAGCAAATAGTCTTTTCCGCTCCAAACAGTGGGAGAGCTCTTCAGGGGCTCAGCCTGGGACTTGAAAATGGGAGAAAATGGGTTTGTGCGTGCGGTCAGGCTGGGACCACAGGGGGACGGTAGGGGTGCTGCCCACTTAGACTTGAGGCTGTCTTTAATTTTCAGTCAGCTCGCGGAGGCCATAGGATGTGGCCCTGAAATGAGACAAAATGAAGCGAGAGGCACGCTTCCCCCTTATCCTCTTGCTCCTCAGCCTTCATGTAATTAACATGGCATAGTTCAAGGGAGAGTCAAAAAAAAGAGGAGAAAGGAAAACAGAGGACATGTTTTTGTGGAAATCACATTTTTTGTTTTTGGTTTGTTTGTTTGTTTTTTTCTTGAACCTTCTGTCAGTGATTGAGCCTTGCTTCCTGACTTTTGAAGAAGGAAGCCACACATACCGTGCATCTGTGTGTGTATGTGCATGAGTTTGAATTATGTGTGTGTGTGTGTGTGTGTGTGTGTGTGTGTGTGTGTGTGTGTCCGAACAAAAATAATTACCAAAAGCAAGTGTGCCTCAGCTGCAGTTCCATGCTGTCCGCGGCTACTGAGGCCAGAGAGGCCTGTGGCGCAGCATGGCGGTGCGGTATGCCGGGTCGAGCCAACGTCCCTGCGGCCCCCGAGGTCAGGCAGGAAGTGGTGGCTGTGGAGCCACGAAGGCCCGGTGAATGGCCTCCATTGACACCAATTGAAATGATAAGGCTCATTTAGCTAAGTGTAATTGGGTGTTTTTTTGCGGAGTGGAGCTGCTCAGCTCGGCTGGCCCTGGAGGGATCTCTCTCAGCTGAACCCACAGACGCAGCAGAAGGGATGGCAGGAGGGACAGAGAGAGAGAGAGAAAGAGAGGGAGAGAAAAATTAATGGAGTGAGAGAGGGAGAGAGGGTGTAAGTTTGGGGAAACTTACAACCATGCATACACACAAACACACATATCCACCATGCGTGTACACACACATGCATAGACTCTTACAGGCATACAGTACAAAAAGTTGTATGTAGACAGACAGTCACACAGTCATGAACATGCATTACTTGTGCGTGGTCACAGCAAAAAAAAGATCACATTAGAGACACATCGCACTGCTTGCATGCACACACACACACACACACACACATATACATTTATACATCATCAACTTGCCACTCCCACCTGCCCTTGAAACATCTGCAGTGCATTGTTTGCTTATAACAGGCCAAGTCATCTGTAGACACAAACATTTCCTCTGACTTCCGGTTCCTTTCAGCAACAAGCACACCATCCAAAAAAACCCCTACACACACTTCTTCTGTACCCCCCTCCCATTCAGCCCTGCCCCATATCTTTCGCTGAAGGTTATGCTGTTTGATAGCCATGTCATAACATATGTGATAGTTTTCACATAGACTGGAGAAAGGCTACAGATGTGCAAAAGTTTTTTTTTTTTCGTCTGAGTGCCTTTTTCTTCCCTGTGAGAGTTGAGTTGAGTGCAGACAGGCTGCTGTATAACACGCTCCCCATGTCACTGTGCATCCTGGGAAAAGGCAGCAGGCGAAGTAAGGGGAGTGTCTGTTTATCAGTTTTTCTGAGCCGTGAAGGTCTCTTCTTAGAAGGTGGGGAGTGCTGCCTGGTTTACCACACTCTGCATGCCTGGAGGCAGTCAAGGCTGTCATTTTGGGAGTGTTAGGGTTTGCCGGTCATTATTGTCGTCCCATCAATCATCTTGTGCTTCCAAGACCAAGTCATGCAATGTGGATGATGGTTAGGTCTTGTTATAGCCCTGAATGTCTAATTTTTCTTAGTAATGGCATGTGATTTGAGTCACCTAAAAATGACTGTACTGTTGATGTGAATGTTACTGATAATGTAGTGTGTGTGTGTCTGTGTGCGTGCGCGTGCGTGTGTGTGTGCATGCTTTTGTTTTAATGGGTAAACAATATCATGTTGGATAAAATGTGTTCAGCAAACAAATGATCTTCCATAGATTTTTCCATAGCACTTGTTGGAACTTGGGAACTTTCAAAGATCAGAGGTCTTTGAACAGTGTCTTAGTCAACAGTGACTAAGTCTAAAAGGTTCTGTTATTACCATTAGTGTTTGTCAGAAGTCGTGTAATGATGTAATTCTACATCTAGGCAGAGTGTGCACATATAATCTGACAGATAACATGTAAAATGGGAGGAAAGATTACACTTTTCTTGACTCCTTTCCAACTTTTTCCCTCCTGGCCCAAGAAGAAGACAAAGAGCTGTCCACGCTCCCCGTGATGACTAAGTCTCTCAGTGACGGAGAGGCCAGAGGCAGCCAGACTTTCACAGACATTTACCATGAACAGAAATATGAACCAAACCCATCAGCGTTCCTTCATAATATTTAGCTAAGGATTTGATTCACGCCTCAAATGATTAGCCGAAAATATGGGAACTCATTCATTTAGCCAAGCTAAATGACGGGAGCTGAAGTTAACAGTGCATATTGTGTCCAACACCCACCTCCTTCATCGCTTTACCTTCCTCCTCCTCCTCCTCCTCCTCCTCATCTTGAGAGTACATGAAGTCTTAAAACAACATGTTGCTTTGCCATACTTTTTCAATGATGTCATGTTAAGAGCATGGACAAGCAGGCCTCTTTAATTTAACACAAGTGTCTGCATATGACATACATCTCATAAACACATAGAGGGAAGGAGATAGAGAGAGAGAGAGAGAGAAACAGAGAAAGAGGGTGTATGGGGCTGTGCTATGAGGGTTTTTGTCTTTTTTTCTCTCTTTTTTTCATGTGTGGGTTTTCATCTCTCTAATGCATGGCCGTCTTCTCTGGCTGAATGCCTGAATGCAGCGGCATCACTCAGCATTATCTGTACATTCGACCCAAGACAGCTAGGGTGGGATGGTGATGGTGAGGGTGGGGTGGAATTTGTTTCTGCTCTATCTTGGCACAGAGGCAGGCTGAGATCTGTTTACTGTCGAACAATGTTGAAGTACCAGGGATTACCCCGAGTATGTCTGAACCTAACCCCTCCACAGAGTAGCCTTTCTCGTGTGTGTGTATGTGTGTGTGTATGCGTGTGCACATGTGTGTGCGTGTGTGTGTGTATGCGTGTGTATGTGTGTGCACATGTGTGTGCGTGTGTCTGTGGTGTGTGTGTATGTGTGTGTGTGTGTGTGTGTTCTCATTTTTCTCTTTCCTTTCCCCCTCAGTGCAAGATGAACCTCCTCTATCTCTCCTTCCATAATGGTCCAGGACTGTCCATAATTTCCTTCATACATGCTTTACTTAACTCTTAGGACGTAGTGCTCTCCAGGCCAGAATTCAGTAACAGACTGTTCTCAGATAACCACTGACTAGTCCATGCCAATATACTGTATTGTGTGACTCACTGATTGTCTTTGCTTCATCCTGGACCGGCATAGATAGACACACAGGTCTGCTGGATCATGTGCAGATCTGTTTGCAGTCAGATTTCTCCCTCTAATTTAAAGTATCACTCTAAAATTACTTCACAAACACACACACACACATACAAACACACATACACACACACACACACACACACACACACACCAGCTCTGCCATGCATCTAACCTAGATTTGGCTTTGGGCTTGAGTCACCTGCTAAGTCGTCAGGAATGCTTGGAAGGTGTCTTCCCCTCACTTTGAAGGGCCAATTTTGTCTGGCGTAATTGAAGGCTCTTATTGCCTCTCTGTGCTTTATGTTCATTGTGTGATATGTGTGAGACTGTCACTGGAGGTAGAAGAGATCCTCTAACTAACTTGTGTTCTGTTTTTTTCTCTCTTTTTTTCCTTACTCAGCTTGTCTGTTCCGGTACAACTGGCTGTCTCTCGTCTACCTCATATACCTTCTGCTTATCCCACTTTTCGCCGAGCCAACAAAGACAACGATGCAAGGTAAGCCTGGTCAAGCATCCTTTCTTGACTTTGAGAAACAGCCGTTATCTTTGCATGAGTGACAAGTGGAAGTGAGTGACTAACTCCCATTGTGTAAGAGTGAGTCAAAGGCCATTAGGATGTCACTGAGGCTGCTTTGTGCCATGACCCGGTCATCGTTTATGTCAAACCTCCCAAAATGTGATGTGACACTTTCTGTTCTGTTTTATCTCCTCTCAAGAGGGGGTGGTAGAAAAGGCTTGGATAGAACAAGTCCTTATGCAAATTGTTATTTTATTTTTCAGATTTCACTGTAATTTGTTCTGAAGACGTGACGGCAAACATTAACTTACTTTAGTTGCTGTGATTCCAGTAAAACTACATCAGAGTTTGGGGTCTCAAACCTGTATCCATAGCTCAACATCCAGACAATACCTCATGTGATTTATTGCACAGAGAACAGCGGTCTCCCACAGAGGATCAAAACACACCATGAATACATTACCATCTTTGGATAGTTTTAACCTTGGACATGTCAAAAACAATCTGCAACATAAAAATACATGTTACAATTTAATGTCAGTTTGCTAAGAGCCAAGGTTGTATTTATGAGTGTGTTAAGGTTTGTAAAACATAAACAACATTGCAGATCAGTATTTGGGGAGGGGTAAATGACCATTTCTCTGTCTCTCTTTTGAAGAAATGGCGGTATGCGTATTAGCCAGGAGGTGATATCACCACGTAGTACACTCTTTTGAGGAGTAGGCAGAAATTGGAGTTAGATGAAGCTAGCCAGTCCACTCAAGGGGTCACCAGATCACCACTCTGTGCACTTGAACATCAGGCCAGTGTTGGATGCATAGCAATTTGTTACGTTAATTACCCACACACTTCTAAAAGGGGATTTTAAACAGTTCTGTGAAGCACGCAATTGCAATCCCTCCATTTGTCTTTATCCAGGCGAATATTTCATGTGCAGCACGGTTTGCTTGTTATCTCGAGAATAAGACTCCCCTCTTTCAGACGCCGCATCTGGTCTTCTTTACTTTCCTCTCGTCCACCTGACACAACAAACTGAGGTGGTGGAAGTTGTCATAGTCTGCATATGTGTGTTTGGGTTCTCCACATGAAACCCCATAAAGAAAGGCCAGATGAAGTCAAGTCACCATTCTCGTGATCCTTTGGCACGTCCCGGCAGTTTTTAGGGGGTCGGGGGTTGAACAGATTGACAAATGGCTCCACATAACAGACTGTGAGTTGAAATGTACATTACTGTAGTAAAATGAATGTCAAATCAACCACACGTGTGCATATTCTAGCAATTCATTTCTGTTTAGAACTGTGTTGAAAGATTAAACTGCACTTTATGAAAAGTCTGGTTAAGTACTAAAAAAACAGTTTTGGTATCTAAAAAGGTGTCAGTGACCCCATACAGTGGTCATTTCCTTTCTGTTAAAACCATGGGGACTTGCAATAAAAAGAAAACACATCCCATAGTGTCAATGCTTCCCATCAGTAAAGTAATAATCAGTTTCCCTGTTTCATGTCCAAGGTTATTCCCACTCACTGGCATTCAGTGCACTGCGTGTTTGACCCTGATCTTCAACAGGAACCTCTGACTGAGGTTTTCCTAGATGACAACGTTAGTTCCTGAGGCCACTGCCAAGCTGACACATTTAGTTCCTGAGGGGGGTCAATCCAAAAGTGACTCATTTAGTTCCTGAGGCCAACTACAGCTTGACTTGTTTAGTTCCTGACATCAATTCCACGTAGATCTATTTAGCCAATTCTAATTTAGTTCTTGAGACCAATCCAAAACTGATGAGCTGACACTTTTTTTAATCCAAAATTAATCAGATTAAAAGAATCCAACCAAACTGTTTTCATGAGCATCAAATAAAGAGATCGACGTTTGTATGTTTCTAGCATTTAATCATAAATGGACTACTTTTCTACTCCTACGAGCACTCAAAGTGCTTTGCAATGTATGCCTCATATTCATCCATTCACACACCATTGGTGGAGGCTGTCATGCAAGGTGCAATCCTCTGGTTGCCAGACGGCACCTCCACCACCTGCGCCACCATAGTGCATTAGTTTGACAATTATTTTGACATGCATTATGGATTTATTATTGATCGGATTAAAAGTGAAAATTCAGTGTCCATATTAAAGTGGCTATTTGACTCTGAAGGGCCAGTTTGCAATAATCTGACCTCTTTAGTTCCTGAGGCCACATCTAGTTTAGCATCCCTATATTTTCATTGATGGGTGACAGAGTAACTGTCAACCTCACTCACACAGAGTTGGCGCTGTGCCGAATCTCTGTCATTGTTTATTTAAGCAGAAGAGTGGCATCTCTTTGAGAGACACACTCAGGAGTGACAGACTCTGCTTCTCAGGCTTGGACTTGTGTTTGTCTTTTCTTGTTTTTTTTTTCCTTTTTTAAATCTCAAGTCTTTGGCATACTTTTTCACGGCGTGTGTGAACTTGCTGCACGTGTTTTATCTGCCTTGTCCATCAACAGGTGAAGATTCTCTAGCCCCAGGGGGAACAATAAGGAGCTATTTCCTTTGACAAGGTGACAGAATTGAAATTGGTCGAAGTCACAGTGGTTATGGCCCCCGAGTTGTTATAGATCAACCAGATGTGGTCCGCCACATAGCCAAATCTGACCTAGATCTGTGACATAGACAGCCATGATTATGGATGACACAAAGATTGTAAGCGGTATAGGGGAGAGGAGAAGTTATGTCAATGTCAGCAGCATGGCATATCAAAGTTTAAAGAGGGCTCTTCACATGTAGTCCTGTTGCTGATGTTTTGACTTCTGCTTTGTATGACACACTGCACTGAGTCAAACCGACCACTCCTACTGAGCGATTTCTTGTTTTGCTTGCGATCTAGACCATGTCTCTCTTCAACTGAAAGAATTAAATCAGCTGCTCCTACTGAGAGATTTCGTGTTTTGCTTGTGATCATGATCATGTTCTTCAACTGAATGAGTAAAACACACAGCCTGAGACTCCAGAATTCTTTGAGCAATAATAAAAAAAGAGAGATTGGTCTGTTAAATCTCTACAAGCAAATGTAAATATCAGATGTGGCCTCACAATATAGTAGGGACTATAACAACGTGCTTGAACAAGAGAGAGAATAAGACCTCACTGGACAGAATTACGGTGACTCATGTTTGAACCCAGCAGTACGGAGCCCAGTGGGGCTGAGGGCTGTGGGTCAGGAGTGCACCTTGTAGACTGGGAGCAGCTGACAGCAGCTGGAGAGGACAGATTGAGACATATACCCCCTCCACCCCCACCACCCCCACCTCCTCTTTCTGACTTCCCTTTCTCTCGCTCTCTATCCACCTCCCTTTGTTTCTCTCTCTCTCTCTTACTCAACTCTCTCTCTCTCTCTTTCTCTCCCACTCTGTCTCCCTCTTCTCCTCCTCTTCCTTCCACCTGACATTGACATTCGATGTCTTCCAAGAGGGAATAAAGAAGTGCATTATTCAATAAAACAGCCCAGAGGACCCCCCCCCTCCCTCACGGCCAGAGAGATACAATAACAGGAACAATGTAGGTGGGATCGCAAAGAAAAGCAGCTGAGCTTTGCTATGCGCTCTGTGTCACAGACAGTCTCTCCTGACTGTCATTTTTATCAAGGCGATAACAATTAGCTATTGTTTCGCCCCTGCTATAAAAGAAACAAATCTCTGCTGTACAGGCAACATGTTTTTCGTCACTGTGATTTTCTTCATCAGCAAAGCTGGCAGAGAGTGCAGGGCAGTCCATCAGCGGTGGGCGTGCGGTGCACTTTTACATTTTCAAGGAGTGGATCTCTGGTCTTATGATCTTATGACCCTTTCACTGTGTAGGGTGGAGAATGTGTTTGATCAGTGCTCGTTTTTCTCGCATTCTTGCTGTTCTCTGACACATCAGCATTTGGAGGGTGGACAGTAATCACGTCATATTTTACAGCTCGTAACCGCTGTAGGTTAAATTAGTCCAAGAGGCACTCGAGCATCTGCTAGATCACTTCGGCCTGAGAGGGTCTGTGTGTGTATGCGTATTTGTGTGTGGAGATGTAGATTTATGCCAGGCAGGAGAACGTGAGGGACTCTGTGGCCCTTTCACGCACTCTGCATTCTGTACTTTAGAGTGGGTTTCATGTTTGTTTTGCCTTGGTCCTCGCTTTGAGAGGTAGAGTTTGATAATTCATACACACATGCACACACACACACATACACACACATACACAGACTCACATGCTCATAGACACATGCACATACACACACACAGACACACACACATGCATACCCTCACGCTCCATCAACCTGCCGTGCCCTGGCTGGCATTTACGTCACCCAGAACAGATGTTAGTCATTAATTATGGTGCTGGCAAAGCAAAATGCTTTTCGTCGTCACCTAAACCTACGCCAGATAGTCCTTCCTCTCCTGCCCGTGCATGTTATTATGTTTTGAGAAGGCACTCGAGACAGCTATTTCATTTGTCATGTTGCACGGGAGCTTACGTAATATCAAATGTAATGACCTGGGAACCAGCCTGAATCACAACAGCACTGCACTGACTCTACACTATGTCATTTTACTGTAACAGTGACTACGTTTACACGAAGTTAAGTATCTATCTATATTGCGTTTGTGCATGTAAACACCTTTTCCCTAATTCAGTATCCAAAATAAAGCCGTTTCCCGAGAAATTGAGATATGCTCTGAAACAAACCGGGATACTTTAGCATGTAAACACCTTATCCTGATTTCTGACAGCTGCGGAGAAAGATTCTAGAGTGCGAAGTGCAAGATGGAATGCTGATAAGCGCCAAGACAATCAACGCTCTTTAGAACTGAGAACACCGCAAAGAATGCTATAATCAGTAACCAGAATATTAGTATTTGTCAAGTAATCAGGGATATTAATAATCCAATATCTCTGAATTCCTGTAAACACTTTATCCCGAATATGATCAAAACCGGGAAAAGCCTCATATTCGGAATACTTAACTGCATGTAAACGTAGTCACTGAGTGTTGCACAACATGGGACTGAAACAGAGATGCGGTCACAGCAAAGCAATGATGGAGAGCAGCCTAAAGAAAACAGCGTCAGATTGAGCTGGCGCCTTACCAGTACAGGCACTGAAAAAGCATTGGTAACCTTGGCTTTCTAATGGCCTAATACTTCCACATTTCTCCCACTCACAAAATCCTTTACTGAAAGCAGAGTATCTCAGAGGGACTGTGTGCGTGTGTGTGTGTGTGTATGTATAAACTGTCTAAATATACACACACATGGTGAGTGTGAGTGAGAGAATGTGTGTGTGTGTGTGAGTGAGTGAATGCGTGTGTGTGTGTGTGTGTGTGTGTGTGTGTGCGTGTGTGTGAGCTTGCGTGAGCTTGTGTGTGTGTGTGTGTCTATATGTGCATGTACGTGGGCGTGCACACAAGCCTGTCAAGGCCCTGGAGTTCAAGTGGTTTTCGGCAGGGATAAAACCAGCAGTTATCAACAGCCTTCAAATGAAAACAAACGTACTGCACACACACACACACACACACGCACACACACACACACACACACACACACACACACACACACACACACACAGCCTTCCAGTGAAGGGACACAGGAGACATGCAGGGCTTCCTGAGGAAATGAATCTGAATGGGGCAGGTCGTCAGAGAGGGACCCAGGCTCTATGCCTCCCCTCGGGGCCAAGCCCCATGGCTCTTCCTCAGGAAGGAGTGCGTGTGTGTGTGTGTGTGTGTGTGTGTGTGTGTGTGTGTGTGTGTAGGCTCCGGCAATGAGTCACCATCCTTAGGTGTGTATTTGTGTTCGTGTGTGTGTGTGTGTGTGTGGTGTGTGTGTGTGTGTGTGTGTGTGTGTGTGTATGTGTGCGTGTGCGTTCATATGAATGTGAGTCTAAGATAGTTAAAGTTAAAGATCAGTGGGTCAGTGTTTGTCAGTCCGTTTGTGTTAACATCCCAGACCAGGTCAGTCTTTGACACCCAGTTTTTAGACATTATCAGACCACACCGGCTTGTGATGTAAAGGCAGTGCTGATAAGCCACAACTGAATCCTGCAGGAATCTCATGTCACACAGTCAAGATGACACAAGTTTTGTGTTATTAGTAGAGCAGCTCAATTGTACCAAATAATAACAAGAAACATCAAAAGAGTGTGAATCAGTCAAGAGCCCTGTTGTTCAAAGTCACGGAATGCTGTCTGTTGGAAAAAGAACAAGAACATATGATACAACACAGACTGAATAATGAGCCAATAACTATTGTTAACAGAATGGGGCATAGGAAGTAACTGTGCATAGTAAGTTACTGTGCCCCATTCACTTCTTGTTAGTTGCCAGTTCACTATTCGGTCTGTGTTACATCAATTTTTCCCTTCTTTTTCCTACTGACAGCACTTGAAGGAAACAATGTGCTCCTCTGTCATAGCTCCATGTTGTCAGCTTTAACAGTTGCTGCTGCATTTAACACTGGATTCATGACAAAGCTGACATGAAATCGTCTCCTCTAGATCTATCAATGGGCAGCCACCTGTCATCAAATGATGAATATGTATGACTGCTTTTGGCTGCATATTTGCCTAAATAACACCCCAGGAACAGCTTATTTGCATTCTGTCTGCAAACCTAACCTCAAAGCCAGATGGATTGGTTAATATTGGCTTATGTGCACTGCCGGCTACATACTGACCTCCGCTAACCTTTTCACCAGACAGAGGACTAATGTCAGGTTACTACACTGGAGCACTTAGTGAATTTGGCAGATGGAGAGCAGTAATGAGAGTCTGTAGTATGGGTGATGACATCTTCAAATGGGGCCTAAAGTTTGGTGAATCTTATGATGAAGGATGAAGTGACAGCTGGCTACTAAACTACCCGCTCTCATCTTACTTAGATAATGCAGAGCTTACAGTACATTATATACTTACTTACTCCTCTTCTTCCCTTATGGGACATAAGGCTTCAATGAGCTTTCTTCATTTGCGCATGGTCCTTGGCAGCATGTGATGCTTCTCCCCACAACATGTTCATCTTTTTAATCTCTTGTAACACAGTCTTACACCATCTTGAATATCTTGTAACACAGTCTTACACCATCTTGAATCTCTTGGACACAGTCCTACACCATCTTAAACCTCTTGTAACACAGTCTTACACCATCTTGAATCTCTTGGACACAGTCTTACACCATCTTGAATCTCTTGGACACAGTCTTACACCATCTTGAATCTCTTGGACACAGTCTTACACCATCTTGAATCTCTTGGACACAGTCTTACACCATCTTGAATCTCTTGTGACACAGTCTTACACCATCTTGAATCTCTTGTGACACAGTCCTACACCATCTTGAATCTCTTGTAACACAGTCTTACACCATCTTGAATCTCTTGGACACAGTCCTACACCATCTTGAATCTCTTGGACACAGTCCTACACCATCTTGAATCTCTTGGACACAGTCTTACACCATCTTGAATCTCTTGGACACAGTCTTACAAGTGTTTTTTGGGTCATATAAGTTTTCTTCTTCGTGCCATGCAGGTTGTGTCCATCTTACAGTAAATGAAATAGACTATCAGCTAAACAACCCTGCAATAGGTAGCTGTCTAATGCATGTGATAACCAGTGATAACAACACTACACTACTACTTGAAGTACACTAAAAGCTCTCTGATCGCCCATGTGTGTGTGCAAACACTTGTTTCTTCACATTCAGGTGCTATTTTTGTCATTTTAACATGTTTTAACCTAATACTGTAAAAATGGCACAAAAGAACCTTGGAACCCATCATTCAGATGTGGTTCCATTTTACTCTACGGCAAGCGCTTTGGGAGCAGCTGTCTTTTAAGCATTGCATCAGTGCTTTAGGTCATTCATGTTCATGTTTATGTCAACAGTTTTATAGTGTTAATTGAATTGTTTGCACTTGTAGGAAGCTGTTAAGCTATCACATTGACCTTAAAAAGTCACGTCTGTGTTTGTTCGTGTTAAGGCTGAGCCTGAGGAAAGTTTATGAAAATGAGGTTAGTTTTTTGTTTGCATTCCTCCTTCAGAACATGGTTCCAGATCTTTAATTAGAAATGGTTCTCAGTGGAACCGGAGAATGGAGGAGGAAGAAGAAACACAAACAGGGAATGAGAGTGTGAGGAAGCCGAGGAATTGTGTGTATTTATCTGTGTGTGTGTGTGTGTGTGTGTGTGCGTGTGTGTGAGTGTATGTACTGCCTGTGTGTGTAAGTATGTGTGTGTGTGCGTGTGTGTCAGAGAGAGAGAGTGTAATGCATGTGTGTACGACTGAGTGTGAAGGGCTGCCTCTCTGTCTCCAGCGGGAATAATTGAGTCTTTCTGGGAGATTCCAGGGGTGATGCTGGCTGCAGGGTTGCTCTTTGTCTATTGATGATGGTGCCTGGCAGCTGCTGAGATCAAGACACTGCCACACCAAACAGCCCCCACATGAGTCATCCGTGTGCAAACACACACACATATTCGTACACACATTAACACATTCATACATACACAAACACACACCACGCTAAACATGCATTAAAAGTTGAATGGAATTTCATTTATGGACACTTTCATGGATAAATCACACCTTCATACATGCACATGTGCACACATATGGACACTCGCACGTGCACACACACACACACACACACACACTGACATGCAAAGATGCTTAGATGGTTTCACTCACAGATAAGCAAACATTCATAGACTCTGACACTCCCAGACATACAAACACACTTATTCCCAAGTATACATCTACACACAGACACGCAGTTGTTTGCACCAAGTCAGACACAAACTGAATTCATTCACAGATACACAAACTCAGGTAGTCAGACACTTCTTACACACACTCACACTCTCTGTCTGACAAACACAGACACACACACACACACAGAGACACAGAAGAGAGAGAGAGAGAGAGAGAGAGGTGTTTTTGAGGGCATAGCTGGGTAATGAGTCATGTTATAAAATGTTAATTAGAGGTTGGTTGAGCTCTAGTTTTTTGACAGCCCAGATTTGTCAGGTGGTAAGATAGCTCTCAGTTGTGGTCCTGTCTGTATTATTACCACTTCCATTCCTGCAAAATTAGGATCCATGGGAGAGGAGGGATTCAAATGACTAAGTGTCGCTGAAAACATTTCTCAAACACATCACTGTACTCCGGCCAAGAATTACACATTAATTTTGGATCCGTTTTCAGATCAATCTTTCTTTCTTTTTTTCTTCTTCTCATCGGAGCATGTTGAAGGGGTTTCAGGTTGTATGAAACTCAGCCACCAGTACAAAATTGACATCATAAATTGCAATAATTGTTAAATTGATAAGTTCCTTGTGAGCGGCTTGCCTACATGCACGCATGAATGACCCTGTCCTGTTGAAGGAGTAGTAATTCTGGCTTGTTTGGAGAAGGAAATGTTAATGCAGTGGCTGAGTCCAATTAATGCTCATTCGCTACCTTATGCTACCTCTCAAGCTCAGGAAATGGAGACAGCGGTCTAGACAGAGCCTATTTCACATTCAGTATTCTCCATGTTTTTTAATTACACTGTAATTTGACCTTTGTCAAATATTTGGCCCATGCTACACTTGGTTGGCTGCCACCCTATCATTTTTTTCCAACTTGGCAGTTTAATATTGTATATATATATATATATATAAACTTTACTGTGTCAAGGAAGTTTATTCTGTGAATTCCCTAACATCAAACTTCATATCTCTTCTCAGCAGTAACACAGAAGCAGTATTATATTGCTGATGGGTGGTAAGTGTGTGACTGGAGTTTGGAATAATGCCCAGTTAAGTCTCACACTACCTGCACTTTATTGAAAAAAGGGTAAAAAGAAAACATGACTATATAATATGAAAAAATGATTTGTGCCTCAAAACTGTTTCTCCAAGGGTTTCTCTAAGGTTTAACTCAAGTTTAGCTCATATCTAGAAAGTTTCTCTATATTTCTATAGCACTTTAAGGTAAACAGATTTTCACTGCTGCTTGTTCCATTCACCTCAGTGAGACTTCCCAATGTTCTCAGGTTTGATATTTCTTGATAACAGACACCTGTTAAGGAAAATGAAACAGACCGTTGCCATAACCAATCAGCTGATGTGTAAATTAGCAGACTACTTATTTTTTGCTGAAGCTATTATCCATCTTAATCAATACAATTTCTGTGGAAGCAATAATAAACAGTGCATGGGTCAGTCAATAGGTAGCCATACAACAAGCGATGTCGTGAGTTATTCCTCAATACGTTCCTCGCAGAATGTTATCCCTTACTTGGAGTCTCGTGATGAAACACTCTCTTAACTACTGTCAGGGTCATGTCCTTTATCAGTATTGTTACTGATATTAAATCTAATGAAGACATTTCTTGAAAATACTGAAAACAAGACATTCATTACCAAAATAAAGATTTTCAGAACAATGCTATAACGTGAGGAAACCTCCTTCTCCAAAACCCTATGTAACTGTACATACTGCACATACTGTACATATTGTACTTCCTGCTATTTGTACTATGCTAAACTGCATTTCGTTACCCTGTATTCATACATGTGTAATGACAATAGAGTTTAATCTAATCTAATCTAATCTAAGTAAGGGTTATCATCATAGTGGAATAACTCCCAGCAGCGTGATAGGAGCCCAATGCCTGCGGAGAGCTCTTGAATCACTCTGAGGGGAGTTATTCCACGACAGAAATTTGTCCCTCTTATTACACAGCTACCCATTGAATACATCAATAACATGACAATGAAGCAAGTTTTTCATTGCTTTCATAGCAATTGTAATGATTAAGATGGATAATAGCTTCCGCGAAAAAAAATGGTTGTCCATTAACTTACAGATTAGCTGTAAGTTTCACTGTTTCTGTAAGTTTTCTGTTTCACTTTTCTTAACAGCGGTCTGGTATACTTAGCAAAAGTCCGTTATCAAGAAATGCTAGACCATAAAACATTGGAAAGTCCCACTGAAGTGAATGAAACATTCTACAGCATTATAAAAAGTCGTGTAATAGCAGCAAATGACGTCTTGTAGCCTATTGTTGGATCCTCACTCAAGACACCATTTGTCTCAGAATGAAGTGACTCAAATCAATTACCTGAGAGGTAGCTCTTCGGAGCGAGTGCATTAGCCTTGTGCTAATCTCTTTAGCACTCACTGCTTTTGCACACAGTATTGAACTTCCAATTGGATTTGGCTTCCATGTCAGTGTACGCTAGCACTTATGGACGGAATGATGAGATTATACCTTAACATGATTGACGCCGTTGCCTTACCTCCTGCTGTTTGGTTGATTTGGCTTGTGCACACAGACAGGAAAACATGCATCGTGCGCCACTCGTCCGCACGCATTTCACGTTATGCCATCGAACGGGAGCCAAGACGCAACCTGATAGCCACTGGCCCACACAAGCCAAGGGGTCCAGGGCAGTCTGGGGGATACTTTCAATGAGCAAACCAGCTCCCTCCCCATCCTTTTGGCAAGCGTCTCGTTCGCCAGGGGATAGTCTTTAAATGCGATTAAGACGATGAAATTTCACAATTTGGACAAGAGCACTGGGGCCTCTGGCACATGTGAGGAGCCCTGGAGGCCAACCAGAGCCTTGTATCTCTCAAACCTCCCCAACCATCCCCAACATGGTTCACCGTCATCATAGAGGAGGCAAGCACACACACACACACACACACACACACAGACACACACACACACACACAGAGGCATGTGCATAACAACTATACTCTCACCGCAGCGGCAAGGTAGCAGATGCTCGAGGAGACATAAGGGGACCGGCACGAGACCAAAGGGGGGGGGGGGGGTCGCCCTGAAATAAAATCACAAACTGATGTGAAACATGCCTACACATCGTCTTTTGTCCACGGCAGGATCGCAAACACATCTGGTTTGCATTTGTGCTTCCTGTACCAGTATCAGCTTTCTGCCACAGATGGTCCGACTCGCGGCGGTGTTTTTAAAAATTTCCTGGTCTCTCTAATGGCTTCAGTTCAGTGCATGGCATAGTCAGTTTTTCAAACCACCCCCTCAACCCCCCCCATACCCCAATTTAATCACACATTCCAAGACAATAAATGATTGCATATAACTTTCTTGCAAGTATGCCTGAATGCTTTATTCAGAAATTAATTAAACTAATGAATTTTTGTAGGGCCAGGTTTTCATGCTTGACTTAATGTTCTGTAGGCTACTATAGGCATGACTCTTTCTAATAATGATCACTTCTCTCAAAGAAAGAACAATATATGGGTGCTCTATAATTGGAGTAGTTAAACTTTCATAACAGCACCCCGTTGTTATCCACGCACAGGAACTTGGCAGTAGTTTTTACACCTAGGGCTTGTACTGAGCACATTGTAATTGACATAGAGAGCGCTCATACGTGTATGTAAGCACTCACTCATTTAGATGTGAGTGAGTCCATCCAACTATTTTATACAGTTGCACATCCAATTATATTGTACAAAAACTAGTGTGACATGTTATCTCTTTAAAATACTGACAAATCAAATTTGCATTTTCCCACATACACTAACTTGTGTGTTTTTTTAAAAAATAGAGTATTCTGTTGGCAATTTGCCCATTGTAAGATACCATTTTATTAAATTGCGTAAGTAGTCTTTCAATTAGTGTTATTAGTAGTATTGCCCAGGAAATTACTTTTATGACTTTTAAACTATAGGTTATACAAAGTTTATTTTGTGAAAAACTGTTTTTTACTCACAGGCTGTTATGTACTATAATTTCATGATTTTTTCAGTAGTTCAATCAAAACGTAGTCTTTCCTCTTTAAATAAAAAAAAAAAAAAGTTACCGGTATGTAAATTGTGCTATCAGAAAATGAAATGCGATTTCATTTTTCCAACTGCTGCATTAATCAGATTGCATGTAACCATTTTGACTGTACAGTAATTTCACTCATCATAACCGTAAACATTGTTCTGCCGTCGTTGAATGGATGTGTTCGCTCACTCAGAAATCCTCAGAAACAGTAACTCCTGTCAGCTCCATGAGTCAGAGAGGTCTATACGTTAGTCTCCAGCAGGGAAGAGGCATTAACTGCAGAAGGTGTTTAGAGGGGCTGTGGTTTGTCTCTCCCAGCCAAAAGATCTCCACCACTGTTGGGAAGTCACACATGGCTACTCAGAGAAAGAAAGCTACATTTTTTCATTACATTTTTAATGGATATCAAATAATTTTGGTAACACTTTCTATGAAGACCATATCTATAGCGCATTATGAGCGCATTCATAACAAACTATAATGCACATCATAATTACTCAAAATGCATTATGACTACACTCATAATGCTTCATGATGCATTATATCAACAGTTATAAATAACTATAAATCTAGCTTATGATGCCTTATAAATCCAAGGGTGTTATGAGTGTTCATGACTGGTTATAAAGTACAGGCTGGCTGGTGGGGCTTATAATACATTATGACTTCTAATACCCCTCTATGCACACACCTGGATGATCAACTGTTGTAAGGGCTCAAAGTTGCTATAATGTTCCATGTGGGATCATAAGTTGTCAGTGTGTGCTTTAAGTAAAGTAAAGTTCATATGGATGCATCTATAATGCAGCACACCTCATCATAATGTTTCATTGTTGGGGTTAAGTAAAGTGTAACACTACTAGTACTTAACATTGCGGTTAGGTAAAGTGTAACACACGTTTTAGGTGTTTTGAGGGGTCTTGATATAACAAAATCTTCTAAAAAGCTTCCATATTCTTCCTAGGTTTGATCTCATCCAGTTTGAATCAGTCTAATCATGTAAAATGTGTAACATCCTCTCATGGGCAAAACCACTGTCAACAAAAATGTATTTCAAAACCTTTTCCTTTGTCTCCTCTAGGCATGTCCATGACATTTAATGGTTGTCGTGACTTTACGGTGGACAACATAAAAGACATCCAATTCATATTTCATCCATAAATTACAACTGCACTCACAATTACACGCTATTTTTTTGCGATCACTTTAAATCTCTCAAAATGAGTTCAAAATGTTTGTGGAGTGGAAAATCACTTTGAATCACAAAGATGACGCTCGTTCCAAATTTCTGGAAAATCAGACATTGGTCAGCAGCATTCAAATTGATTATGCATGGTTTGACCCTTCTCTTCTTTCCTCAGTGAACATCAAGTAAACAAAACAATACTTGGACCTGTGACTTGTCCTCAGAATAGACGTTTCGTTAGTTTTCATACACTGCATCACCATTAAGCATCAATCACAGCTAATATTAAAACTGCCCTGGTAGTAAGTGCTCCCTGTAGAATTAAATAGATCATTCTCTTAGATGTTTAGAAGAAGGACTTTGTCTCTCTGGCGAGATGTAACTCCTCCTCGTTTCCCAGTGTGCTATGATAGAAACATGGGAAAAAAAGATAATTATTTTTTCTAATGCCTCCTACTGTCTTTGATAAACCCCCACCATCTTCCCATATCAGAATTTTGGCATCTACAAAAACAAAAACATAAAAAAAAAAAAAAAAAAAGCTGGCTTTGATGTTTGTTTTCACCAAGCATGTCTTCTCAGCACGGAGACTCTGTCTGGATATCATGCACATCGTTTCTCACGTGATGGATGGTCACATGGCTGCCAAAACCATCAGTGTGTGTACGTACTACCGCCTGCCTGCCAAAGCACGGGCAGCTGCCTGTGCCTGTACTGTACTGTGCGAACCACAGTGCTACAACCTTATCGCTAATGGGGGAAAGATTACAGCAGGCTTTTCCTATTAGCTAGACTGACAGACAGGTTAACCTGGGCGAACTTTCACCCTGACAAGAGGAATGTCTGATTTCTCTCAAACGACAGCAGCGCTGGTTATCATGGAGACCAAGCAAAACAGGAACAGCCGCGAGCATTAGACTGCAGACAGTAAAATTAAATTATCCTGTTAAGACGCTGGCTTATACAGGGTAAGGTTGATATATTGGCTGGTAGGTGCTGTAGGACTATGTTACAGTGTTTGCTTCAGCACAGTGATTTCTTCAGAAAGACCTTGTCATAAATCTCTACCAAGTTACTGCCTGAACAAAATACTGGCAGACAAATGGAGAAAGCAAAGTTTGGCACATGCACACATAAACACATGCATAGATGCAAACACAGACACAGGCACAGACACAGACATAAACACATAAACACACACACATACACTCCCTCTCTCTCTGTCTTTTTCTCTTTCTCACACACACACACACACACGCATGCACACAAACACACGTGCGCACACACACACCTGCACACATACATACACCACACTGGTTCCTTTCACTCCTGAATACTTTTGGTGTCATCAAAGTTCTGTGTTCGACTACATCATATCCAACTGTGTGTATCTGACATTGCGTAAAGGTGTTTTGCTGCAGATATCTCCCTCTGTGCCTCTGAGTTTCGATAACTGTCGTACTTCCTCCAGGCCACACGGGGCGCTTGCTGAAATCCCTCTGCTTCACCAGCATGACGTTCCTGCTGCTGCACATCATCTACCAGGTCACCATCAACAGTCTGCTGGCAGGAGAGAGCATCGAGCCCGACTTCAACTGTAAGTTAAGAATCTCTGACTGTGTTGTCCAGGCACTCTTACTGCCGAGCTACACCAGGTGTTCAACTGAAGAAAAGCATTTGTGAACTAAATAAACAGTTTTTAAAGGATGTTTATTTTTACCCACCTCTCACTTCTGGTGTAGCCACTTTCTTCATTATCATCGCCAGTAAATGTCCGGTGATGTGCAGGTGTAATATTTAGTAAATGTTGGGTTGTTGTAGTAGTAAATGTTGTAGTAAATAAGGGATCAAATCAAGTTTTAACCCGAGAGTGTGGCTCAAAGCAAATGTGGATCAAGGCCCATCTGACATAAAAACACAGCGGGCTGTGGAGTACCTGGGAAGCTGAGGGTGCCTTCAGGTCATGATACACTTATAGCAAGATTGTTTGACAACCACGACGCACACAGACGCCCGCCATCGTCCACAGTACACCAGTGACCTGGGCTTGGGCCCAAGCGCCAGGGATTTTTCACACACAACTAGCATACACACACTAATCTCGATGATTTCGCTTCCTCAGTCTCCAAGTAGCAATAAGACCCAACATCTGTACTCAAGATGGGAATAAACATGTAATGAAACAGAGAAAAAAGGAGGAAATATATATATCTATATCTATATGTGTGTGTGTGTGCTTCTGTGTGTGTGTGTGTGTGTATAGCTTTATTATCCCCTCCTGACAGAGGAGACAAAAATGTGTGACCGAGTCAACAGCGCAATTCCTCTGATAGTGATTGAGATTGATGTGTGAGACACTGCATTCCCTCCCTGCCAAGTGTGGCTGGTCTCTCACTAATTGTCATGAGGCTTATGGGGTTGAACCGTAAATCTGGTTGAGACTTGTGTAACACTCTGCTGTGTGAAGACCCGTGTTAACTACCCTTTTTCGTGGAAATGGTTCTTGAGCCTTTGCAAAGTATGTGGTAAAACCCGCCAGCTGAGAGCATAGAGAATGAATGACAGTTATAAATCCACAGCAGAATTTATGCATACCATTTGATGTTTATGTAGGAGACCATTTTTTCAACTTTGCCAGTATATCTATTCTGGACCGAGATCTGAATGCATTGGGGCCCTAGCAGCCTCAGAACCACCCATAGTACGTAGACCTCTGAATGGGTGAACACACTCACAAAACAGTAGCCAGCTGAGATGGGAAGAACACTTCGAATTCAGTACTTGGAGTCTGTTTCATTTGAATGCACAAACAGGCTCATTTAAATTCATAGCAGACATTTAGCGCTGCAAAAAAAGAAGATTTAGTGTATTCAAATGTCAATAGAAAGAAAATCAAATCTTTGTGTTTTAGCTCTTTCAGACTTAGCCAGGTGAGTTTTTTTTTCTTTTTTGTATTTTTTGTAATTTAATGACCATATATTTTTTTTTTTTTTTTTTTTTTTTGCTTTGGCGTATTCCGCTGCAAAAAGCCTGTGGTTGTAGTGGGCCAAAGACAACAACTGGCACTCGAGAGAGTGCCTGGAACTCGATAAATGCCATTTGCTGGGTGCGGGCCATATGAGAGATCTTGGTCCGTGATTTTTACACCCATTGGCACAATGCTTTCCAAATGACAGTGCACGTTTTTTTTTTTTTTTGGTCAGGTGGTGCACAGCGGCGCTTACGTAAGGTATTTCTGGCATCCAGGATCCTGTGTATAAAAGCCTTGCTGAAACCGCCTGTTCCACGCCATTTAAAACCTGTGGCTTATCCCTCAGTCATTTATGTTTCTGTGAAACTCTCCCTCCCTGCCCGTGGACATGAAATAGGGCTTGTCAGAAGAGATAGAGCGTGAGGGTTTGGAGATCACAAACTATAATTTTTTAATCATTTGTGTCTGACAAATAGTAGAAGTACAAGTAGTAAAATAGTGATATAAAAACAATTCACACTGAAACAGTTCCCCACCTACGGTTGAATAGTTTGGGATTTTGATGTATTTAATGTATGTAATTTAATGTAGTTTTAATGTATTTAAGGAGCACTAAGATTAATTTGATGGCTCTCATGTAAGACTGTGAGAATGTTACATTTAATCTTGAGGATCTTGAGGAGGTGAGGATTTGTAAGCTGTAAAATCTTATGTAAAGCTGAGGTTTCACCACACATACAATGAACAGTGCATTTTTTGTATGCACTTTGAATTCATACATTTGGTTGTGATTGTTTTGTGTTGGACTGAAAATAACACAAAAGGTTCATGCATTCCAAATTTCATAAAAAAATGCATATTAATAAAATGCATGATATTTATAGGATGCTTCCTGTGAAACTGGCATATTACATTTTTTTATGATCTTTTTAATGAGAAATTCTGAAACTTGCCCTTGATAAACTAGAGTGAAATTAGTATACTGGTATTCATTTTATATCATAATGCCTAAACTTGCTAAACAGAGAGCAGTATCAGCATTGCAAGTTTAAGTATAATATATGTGGTATTCACTTTTCCCACATACACACTTTAAACTCTAAAACACATTTGTTAGAAACACACACACACACATCCAGCGCATGACAAATGGAGACAGCCTCCCTCACAGCTGCTGTGATGATGGAGAGCCAGTGAGGTGAGAGAAGGTGAGGGGGTGAGAGGAGTTTCATGGGGTCACTGTGCAGGGTGGTGAGATGGATGATGAGGAAGTAAACCCCATCCCACCTCACCACTTTCTCTACCCCACCTCCCCTCCCCTCACCCCACCCACCCACCATGGGTCTAAGCCTCATTCCCGTGCCACAGGCCCAGACTGTGTGGACATGTTTGACCAGGTCAAAGGTCAAACCCTGACCTCGAGGAGGTCATAAGAGATCCCTGTTAGAGCACATGTGAAACAGATGTGTGTGTCTGTGTCTGTGTGTGTCTGTGTGTGTGTGTGTATGTGTGTGTGTGATTGTTAGTGAATGTGTGTGTGTGTGTGTGTGTGAGAGAGAGTGTGTGTGTGTGTGTGAGTATTTTGTGTTTGTTTGAGGGTCTGTTTAGCCATCTGTATCCTTAAAGGACCATTCAGGTCTCTTTTTGTAAACAACATTTCAAACTCATTACAAATTTACCCAGACTAGAATTTAATGAACATCAGACACAGAAATATCATAAAATGCACAACACAATTCGGTCGTGTACTGACCACAACCTTGAAATGCAAAACAGTAGTGTCATTATATCTTAGAGACTAAATGTGAGGACAGAACAAACGTTTGTGGTTATGCTATTTTAGACATATTTAAAACCTACTTGAGTTATACCCAATAGCACAAAAATAAAAACTGTGGGAGTGCCACAACTACCCGGTCTCCACACGCCCCTCACCACCACAAAAGCTGTTATGCTACTGGAGGAGAAAAGAGAGAGAGAGAGACAGAAAGACAGAGAGAGAGAGAGATAGAGAGAGAGAGATTTATTACTCCCACAACAGTGCCAGAAAATGTTATGCTACTCATCATTTGAACGGGCTCTCCGAGTTCTCCTTCAGCTGGGCACACAGAGCCGGCTGCACTTCTCCGAGGCCCTTATTATGAATGACAGCAAGGGTAATTAGCACCAGCGCTTGGGTTTTTAACAGGAGCCATGCGTGGCTCTTCGAGTCTAAGTGTGCGTTCGGTCGAAGCCCTTCTTGTGTTACTCACACTGAGGTTCTTAATTTCTTGGACTAATTGGCTTTAGATTAAGTTACAGGCCGCCATATTATTGTTTCTCTCCTAGGCGTCAGATCTGCTTCATCTCAACTAAAAGTGTGGGTTTTGGACTGCTTGCAGTCTCAGGATATGCTGCTTTATGTGTGAAAAGTATGTGTATATATCACTTTCACAAATACAGGCAGGCTACCAAGTAAGTGATTTCTCACTTATTTTTGTTTTAGAATTAGTTACAAGTTGGTGAAATACTGTTAATGAGCAACATGTATACTTCTCTAAAGCTCTGTAAAGAACCAGGACAGTTTTAGTTGAGGTGTTGTAGTGTTTGTGTTAAGTGTTATGGTATATCAAATAACGTGTGTTAACATCGTTTAGCGCTTAAAGATCAACATTCCAATTTAATGTCAGCCTGAGCTATTAATGGATCCACAGTTTTACACTTCAGGAATTCCATATTTATACGATGCTCTGTGCTGTTTACAAAAGAACAGAAACTAGATCAGTTCTCAAAAACTGCTTAGAAGTGCACAAACAAAAATAGTACTTGGAGACCTACCATCCAACATCACATCAGCAATTTCTGATTAAAATCAGTGTATCTTGTTAAAAGAATTCTCAAAATCACTAGAACGATGACCACATAAATGAAGTCTACCGCAAACCAGTAGTGTATAACCCCCCCCCCCCCCCCCCACCCCCCTTGCAACACCCTGATTTTCAAGGAAGCTAATACATAAACAAGAAGCACTCTGTCACACCAACAAGGTTATCTGATTGTTCGACATTCAACACCACTTCCTTTGTTTCAGTATTATCTACAGACCAAAAAATCTTGCTAACACAAACAGCAAGGGCACATGCGCTCTACAATCTATCAGATCCCAAAGATACAACTGGAGGAGAAGATAAACCTTCCATTATGTACATGATATTTTCATTTATACGCTATGTCTATGTTTGTGTTTATTGATTCACTTTCTGTAGAATAATGTGCACTTATATTCACACACAGTGTGTTTGGTGGAGCCAAAGACAGCTCTGTGGCTAGTTATTGGGTCCAGAGTTTCTACCTAAATCGGTTTTGTATGTGGAAGGAGGAACATGGGTAGATGGAGTGCAACACACGTTCTTCCTATCGTTCACTGCTCCCAGCGTTCCTGCGCCGGCATCTCAAAAAACTGCATCTGTGTGGCAAACGCAAGAAACCGGAGCGCAGCCAAAAATGACATCTCCTTCCCAAAGGCTGTTGGCAGGGAATAAATCTATCCTCCCCACCCCACCCCACCCCACCCCACCCAACATCACACACCAATCCCTTTGCTTTTTTTCTTGAAAGGTGTTTGCAGGGGCCGAGTGACCCCTCCGAGCCCCCTGAGGGGACGAGGCTGAGAACACAGGCAACCCTTTTCTGGAGAAAAGGAGCGGAAGGGATGTTGGGCCGGGTAGCGGGATGAAAGTGGCGATGGTGAAAAATGACACCCGCCTCTAAATGAAAGGGCTGTGGCACGAGCAATGCTTCAGTCTGAAGGGCTCTCAAACTGTCACAAGTCCAGAGAGAGAGGGAGAGAGAAAGAGAGAGAGTGATTGTGTGTGTGTGTGTGTGTGTGTGTGTGTGTGTGTGTGAGAGAGAGAGAGAGAGAGATTGTGTGTGTGTGAGAGAGAGAGAGAGATAGAAAGACAGTACAAGAAGTAAGAAAATGACAGCAGAAAGGAAACGAAACACAACTTTTTGATAGACTTCATATTTGTGTTGAGTTCATTTCTTTGCAGTACCTCTTTTTTTTCCTCCAGGCTTACAGTGTATAATTACTCATTAACTCCCCTCACCACATTCTTCGTAGTGAATGGGAAAATATTTCACCCCTAGTCATGCTTCCTTATGCTTGCAGTTGTATTGCAACACAGTTCAGCCTCCACAGCCCAGTGCAGCCCACAAGACATCCTGTAGCCTGTAGAGTCACCATACAGATCACATCATGCCTGTCTGTGTGGAATGTGTGAGTGGAGCCCACCTTCGAGAGGTCGATCTGTTTCTCTTACTCCCCTCCAACTTCGCCAAACAGCCGCCACTCCTCTGGTGCTCCCCGGTGCTTGTGAGTTGTGTGAAGAGTAATGATGCCTTGTTCTCCTCTCGGGCATCCACATCCGCATTCACTGCAGCTCCAGCACCCTTGTCAGGGTGCCAGCAGAGCGGATTTACGTCTGTCACTGCAGTAAAGACCCTGCCAGAAGCAATAATAACAAAACACGCCGTCCGAAAAACGTCCTTCTCTTTTCCTTCCCTCTTTCTCCTTGTCAATGACCAAGAGGCTGATAAGAATCGCCTTCCTCCCTGGATGCAGGAGCCTTAAATCGATCTAAAAATACTTTTTGCTCTGTGGCCCACATCTCATTTTGACATCAAACAAAAGGTCGTACATGGACTCGGCCACTTTGAATAGAAGGTCATAAACATAAACGTAGAGTTAATTGAAGCTCGTGGCTTTGAATGAGAATGAGGAAGGTTTTATGGACAAAGCATTATAAAGTGCGAAGATTAAACGCTAAATGTCCTAAATACTGCTAGAACTCTTCTTGTTGTTTGTTAAAGCTATTGCATTTCTGGAAGTACCAGACTGCAATGATATCAGAAAACATAGTATAGTTTACTTGCCAGGGCTGTTATATTACCCACATGTTAGAGTGACGGACAATGCTTGGCCATTGAAATGACTCAGTCCTCCTGATATTAATCCTCTCCAAATGCATCACATATAAACACAGGAATCAAATATTGGCATTAAATAATGCCATGAATAATGACACAAATGCAAGTCAAGCGTATATTACAGTAAATCTTATTTTGGGCTCAAAGAAATTACAGTGGTAGTTTGTGACTGGAAGTGGTGTACAGTTGTTGAGAGTTTCATTTTTTTTTTGCTGATATTTTAGTTGCTATTCCTTTGGGATTTTTGAGTTTTTGAATGCCTTGTTTTTCCCCTTTCTGGTCCCAAGCAGAGTCGTCGTCTCAAATAACACACGTTTAGTCATAATAAAACACAGTGCTGTGCATTGCACAGTCTGGCCTGGTCTGTGGCTTTGTTTCAACAATAAGAAACCACAGCTTCTCTGGTGGGGATTGTTTTTAGAACGCCCTTGTCCGCAGGTGTTTCTGTGAAAACGGATCCTGAATTGCTTGCTGTTCAAGGCACATACTGTAAATGCGTCATTATACTTTTTCTTTCTCGAACGCTTACAGGGCCTCTCCTGACCCTTGAGGGGGCTTTTCTGTTTATGCACAAACAGAGGAAATATTTCCTTTCCTTTCTCTTCTTCACTTTTTAATCAGCAGACAATTGAGTATTAATTGCAGTTGCCAGAGGTGGAATATAGTGCCCCAGGGCTGGGAGGAATTGGAGACATCTTGTGATGTTGTGTGTATGTATTTATATGTGTATGTGTGGGGTGTGTGTGTGTGTGTTTGTGTGTGTGTTTGTGTGTGTGTGTGTGTGTGTGTGTGTGTGTGTGTGTCTGCTGTCTTGTGTCTTCAGTATTAAATTAAGAGCACAATGTTGTGAAGGCTTCCACTGTCTCGTTCATCTGTGTTCCTGTTGTAATGTTCTCAGAAAGCAGACTGTCTGCAGAAAGACCAACTCTTCTATTTTGGCCTTCTCTATTTGCAGAGGCCACTGCATCCTGTCTCCCTCCCCAGTTTCCTGCTCCTTATTGTGTCAGTGTGTGTGTTTGTGTGTGCGTCTGCCTTGCAAATGTGTGTGTGTGTGTGTGTGTGTGTGTTGTGTTGTGTGTGTGTGTGTGTGTGTGTGTGAGTGTGTGTGTGCCTTGGTATGTGTGTGTGTGTGTGTGTGTGTGTGTGTGTTCGTCTGGTGCGTCTGGTAGTCTATGGAGGTCCAGTATTAGTTTTCGGCATCTGCTATGCTTTATGTCCTACTTACACAGTCATATGACCTCGCAAACCAGGTCACAGCTCCACACCTGGGCTGACACCATGTGTGTGGGAGACTGTCGTCATATTGTCAGGCATTAGGATCACGCCCAGTGACCCAGAGGTCATTCCAAGTGATATATGTTCTCTGTGGTTGTCGAAATGATTACATTGACCTCATAAGAGAGTGCCAATTAAGTTTGGTTTGGTACATGGTGACTTGAATTCACTAATTCACTGATTATTATTATGACTAATATAAATATATTAATCTTACACTAAACCTCTGTATTTGGTGAGGATTCCTGTAAACTCTCTCTGTAGGATTTTAGTAGCACAGCTCGAAGTTTACAGGAACAGCAAGTGATTTCACCATCACTGGATGACAAAGTCTGAAGTGGATGTGGTTAATCAGATCAGTGCAGTGTGTGGTGACAGAGTTAATGATTCTGTATGGAAAACATCAGGCTGTATAGTATAGCGTACCATACAGCTGTATATAGCAGATACACCACTTTGAATCAAGCCCGTCACAGTTTCTTTCCTTGTCACTGTACAATTTGATGGCCGAGGTTAAAGACTGCATAAAACATGGTCAGTGTAAGACGAGCATATTTTATCTGGCATACCAGTGCTGAGTAATGTTCATTTTGTGCGTGTATTTCCACTATCATCGCCTCAATCACCAAAAACCATTATTGTGTGTGCGTGCCTAACTCGCGTGAGTGGTTTTAGGGCGGGTATCACGGTGCTGTTACAAGCAGAGAGATGAAGTGCAGCCACTTCAAACGCTCCCTTATCCCCTCAGACACTTTGACGCTGTCTGGGTACGCAGTGTCTTCCCAGCATTTAGGATTTCTGTGTTAAAGCCTTTTTTTCCTCTGTGTATGCTAGACAAGTAGGTATTCACAGAGAGTGACTAAACCAAACAAAAGGCAGACGATGATCAAAGAGAAAAATGTCCGATGCCTACTCCTCCTCAAGACCTCATAATAGAACACAGTATGTTAAGAATACGTTCGTTTTTTTAGAGTTGGAATGTGTACAGGTTTATACCTCTCCTGAGGAACTTTCAAGAAACTGTTGCGCAACCATGTTACACTGAATGATGTGTGCACGTGTGTGTGTGTGTGTGTGTGTGTGAGAGAGAGAGAGAGAGAAAGAGAGAGAGAGAGTTGTGAGTAGAGAGAGGTGTGTATATAATTTTGAGGTGTAGGGGATGTGAGGGTGAGTGTGTGTGCATATAAAAGAGAGTTTACTGAATTGTTTTTGAGTGTGTGTGTGTGTGTGTGTGAGTACGCGTGTGTGTGAGTGGGTGTGCATATGCTCAAGTACAATAGTCCATGCCACCGACTGGCTCAATCAGGTGCATCCTCACTGGTGCCTGTGGGCCTGAGTCATGAGACGAGGTCAGAGTGCTTCCTCTGTTGCTGTTGCTGCTGCTGCCTGCCCAGCCCCTCTTTCTCTCATCAAACCCACACATTTACCCAACCAAACCAACAGCTGCTGGCGCCAATGACGATGATATTGCTATAGCTCTGCTCAGCCACCACACAGTGCCACCCAAACACAAACACACCATGATAATCTTTTTTTCATTCATTATTTGTTCATTCATTCATTCACTCGCTCTCTCACTCACTCACTCACTCACTATTAGAAAACAGATATACGAGTCTAAATGAGAAAAAATAATGGGATTAAGAGGATTTTTTTCTGTCCAGAGCCATGAACAAGGTTTACAGATTTAATAAAATAAAACACCCACTCTATTACAGTAAATATACAATACTAAAATACACGATTAATAGCCGGCCTACTAAAACACAGTAGCTAAAAGTGCTGAGTGTCTTATTTCTCAGGTTTTCTCGAAGGTAGAGTAATTCCAGTAGGGCAATTTCATGAAGTAACAACCTAGCCATACAGACAGACACCACTGCATTTATTATTTTTATGTGAAAGCACAGCCATTCGTTCAGTGTTTGGCCTCTTTGGCCCTAACATAAGCTTTCACTTTAGAGAGTCAATAATGTCCAGATTTTTCCCCTTCGAACTTTTATTATAGCCACAGACCTGTGTGGTCACCTTTAGTATTGCGTTTCAGAGGACTGCTGCAATTTCTTTTATCCTGTTTCTTAAATGTAAAACTAGGTGCAAATTGAAGCACGGTATATGACTTTATTCTTTTACGTCTGGCATATGGATGCCTAAACTTGAGGCACTGACCTATTTTGAACCAGTGCAGCCATTATGCTGTCCACCCTAGAAGGATGAATGCTGAGCCCTGCATGGATTAACCCATACAGTTCAAAATATAGGCCAAAAAGAGTAAGAAAATGATAGGAGTTGTAGAGTCAGGGTGTGCAAGCATCAGGGGTTGATGTGGTATTGTTTTTGGGAGGGGGGGGAAAGATGGCAGATCTGGACCCCCTGTAGTTGCTCAGGCTTTTATCCAGCGTGCATCAAGGCAGCTCTCTTTCCAAGAACACCACTCAACCATGCTGTCTTTCTCATGCTTTCTACCCCTGGCATAAATCTCAAGCCTGATTGTTGTATTAATGAAGAGAAAGTATATTCACAGGCCTTGTGCATTTGATCTGGTCTGGCTCCTTTGTAAATCCTCTAACTGCAGTGCTTCTCTGCAGATAACTCCTCAATAGCAGGAAACCACCGTGTTGTTGGAGGGAAAGTGGTTTGAAGGAGGAGAGACTGAGGTGGACGAGCACGCAGAGTATATCATGTGCGCCGCATGTGTGTGTATGTGTGGGACGTGATCCATATATCAGCCCATCGGTTTATAAACTGTATGTGAACCGCAGGACTGCACAGATAAACTTCTTATGCATTACCTCAGTGAGCGGGAAGGGCATCGGGAGAACAATATACAATAGAATCTTTAAAGGTGCCTTGAAAAGCTTTCTGTCTGATGGCCAGCATCAACAAATACCAATGGTTCATTTTACCATGTTACAGGTGTACATTATGGAAGGAGGAGAGCCACGTATGTTTTTGGGTTTGAAGAACTTTCTAGCAATTCGACATGGGGACATATTGTTCTTGGCACCGGCAGTAGATCATAGGTTGTGAAAACTAAAGGGTGGTAACTAGAGCTAACTTGCTATATGTCAAACCCAAACATTTTAGGCAGTGAAAAAGACTTGTAAATAGGAAGGGCATATGGGTAAAAAATAAAGAATGTATTTAACAGCATGTGTACAGTATATAAGTATATATGCTTCCTGTACATTAAAAAAAGCTGTTTTAAAAGCTGTCGTAATTATTGCGGGTAAAAAAAAAATCTTGTGGGTACTTTAAACATCTTTTAACGTTAAAGATTTTGTATAGTAATTTTGGCAATAGTAATCACTGTCACAGTCTGAGGTAACTTAAATGAGTGATGCTTTCATTTACTTGTCATGGCAAAGACCTACTGGCTAATTGTCTAACCACACAAGATCTACCCTGATTTGTCATTAGCTGCTGCTAATGGGGATGAATGTAGCACATAAAGTTGGCATGGAGACAGAAGAGGAATGGCACAGAATGGCACAGAATACCTGGAAGTGTCCCTGTAAACATGCGCCCCAGAGCAGGCTGTTAACAAGAGCTTCTGGTGCGCTTGAGAGGCTCTGAAGCGTGTAGGATTAATGCCTGGGTGGACAGTTTGTTGCGTCGCTTAAACACACGTCTGATCTGAAGCATGGCTAAAAAAGCAAGCAGGAGAGGAGGGTAGAAAAAAGACCCCCCACCCTCCCCCACACACACACACACACACACACACACACCCTCCCCCTTTTACCTTTTAGCCAACTGCTTATGAATCACAGGGGATGTCAGCTCTCTCCAGGAGAGGCTGGGATGGGTCTCATTGGACTCTTTGTGTGTGTGTGTGTGCGTGCATGTGTGCGTGTGTGTGTGTGTGTGTGTGTGTGTGTCACCTCAACACATGTGGTTCTGATCAGCGCACTCACTCCCAATGAAGTGTGAGAATGTTGCGAACACACACACAGGGGCACCAAGGTCCTCATGTGCCTCAGACGTCATTTCCAGGATTGGGTAGTCGGACGAAGGCGTGTGTGTATGTGTGTGTGTGTTTTGGGGTAACCGGAACAGTTATACCTGTACACTTAGTTGAAACCAACCATCGTAGTCCAAAATATTTGAGTCTGACATCTTAAAATAAAATACTCAAGTGCATGACACAGTCATGTCATTATGTTTGTGTATGTTTTTGTTCTGTAGAAGTACTTTATATTTTTCAGTAGTTGTGTGCAGAGCATTTCATGGACTTTTTGTCTCTCCCTTAGGTTCTTCGTGGGAGAAGTCCTTCGACAGCTGGGCTTTGAGAGGTAAGAGGTTGTGACATTGTTCACACTATGTGCATTTTGACTGGTGTTCCCAGTGCAGCGGTGATGGTTGTGTTGGCGCTCCACCAACAGTGTGCTGTGCATACTCTTGCCAGACAGACTGATTCTTATGAGCCCTTTAGTATCTACAGATTATGATGAGCAAATCAACGTTATATGAAGGGTCTTTATTGCAGTGTAGTAAATTACATAATAACTGATACAGTAAAGTTTTTCGTTAACAGATATTACTCTAACCTTACATTTACTGTAAGTATGAAAGAAACTTCATAAGCTGCTTTGTACTCTCTGAAATTAAGTGGTAAGTGCATGTTCAAATGACACAGAAAATATGGCCATATGCTCTTAAAGTTTTTATGTAGGATGCCAAGACAATAAACAGGAAATCTCTGAAAGTGTGCAAACTTTTCCCATGCGAACAGAGACATAAATCCTCTCTTTTAGATTAAAGCGTTGTCTTTTTCACCAGGGACTATTCAGGACCGTCAAACACTTCCTCTTAAAAAATCCTCATCCTTGGCCCTGCACCTCTTTTAGGGAGGAACTAAACCACTGTAGCACAATAGAGGAGGGAAAGAGCTACTTCAAAAGAAACTTGTTTAATCCAAAATGTACTAAAACTACAAGCTCGAACAATGCCCGGCATCATAATTACGGGAAAAATGTGGGTTTTCCCCATCAGCTTCCTGTGCCAAAACCTCTATGATGCTAACAGCAATATTAAATAAATGAACTCTCCGTGCATTTTTTGGTTCAAAGTTGTGACACTGTCTTGTTCATAAAAAGCTAGGCCGTTATCCAGCTATGTATCTGGAGGCTTCTATTAAAAGGGTGTCAGTGAGCTTGTTTTCCCAGACATCTCATTTTTTTTAGCCACGGCCACCTGAGTGGCTAGTCTGGCTGTCACAGGCGTGACATTGGCTAATTCATAATGCCTAAGCAGCTCCTAGCGGCCCTATTGATAGCATCACACTGCAATGAGTGATGCAAGTGTGGAAAAGGAGGTCATGGGAAAAGCTTTTGATGTGAATTTTCCACACACACTTGGCCTGCCTCTCGGGGTGTGTGTGTGTGTGTGCGTGTGCGTGTGTGAGTGTGTGTGTTCTTGTGCACATTTTGATAAATATAATGGTGAAAGATCTGAAGCGGCCATAGCATTTGTCATTCACCCAAGTAAGCAATCATGTATTGATGAAACATGTTTTAGAGTGAAATATTTGAAGCAGAGTCAAAGGTGTGTTACATCGATCAGACTAATGAAGACCATCATGTTTTGGGGGGCTTTGTTACAATATCACATAACCTGAAAGAGCCTACTGCTCTATTCTGTATAGAGGGAGATAAATGACAATAATAGAATAGAATAGAATAGAATGGAATAGACTGGAATAGAATAGAACAGAATAGAATAGAAAGACTTTATTGTCATTATACACAGTAAAAGTGAACTGAATAAAATGAAATGATTACTGTATTATCATTCAGTGCTATACATAGACTGGACAATGCAGGACTTGTTCTTTATAGTACATCACACAGTAGATAAATAGACTGCATATGATCTCATAGACATGCTTGAGCTGTAACAGGATTAAAAGGGTATAAAACTGACTTCATGTATTATCTAGTGTTAAAACAACACTTCCATTCACTTTCATTTGTAGCGATATTATAAGGACAAGTGTAATAACGTGAGTTCAGAGGTGCAGAAGGAATTTTATTTACACAGGCATAAAATATCCAAGCTGGCTTAAAAAATGTGTCTTTTGACTGTATGCTGCAGGTGATGTTGTAGCCTAGATTATTTCCTTATGTGTGGCCCAATCACGAATGAAACTAAATTAGTCTTCATCTTCAATTAGCAAGGCTGTTTTAATTCATCAGCATCCAAATTGTGAACATACATAATTTGGATTTGTCTGGACAGGCACCCTTCTTATGGGAAAACTAGGAACAAGTTGTTTGCTTGGACCGTAATGATGATGTGGTCATGTTTAATGTGGCGCTGGTCTGCAGTCGGTCAGGCACAAACATTTGTCAGTGCTGACCCTAGGTGTTACCAGAATGACTGTGAAAATACTCAGAATGACTTGGCTGAGGTTGTAATGTCCATTTCTGAGAAGACCTCACAAAATGAGTTATTTTCACTAATCAACTGAATGTAGCACATTCCTGTAATCATCATATTCATGTATTGGATTACAGGAGTCGGTACCTTTAGAGCTTGATGTTGACATTTACATGAGACAGTGCTTCCATAACCACATAGAGAATGCATTCTGATTTGTCAGTTCAGGAGGTTTGTATAGTCAGTGCTGGCAGGTGCGCTGTGTTGCGCTCTGAGACAAGAGACTGAGACTCTCTCTCCCTCGCTTCTCTCCTCTCTCCCTTCCTCTCCCTCTCCTCTCTTCTTCTCTTCTTCCCTTCTTCTCTTCTCCTTGTTCCTCTCATGCTCCCTCTGCTCTCCTCTACTCCAGTTTCTCTAAGGTTCATAATCCAACAACAATTCTCTCTGTCGCCCCCTTTCATCTGTCTCCTCTTTATTGCTGATGAAGCAAGCAGACGTCTGTCTCCCTGCCTTTGGTCACTTGTGACAGCCTCCTTGGCGTCTCGTTCCGATGTGGCTGCAGTCTGTCTGAGAAAAGGAGGTGGTGGTGGTGGGGGGCGGGGGGTTGACAGTTAGTGATGAATGGCACTGAGAGACTTAGATGCGAGACTCTGTCGCCACTGGGTCGCTGCTGACTGATGTACTCCATTCACATTCACTCACACACACACACACACACACACACACGCATGCACACGCATGGACACACACAGTCACGCGCACATACACACAGACACATACTCACACACACATTCAAAGTCAGCTCTGATGAAGATGCATGGGCAGATCTTGTCTGTGCACATAGTTTGATTATGTATGTATTTGTGTATAACAAGAAAGGATCACACAGAAAGAACATGCTGATATGTCACAGACTTCCTCCACAGCATATCGATATATCACAGACTTCGTCCACAAAGATGTTTAAAACCTCCCAGGCAAACATTGACATGTGACTGCTCGAACAAAGAACTGCTTACTGTTCTACACACATTTCACTTAGATGCTTTCACTTACACATTTCTGTTACTGGTTTTGACTTACTTACACATTGAAGAACATAATATTGTAGGTGAGCTGGTTCAGCCCAGGTTAGTTTGCATAACAGAAGACATTGGATCAACTTTGACATTACATCAATATGGCTGTTTCTTTCACATTCTGTTGCTATTTCTATGTTATTTATGAATTTTTTGACCTAGATAAATGCCACCTACTGCAACACCTGAAAAAATGTTCAGACAGCTGTCATTGGTATTTTGCGCCTCCTGACAGTGTAGACCCCTTCATTAGATCATCATGGCTCACGATGCTCTATATAAATCACTGTGTTACACATTTGGGTAATCGCTCAGATAAAACTCTGCACATCAGCAATGATATACAGTACTGCGAGTGGAGGCGGACTGTTGCCCTGTGGGCGCTTGGGGCGGCCAGAGAGACAGCGCTACTGCAGACGATGCGTCAGCACACAGCCACAGCTGCTCAGGCCGAGACTGAGACACAGCCGTCTGACTCAGCCAGAGCTTTAGAGGCAGGTAGGCAGGTGGGCAAGCAGGCCTTTGCGGCACACACCTGTAATTTAGTCTCGGCTGGGAGACGTGAAGGTGCACGGCTCACCGTCTCGAAGCTCAGCTGACGCACATGAGCGAGGGAGTGAGTGAGTGAGGGGTTTACAATGAGCAGAGGGATAAGAGGGAGGAGAGCGTTGTTTATATAACTCAGGATTACTGTTTGCTGTTATTACCCCCTTACCAACCACCCCCGTCCCACAATGCATCACACCTCTCCTGCAGAGCCATGTTATGGTTATCAAGAAGTGTTGTTGTAACATTGAATACATATTAAAAGTCTGTTGCGTAAATTTTATTTGATTTTGATTTGTGACGGTAACATTTGACAAGATGTCTATTTTCTTTACTTCTATTAATGTCAATAGTTTGCTCCTGCTTGATTGTGGTATTAATTTGCTTTCGAGCCTCAGACGGAATGTTACCCTTGGCAACACTTCAGTGTTGGTATGCAACAGAAGGGGAAGGGGTTTTTACATCACAGCGTTTATTGTTCTTTTTTTACCGTTGCTAGTTAGCTAACTCTTCTTGTATTTACTGTGGAAAGCTTTAGTATGTGGTTGTCAGCAGGGGTCCCAGAATGTATATCGTCTTTATGTTCCCTTGGGAAATACTTATGTGATTCTCAGTATAATTACCATACATGTGAACCATTCCGTGTGAATGCTTCAGGAAACAACAGCACAGGCAATTACATGCTATCTTTGTGTATTTTAGAGACCCTTAGTGCCCATTGTGGCTTGTTTTATTATGAGAGGAAAACAAATGTTTTTCGTACAGAGGTCCCTGTGTAATGCTTATGTACAGTGTGTACCATGTGTGGCCGCCTCTGTCTCTCTTGATATAGATCTGTGCCTACACAGTGGCTAGACTTGATATGGCGTTATCATATTAGCTTCCCCTGCATTGTTCTTGTTTAAAAAATGACTGTATTGTTTAACTTAATCTGTTTCTCCTCACTCCCCATATTTCCATGCTGTGTTTGGTAGCACTTTTCAAATGTTCAGTGTAATTCCCCATCCACTACTACATGCATTTCACTTAATTTATATGACAGTGAAAGAATATTTCCGAACACAAATAGCCCACTCATATTTTTCACGTCATAACGCTCTGTTATTTTGACTTACTTTTGGCTTCCACCACCAAACATTCCAAACATAGAAAACTATGCCACATTGTAGCAAGAATGCATTTGTCAAAACCAAAGACAAAAAAAAATCTTTGTAGAACAAAAGCATTTGTCAGGATGGAGAAGTCTTAGTCTAAGCCAGTCATTTCTGTATTTCTAACTGCAGTGGTCTCCCTGTGAACCCAAACCTTTTTTTTTCTAACAGTATACAGTAGCTAATTGGCCACATCCATTTGGTGACCTCATGCATTAGACGGCATCGTAATACTCTCACATTAATTTGCACATGTGTTCCCCATTTCAGTCGAGGGGTCACACGAAATTAATTGCTAATGTTTTTCTGTAATCTGATGAAACCGGCGCACTAAATGCTCGAGGGAGATAGTTTGCATGCAGGGGCCGAAGTAAGCAGAGGCGGGGGCCCTGAATCGTGCCACTGTGCTCTCGTGTTGCTCTTGGCGAGGGCACTGCCCGGTGGGCTTTGGCCTGGGTTCGTCGTTGCCTGGGCAGCACGCTGTGCTCCTCTGGGCCTCTGCGCGTGTTTGCTGTACAAACAATTAGGCCGCAATCGCCGTGGCCGGCATGTCCCGAATACGCTTGCGGACGAGTAATTGCCTGGTAAGGACATCTTCATCGGGGATTAAAAGGGAAGTGGTTGATTTGTTTGTGCTGAAAACACATAGCTGGCACCGGCTTCCCACGCCAAACCTGTGGCAAGTGAATTCTATGCAAACACTAAGCAGATCTGTCTTGTTAATCAGGATGACTACAGCCTATTACATGTGTAGTGTAGTAGATTTAATTAAGTTTACCTACAGACCTTGGACCACTTGAACACTCTTCTCACATGTTCAAAACACGTGACTTCAGAATCTAAACACTGTAGAGTGTGGTACTGACAAAATATACATAGAATTTGGCATGATGATCTGCACTTAAAAGTATGGTATGCTTTGGCATAGTCCAACAGTATTCTATTTGAAATAAACACTTTGAACTAAATAGACACTATAAAAAATTGTTGACACATATGTTCATATAGGTTTATATAAACCTATATGAAAAAATTGTCTGTTTAGTCTTGCACAATCTCTTTAATTACACTGAAATTTAAAAAAAGCAGTTATTTTCAAACTGGATAGTTGTGTGACTGGTGTGTGTGTCACTGCATCGAATCTCACTTTTTTGTGTTTATTCCCCCTGGCTGCCCTTGTGCAGTCATGTGGGCCAGTAGCAAACACACATATTGAGAAAAAACTACACGGTGGCATACTTTATTCAAAGTTTTTTAACTGATTCTCCACTCCTATGTCCATCTCAGTGTAACTCTGGCCAATCTAATCTGCTCCCCCTTGCAGACACCCATGCAGTCCTTATGCTTGTTGCCAGCCCTGACTTTCTCTGTTGTGCATCAGTATATGACATCTATCTGTCTTAACAGCATACCTCCTTGTGCAGCTGGGGTAGAACCCTACAGGAGTTTTTTTCCCAGGGACCCAAGCGGCCTGATAAACTGGACTGTATGCCTAATCTTTCCAGCACATGGCTCAGGATGAATGCCCTGGTCTGGCTAAATGAGGGAGTGTAAATTGAGCAAGTATAATGCTGCACGCAGGCTCCCACTGGAGGGCTCAGTGGCTCATAGAAACTCATAGAAATTTATTCCTGCATTGCGTGAAAACCAACCAGTGCGCACGCCTACGGAGACTGTTGTTCCATTACAGCTGTGCGAAAGTCCTGCCGCTGGATAATTATCAAGATCATGTTTGCCATGCTGTTGACAGCCAAGGTTTGTCTGGCCTTTGTGTTTCCTAAGTCGACGATTGCAGCATGTCTGTCGGCCTGTAAATTGTCCTATTAGCTGTGGTTTAGTCGTGTAATGTGGTACCAGACTTCTAAGCCGAGTATAAGGGGAAGGAGTCCGACACCATCCACAGTTTATTCTCTGCTGACATCTGTAATCCAGAAATCATTTTTATTAATGCAATTACAGTGCCACTGAGTTGTTTAAGGATATGTAGATATGAGAGTCTGTCAGATTTGATCAGAGCCTTATTAGGGTGGATCCTGAGCAGTCATTTTTAAGCCTGGTGGCATATTTGCTCCTGAGGATTAGACAATTTTGGTTTGAATTATTTTTTTTCCCTTTTAAACATGACCAAAACTGACTGTGAACATAATTAAAATAGATAATGTGTCTAAGGCTACCTATAGCTATAGCCACATTAAAAACTAAAAGTTAAAAAGAAAAAAAACATGGAAAAATAATGTAATGCACTCCAAAATCTAAATGTATACTGTACCCCCTGGACCTCAAGAGGCTTAAAATGTCCCAAGAGCAATAGCTGCTTCAGACTGATGGGATCTCAGACTGGCACTTTCATAAATAAAAATATGTCTAAAGCTAACGTGTTTTTTTTGCCTCAAGTCCCAAGACAGGCATTAGGCTGAAGGAGAACTCTGTGAGCACCATGCTGGGGCAATGCCATCAGGGATGGCAACTCCTCAGTGTGCTGGGCACTAAAGTGAACCTTTTAGAGCCGAACACCCTTGGCGTATGTAAATCAAATCCCTCTTGTGTGAACGCCGTGCGTGCTGACACGCTATCTGTTTGTGTTGAAATTCCATGAATCCCAAAACCACAAATGGTAGTCTGGCTGTGTGGTCCACTCTTGATATTCACCCTAACCTTCTTGACCTGATTCATTTTTCACTTGCAAAAAGGTTCTGTACGTAGGCGGTACCCATCTAAAGGCATTTCCAGTTCACCAGTAAAAAGATTCCTTCACGGTCGTAAAAATAAACATATTCGTCCTAATTTCCTATGAAACCAAGCATAAATGTACCATGAATGCATATTAAGGAGAATGCATGATTGGGAAAAAAAAAACTTCCCAAATGAGAATTTTTGCTCCTAATTTGCTGTTAATTATTAAAACTATACACAAATCTACTTAGTTTTACTGTGTTTTCTCTCTTCAATAAAATGCACAAATTTAGCCATTAAGAATAGTGATTTTATTCATCATTATTTGATGCAGTGTTCAGCTTTATATGTAGTTTCTTCCTCAAAACATCAACAAAGTAGGTTTTGTTTTCATTCTGAGGGCTTGAACAATTTTATCTGAACTGGCTGTGTGGCGTCATCACGACCATGACAAGTCTTCCTCATCAGAACTCTCGGAGGGACATAATCTAATTCTACTGGCCGGCAGACTTCCAGCTGGAGCTTTGAAATGCATTTAGTTAGGCCTTCAGTGCCACACATAGCGAGCCTGAGAGCATAGAAACCTGCTGTTATGTGTTTATTCTCTCCTGGCCTCCTCTGTGCAGGCATGTGAGTCAATAATGAACACACATAATATGGCTGAGGACACGTGGTGAGCTCTGACACACATTTGGCATGTCTCTTAATGCACACCGACATGGCTTGGTTGGAATGCTTGATTAATACAATTGGGTAGAGTGTTCTGTTTGATGGTGGAAATGTGCACACAAGCACAACACAAATGAGGAGGAAATTGACCCACATTTATTTCATATTCGTAGGACTAGGAAGCCAAAGCAGACCGCTTTGTAAGCGCTATCAAGACATGTCAATTTTGCTTTTCAACCGTAACAACATCTGGTTGTTCTGATTATGCTGGTGTTTTCTGTTCAAAGATCTAGTGCAGTTATAAGTACAGGATACTGTGTTTTAACATGATGATCTATGATCTCATCCCCTCCATTTGTCTGGTCAGCACAGAACAATGATGTGACTATGCAGCGATCCTCAGTGTACTTGAGATATTCAATTTTATGTCAAAGGGCTGTTTCACTGGCCAGATCAAATGCGCAAGTGACCGTTTTTGTTGAAATCTCGGAATGTTGGTTGAAACCTATACTTTAAGTTTGTTATTCCTGGTCATATTTTTTAGTTTATTTGAACAACTCCACCTTGGCCTAACTTGAGGCAGCCGATTCCCCCTCTAGTTTTCTGGTATTTCAAATGCTGGAGTCGTGCCTCGTGCCCTGGAGAGCGTCTGTGCTTGCCGCTCTTAAGCTCGATTGATAAAGTATCAGACTCACCAGCTGGCTATGTGTCCCCTACTGAGCGCTAGGGACCAATGGAGCTCCCCCATCACACGACCCAACTCCCAACACCCCCTTGTCTACTCTACACCCACACAACCTTATCAAAGCCGAATGAGAGCGAATGACTTACTGTCATCTTATTTCAGCTGTGGCGTTACTGAATGCACACGCACTCTATCTCAGATTTTACTACTTGCTTCCCTCCCTGTGTTTTTGCCTAAAGGAAATTCCTTGTACTTACATAAGTCTTGTTCAGGCACAATGTCTGTGTGAACCAACCCCACCCCCCACCTCACTCACACACACACACACACACACACACACACACACACACACACACAGACACACACACACACACACACACACACACACAAACACCAACTTAGACCCGAGGTCCTTTTTTTTTTTTTTTAAACAAAATCTGTGAATTCAGCCTTCTCATTTTTTAGGTGTGATTACTACTGTGCCCTTTGATGGCCAGCCCTATAATTCCATTTTTACGGCATAAAGACAGTTATTCCGTAACAGTGCAGTCTCTCCCAGAAATCAGTGCCATGTGTGAGCGGGCCCCAGTGTTGCCAGCTCACAGTTTTCTCTTTATGAGTTTGCCGAGATGAAAGGCCCTTTAAAGCCAATAGTGCAAACTGTTTGGACACAGGCAAGCACTTCATTACGAAGTGCCCGTGTTGTTGCGCGGGCCAATCGGAATGCTCCCGCAATGTGTTTTTCTAGCGCATTAGCCGGCACCGTCTGACGCTTATTAAATTTTACGCAGCAAATATTGCTTTACTTCAAAAGCAGCTGTGTCCTGGGACAGTTACGTGGGCCATCTTTGAAAGCGAGGCGGCATGCAGAGCGAACACAGTGTGAATCCAAACATTTGTTTAGGATTAAGCACAACTGATGTCAAAGCAAAAACAAACTCATAAAAAAAGCTACAATTTCCGGTTCCTGTGTATTTGTTGAGGATGTAGACCTGATATTAAATTGATCTGATAGATGAAGAAATCAGTCAGGCAGAAAGACTAAATTAGATATATGACCATTGCATAATACTCTTCCTCATACCTGGATTGTTGACATAATGTAGCATGCTATCTCATAATGTTAAGGGAGTCTTTTTGTTATCAGCGTCCCTCCCATAACCTTTTCCTGCTCTCACTGAGTGATGTTCGGAGATGAACCCTGATTGTTGTTTCAGACCACACATCTCCCTGTGTGACTCAACACATATCCATGCCTGTGCAAAGCTTGCTCTGTTTATTGCTGTGCTCCCATATGATCCTCTAAGTGAGCTGGTTTCTTTTGTTCTTTGGGCAGCCACGAAAGGCAGAGGTGGGGGTAGTAGGGAGGGAGCAATCAGCTTTAATGTAGCAGAATTGTAACTGTGCCTTGGCATCCGTAAACCTTTAAAGATCTGAAAATGAGGGTCTCTTTACCACTGGCAGAGGAGGTGTGATTGTGAATGGGGCGAGGGTGAAGCTGGGCCAATATTGTGTTTCAGGCAGGGGAGGTGGAACAGCACGGCAGTAAGAGTTTAAGAGCAGCTTGTCCTTACGTGTGCATTCATGGGCTTCATCAGGGACAGAGAGAGAGAGAGGAAGGGAGAGAGGGCTAGAGAAAAGCACAGCGAGAGAGAGAGAGAGGGTTACAGAGAGGTAGAGACAAAAGAATGTGTGTGAGAGAGAAATAGAGAGGGATATATAGAGAGAGGTAGAGAGAGAAAGAGATTGAAAAAAAGAATAGAGAGCGCAAGGGGACACGCTAAAAAGGGAGGGTAGCGAGGGCCACAGCTCACTAGCTCACGGAAATGAGAACCAGACGGCCCCAACGCTTTCAAGGGGACACTGGGAATCACAGCCCTTTATTGTGGAACAGAGTGTTTCTGTGCGCTTTCTATTTCTTTTTTTCTTTTCTTTTTTCAGAAAGAGGCACTGCAGCACATTGTTGCACTACTAAAAAGCACTTTAGCGTGAAAGATTGTTTCATCTTAACAGTTAATTTTCCTCTGAAGGCATTTAGAAAAAGAAAAAAAAAAACATTTATGGCTTCTCTGTTTAATGACAATATTTATGCAATTTAATAAGGGCTACGCTTTTTAATAGGAATGGGTGGAGATGAAACTAGCATTGTTTTTCTCTCAGTATTTAATGTATGGACAGGACATACGTGCTTTTTTGGCTGTTAAACTGATGTTTGTGTTCTCATAGACTATAAGCCTTCATTTAAACAACCCCTTTAAGAGTTAAATGGGAATATTAGATTAGTGAAGGTCTTATAATTGGCTTAGAATGAAAAATTCACCTAGAAATACTTACCATGAAGCAAATGTACAGTAAACATTTTTATGATAACTCTAAAATGCCATGATCCATGAAACATAAAAAACGTTTCGTCGTCATGCCAGTTGACTCATAAATTTTAATCAAAAATTGCTGTTATAGCTCTGTTAAAAATGTTTTTAAAAACCTGCTCTTTTCATCACTGCTCTTTGCCATAACTTCTTCTGGCATGAGACTTTATATTGATTACTACTAAAACTGGTCAAAAGTAATCTCATAACTTCTCTTTTTCATGCCACTCCATGAATAGTGATCAACCCGTGTTGTTGTTCTTTCAGCGTGCGAGGGGCAGATGCTGGGAATGGGATCCGTGTGTTCATCCCGGACATTGGCATGTTCGTGGCCAGCCTGGTCACCTGGCTCCTCTGTCGTAGCCTGGAGAGGCCACCGGTGAAAGATGCACAGAACACCACTGACCTGGCTGAGGCTGGCAAACAAGTAAGTGTGGACAATCCTATGGTTTCGCCAATGAAAATACAGGTTAAGGCCCTGTTTACACGTATCTAGATATTTTTATAAATATTTTTTTATCCGTTTGGGCCTCTTGTTTACATGTACACAGAGTTTTAGCCAAAGAGATTTTTCAAAACGCTGTTTTCTGGAGTCCACTGGATATGTGTAAATAAAATTAAAAAAATAAACAGATAAAAAAATATCCGTTTATAAAAATATCTAGATAAGTATAAACAGGGCTTAAGTCTGGCATTATAAAGGAAGTGGGATTTCATTTTGACCCAAAGTGATAGGGACTCAGAACAGATGCCAGATTTGGCCCAATTGTATTTTGGGGTAACTGTTTCCCATATAGTGACTGCAGTTGCTGCTTTATCACACCTTAAAAAATTTGATTCAGGTGAAGTGGTTCTCACAATCCTGGTGTATGTACAATAAAGAGAAGATGATGGGGAACATGTCATGTACATGGAGGTACATTGGGATCCATGAGGTGCATACCAGCACACTAACAGACTTGCAGTGTGAAGTAAATGGTTTTATTTGAGGTCAAAGAGGTTAATGTTTATTGCTTCAACTTGCGCGTTCATGCAAAGTGTACAGACACAGCACACACACAGTGTCTAAGGGATGTGCACAGACACAGCACACAGACAGTGTCTTTGGGGTGCGTTTTATTGATGGAGAAAAAGGTCTTACCTACATTCCCACAACCAAATGTCCGGGCAGTCTTAGTTTGTGTCCAAGAAACACGGCAGCTAGAGTTTTTGGTCCAACTGGAGAAGGAGATGCGTGTTATCCCTCCATCACTCATCCGCCGACTTTTATCTGTCTACCCATCTCATCCTCCGCTCTATCACTCCACATGCCGTCCCATTCAGCCCTCTTGAGTGGTCCATCATAAGGCGTGCACGAGAGAGACAGAGAGAGAGAGAGAGAGAGAGAGGCCAGAACGCCGCAATCCGTTATCCCCTGCTGCAGCAGGGGGCCTTCACCCCATCCTCCTGTTCCAGGTGTTCCATGGCTGGCCGGCCTGTAAATTACGACCATGTTGCTCCGCCGAGGATAATAAGTGGAGCACATTACTGTCTGGATGAATACCAGGGGGAGATAATTTTGTGCGTGATTTCATCCAGGTCTGCATTTTTTAATGTTTTTTTTGTTTTGTTTTTATTCTCGTTTATTTTTTGTTCCCTCATCATTCTCCTGCCAGGCTGGGCACAGATAGCAGATAGGACACTCTATGCAGCACTCTGGATTTCTCCCAGGAGGACAGTCGACTACCATTGGGCCTAAACAGACCTGTCTGTTTTGGAGGCTTTGGTGACACTTCCAGGGTTGGTTTGTCTCCAATTTGGAAACTCTGAGTGGAACGAGATAAGAGAGAGAGAGAGAGAGACAGAGAGAGGGAAAGAGAGAGAGAGGAGAAAGAGAGTGAGGGGGTGAGAGAGTCATGTGGAGAAGGTGATTTAAAAAAAAAAGATAAATCAGAGTTTGTAAGAGATGAGGGCAAGAAGGAGATATTGATAGTCAGATTGATCTGGGCCAGACTGACTGCGTATCCAAAAAAAAAAAACCTTAAACGACCTCATGATCTGAAGCACAGGTTGCAAGGCTTAAAAATTATGACCTCTTGTCATTACACAGCTCCGAAGTATTTATCTGCAGGTCGTCTGCTTTTATGAGTCAGGGCCAAACCTCTGAACGACTTGACCTGTTTAAAAGATGGACATTTACTGCAAGGGAAAGCAGACTATTTTTGACTCCTCGGGCGAAAAAGATAAAAGTTTGTCCGAACAATTTGGATCTAATTTTGGATCTTTGGATCTTGGACAATGAAGCCAAGGCAGTAGGTGTCAGATATCCGTGGCAGATCAAGATAGTGGAGCTGTTACTTTGAGCATTTAAATTAAATCCTTTCTCTCCGGCCCTGGGAAATTGACTCTGTATTAAGCAGCCTCCAAAGTATTACGTATGTTCTGTGCATGTTAAAAAAACAAAAATATTTTTAGAGTATTGATTTGGTCTAAGAGCTGACCCTGAACATTATACTTTGATTCGATTTAAGATCGGCTAGTTCCTATCAAAATAATTACTCCCTTATTTTGTGCCGTGGTCTCGTATTGCATCACCCTTGCATCCACAATTATGGTGTAGCACATTCCTGGTTGGAGAGAGTTGGAAAAGTGTATGAGCACACAGCAGTGCAAAAGGGAGACCTCGTTATAAAAACGTTTTATTAGACAAAACGAAAACCCGCTTCTCTTCAGAGACTTCTCAAGTTCAAAGGACAGCACAAACCGAAGGGATTATTATGTCTTTTTTCTTTTCCCTCTTTTTGACCTCCTCTCCTGGTGTAAGGATGTTCTGTTCTTCTCCAGCGCCACAAGGAGAAAAGGTCACAGTGAGAGAGTCACGTCAATTCAGTACACTGGAAGATGGCAAGAGGATAGCATGCTCAGGTTTTTTTTTTTTTTTTTTTGGCGGGGGGGGGGGGGGGGTGGAGATTGGTAGCCTGATATGAGCTCAGAGACACCCCCTTGTCCGTTACATTAGTGCTGGCTTTGTGACCTTTGACCCCTTGTTGCGTTTATGGCAGCCTGCCCAAGTCTGATTCATGCAGAAGGCTGTGTTGCAACACTGAAACAATGGCTGGATTGATTGCGATCGACAGCACATCGCTTTGTCACTCTGTCCACTCCAGCCTCACATCTTCCGTTCTCTCGCTCTCTTTCTCACTTCCCCCCCTTCTCTCTCTCTCTCTCTCTACCTCTCTCACTCTCTCTCTCGCTACTACTCACTCTCTCATTGACATTTACTAACATGCCCCATGGTAGTCATCACGATCTATGCTGCCACATTTCCACACATGCTCCACAAAAACACTTTAAGTTCATATTGTGCCACAGCTTTTTTCCTTCTCCCTTTCCTGCCCACTCCCGTCAGCATCTCGATCAGCCAACCCAGGCGGGTGTCATTGGTATCATCGTCGCCGTCATTCTTGGATTTGACCTGGCGGCGGGTGATTGTTTCTATTTTCTCCCGCCACTTGGCATGGAATCTATTTACATTTCAACTCTTCCTGCAGCCACGTCTTGTTTTGCAATCAGGCCTGTATTTATCCACTCAAATGGCTTGTTTGACACCGGGCGCTGATCTATGCCCTGGCCCTGTGACGCGCTAGCCCAAGTGCTTCAGAGGAAACTGACAGGTGGCGTCCACAGATTGATGGGCTGTTTGTGAGGAACAGGAAATGGCAAACCAGGAACTCTCCACCGCCCAAAGATCTATTTCTAATTCTAAAAAGATCTTTGCCTGTGATGTAGGTATCACAAACACACGCATACACACACGCACACAAACACACACACACACAGATAAACATAAGCACACTTAGACCACCCCCTTCCCACACACACATACATGCACATACACACATGCAAATAAACACATGTACACTTACCACACACGTACATACACAAATACATCTGGTGTGTTAATTGTGCAGGTCAAACTAACAGTCAAGTTACTGGGATTCTTAACATCATTCAGGCAGACCAACACTGGTTTTCACATTTTGAGTCCAGTTTTTGAGTCTGCTATTTGTCATTTCATTTTGAAACTGAATCATTTTTGTTTCTCTTGTTTTTTTGTCTTTCTTATTCATATTTTTTTTGTCTGCATTCGTTTTTTCTGCTACTGACTTGGCCGAAGTTCAGGTTTAAATCATTGCATTGTGGTGCACAACCAGCGCACTGCATGTGATGGGACCAGCACCCCCGCCAACACACACAACCTTGCAGACACACACACGCACACGCGCACACACACACACACACACACACACAATTCTGTGTAAACCTGGGAACGGTTTCAGTTCTGCAACACTAATCTAAGCTCAATATTTGTGTTGTCACGGGACACAAGGTGGGCGGCAGCAGCAATGGTGGTGGCAACAGCAACAGCAGCAGCGCTCCAGCACTTCCTAATCTCTCTGTTTCTCTGCCATTAACATTGCAATTCCATTAAAGAAGGGGTATCTGTCTGTGTGTGTGTGTGTGTGTGTGTGTGTGTGTGTGTTGTGTGTGTGTGTGTGTGTGTGTGTGTGTGTGTGTGTGTGTGTGTCTGTGTGTGTGCATGTGTGTGCGTGTGTGTGTGTGTGTGTGTGCATATACGGGAGAGGGGGGGCATTAGAACATCTGGAGAGCATTAGCAGCTGTTGTGTTTGTGGTGGCATTGGTGCTAAAGTTACCAGACTTCTTTCTTTCTCTATGCAATTCTTACCCACCCACACACCCTCTCACACAAACACACTCTTCATTCTCTCTCTCACTCTCTCTCTCTTTCATTCTCTGTCTCTCTCTCTCTCCCTTTCATTCTCTCTCACTCTCTCTCTCTTTCATTCTCTCTCACTCGTTCTCTCACTCATTCTTTTTTCTTTCTCATTTTTCCTCTCCCACCTCATCCACTTCCACCTTGTGTGCTTGTTGCTGATGACTGAAAGCCAGAAACAGACTGCCAGGTCCAGAGTTGTTTGGAATGCTTATGGCTTTGCACACACACACACAAAACACACACACACACACAAAAAACCACGCACGCACACACACACACACGTGCACACACACATACACAAACACGCACGCACGCTCATATGACTTTCTGTTGCGCTATATTCTTACATGCAAGACTGAACACACATTTTACCCTTCTCTGTCTCATTCACTCATACACAAACACACATGCGCACGCAAACTGTTCTCTCTCTCTCTTCCTCTCTGTCTCTCTCTCTTCTCTCGCTGGCCCTCTTTCTCTCATTCTTTCTCTTTCTCTCTCTCATTCACTCTTTTACACACACAAGCACACATGCACACACATACTCTTTTCTCTTTCTCTCTGTTTCTCTCTCTTTCCCTCTTTCTCTCTCTCTCTCTCTGTTTCTCTCTCTGACTAATAAAAACAGGCTGGGGACATGCTCGCTCCAAGTGTGCAGGCCGTTTAAGGGTGGTAATGAGTTGGAATGCCCCTTCCCCCCAGTAGGCTTATTATGGCCTATGACTCAGGACTAATTAAAACCACATTCTCTGTTTGCAGTCCAGGAATATGGCTGTTTGTGTACAGTTGTGTTTGTGTTGTTGTGTGTTTGTGTGCGTGTGTGTGTGTGCATGTATGTGTGTGTGTGTGTGTGTGTGTGTGTGTGTGTGTGTGTGTGTGACAAATAGAGAAAAGAAGTTAGAGAAGGCCAATGCACCAGTGCATAATTGAGGAGGCATGCGTTTTTTTCCATGCCACAATATGTATAGAAGCATTAATGATCAAATCATCAATGACACTGATCATAATAGTCCACATCTGACATGACACTAGTAATAGCAATATTTGAGATCTGAACAGTTCCTACTTGCAGATAGTATTCTTGGACATTAGTGAGTGTTTCCATAGTTTTAATTACAAAGACATGATATGCATGTAGAATACCTGTGATTGATCTAAATTCAGTGATGTAAAAAAAAAAAATGATTTGGATTTTTACATTTTCATTCACTTATTCTGCCTTTATTTCCAATCTAATTAAGATCTAATTAAGAAACGTAATCAAATTACATTCATGTATAGATCATTCCAGCACCATGGACAGCTCAAGAGATTTATCTTGATTGGAGCCATTTTCCATCATTAGGTGTCATGTTATAGATGACTGTCCTATATCTAGACATTTGTTCATTTTCCCATATAGTTTTCTTCTGTAAGACAAATAAAATGCAAACAATTTTCTCTATGGCTACACAGGCCATTTCTGCAGCCCTGTGCAGTGGAGTCATCAGTGATTACAGCAGTTTTCGCTCTTTACCAGGGATGTTGCGCTTTTCTCAAGTGTTAATGTGATTTAACACTTGCGCCGTGGACTCCAGTTGAACTAAGGGCTTAATGAATGGAGCAATTACTCAAGCCATTAGTTTTATAGTTTTGCTTTTGTCACTGTTTTGAGGTTTTTCCTATTTCTGAACTTTGCTGATGAATGAACACAGATGATTATGAGACTTCCTCCTCTGCAATAGAAAACATTTCTCTTGTCCCTATGAAAAATTTGATGAATTAATATTATATAATATAGCTATGTATTATAAAAGAGAACAAAAAAATTGATACAACAGATCGAACAGTGAACTGACAGCTAACATTAAATGAATGAGGGACAATAGCTTATTTTCAGTTTCATTTAAGCTTTGACTTATTTATTCAGTCTGTGTTCAGATCAGTTATAATTTTTGCATTCTTTTTCCTATACTGACAGCACTAGGTGACCTGGAACAACAAGGATATTGATAGATTCACATCATATTTCTCCTTAAATTTGTTGTTGAACCTTAACTAAATCAAAAATCAATCACCTTCACCAAACATAACCCTTCAATCTAATCTTAGTCTTTATATAGATATTTTTGGGACTTTTTGTCATTATTATGATAGGATAGTAGAGAGCAACAGGAAATGTGTTGGAGAGAGAGATTGGAAAGGATTGTGAACTTGAACTTGGGTCCCAGGGTATGACACCTTAACCCACTGAGCCACTGCGCTCCTGTACTCTTTGACATAATTTTTGTTTACAACCTTAAAATGTGTAGATCATCTATAGGGAATCATCCAAATAATGTGTGACCACATATATGTGCTCATGCAAACATGAAAAATACTTTACTAAGTACTTTATACTTGATAATAGTAACAAAAAGTACAGGATTGTACTTGTGGTTGGGCTATAACTGGTATTGGCTCTGTCTGGCTGTCATCTGTTCACCTTGTTAGTGTCTGCTGAATGAATATGCACAGGGGTCAAGAACTTGTGATCTTGGTGAAAGCTCTTGTCATACAAACAATTAAAGAGACACTTCAGATGATGTGTGCTCTCTTGTGTTGGACCTGCTTATAATTGGGAGAGGAGTAAACAAGCTGTAATTCATCAAAAGAAACTTGTTTGATCATGTTTGATAGTGTTAGTGATAGTGTTGCTTCTGAAAGGGAACAGATTACTAACCAGCAATGTTTTCATATGGCCACTGCAAGAAAAGTTCGTTTGTGTGACTTTTGAGATAAATATTGAGGCAGTACACAGAGCACTTATTCATCTAGACCTTGTGATAAATTTAGTTGAAGCAAACATGCTCTAGTTTTCATTTTGAATGCGCCAGCCTCTCAAAATAAACAAATGATTAGGCTGCACAAAGATTGTAATATTTCAATTTGCTTAATTTTGAGTGGGAAAGAAATGGAGAAGGTTGTGTAGACTACAGAGGATGTAACTGTTTCAAAAGTTTCTCTGGAGAACCTGAACCAAAGTTTCCCACCACAGTAACCTATGTGGAACGCACAACCACTAAAACCAACAGTCCTTGTTTTTTGATCCCTCAGCTGGCATATTACATGTGTCAGTGCAATCCCCTCAAGAGCGACGTTTCAAGGAAATAATGCTAACGACTTTCAGCTCAAGATCATCAGATGTGGCCATATGTCCACACCGCATTGTTATTTTTTCAGTAATACGTTTAAAAAATGTCTTTGCCTCTTCTCCCTTCAAGAATACTTAAAACGGTGGCCTATTTTTATATGACACGACAGGGAGCATGCCTTCCTCTCTGCAGCAGACGATTCTATTATGAATAGTATGCATTTCACTTAATACATTACCAAGTCAATCTAAACTTTGAATATTGCCAGGTGTCCGTGACCAATCTGGCCCCCTTGGGTGGACCCGTCCAAAAATAACACCTTTGTGCTGAGAGAGGCAGTCATTTTTGTTTCTCTGCTCTGACAGTTACAATTGAGTTTTGCTGAGAGTTATGGCTACCACATTGATTAAATCATAAAAACAGTCTCAGAAGACCAGAGAAAAGAATCACTTTTGTACTTCTGCCCCTGTTCAGTCAGAAGCACTTTTGGTGGATTTATTTAATCCAGTACCCTGTCTCCACCAAGCTTGGCCCCTGTGATGTTAAGACTGGCATAGGCATGCTATGTGAACAGTCTTGCCAAGTTTTGCTGTTTCAGCAAACAGAGAATTGTTATGTATTGTTTCAAATCCTTTATGTGACTGACTGTTGGTTTTGTTCTGCTCACTCACTACCATATTGTTTGTAATTTCATGTACAAAAAAATACAACAATAGGAAAAGACTTTGTTAAATACTGTGTGAACATCATATGTATTGAATCGTGAATCGTATCATATTGTGGCCTTACTGTATCGTCATGTTCCTAATTGATTATGCTATTGATTCCAAAATGTATTTTGTCTGTCAAACATATCTGCATGTACTGGTTAAGCCCATCACAGATCTCTCTTATTTAAGACAACACAAAGTAAGAAGTTGACACAATGGATGCTTTTGTTAGTAATAGGTATGAATAGTTAGTGAGCATATTTTTCATTCAGTACTCACTGTATTAAACCCAGCAATGGCCTTTGACACTGGGTGTGACACCAAAGACATTAAGGTAGACGTGTGCATTGTGTATGTGTGTATATGTATATACATGTGTATGTATATATATATATATATATATATATATATATATATATATATATATATATATATATATATACAATGCACATGTCTACTTTAATGTCTTTGGTGTCTTAATGTCTTATCTATATATATAGAGATAGATAGATAGATAGATAGATAGATAGATAGATAGATAGATAGATGGATAGATAGATAGATATACAGTGCATAGATAGATAGATCGGTAGACAACCAAGAGAGTGCCCTGGAAAGTAACCAGCCTCATTGGAGTCATGCTGTCCTTAAAAAAATCTAATAATGTGGACATTTATCCTCCTTTGTCCTGGAAGATTCATTTATGTTGCCTTAAGTTCATTACCCACGTCTTATTCTAATGCAGTTCAGTTTGTAATGCACGTTTAAATGCATGTGTAAATTATGCCTGTTGGTACTGTGTGGCTGAGACCAGGGCTGGTCAAAGAAAGCCATTTGTCTCAGTACAAAGAACAATGAGGCAGTAACAGTATTAGCCTGTTATGATAATTGAACTGATTGTGTTTGTTTACAGTGATTTATATCTCTGATGTTGAGTTGTGTTCATGTGAATTGCTGTACATCTTTTTGATTTCTGGACAGTTGTGTATACCTGCTGGGCACATTTCTGGTGGAACGGGTTGTTCCATTGTGCATTAAAACTGACAAAAGCACAGTAGTGATATATCACATTCTTTTATAACAGTGCAACATAAGGTTATGATTCATGATTCATATTTTTGTGGCTGTAGATTTAATGTGAATACAGTTCACAGGTCTAAATCAGCAAACAGTTTGAAATAGCTACAGTCATTTAATAAACAATGACAATGAGCAAACCAGATTTTTAAAGAAAACCATATAAATAAGTATAGCACTAATCACAGTAGTTTTTGGCCATTTGGTTAGTTTCACATCAGCATTGACTCTCTGCCAACATCACACAGTATCTTAGAGCTATCCTTCCTCTCTGGCCCTGTGTTAATTGTGATAATGGTTTTCGTAATGTTACATCGTGACAGGCTAACTGGTCGTAGCCCCTCTGCGTAACTGGTGTAATTGCATTTGTGTAGTCTGTTCTCCTCATCTGTGTTGTATCAATGAACAGTGGCCTTTCCCTCCAGCTACCATTCCATTGTAAAGATGTGTTGGGCTGATCCTTTTTTTCATTCAAGCACTTAAGTCAACAGCCGTATACAGATTAAGTTCTCTCTTGTTTTCTGTGAGCAGATATTGTATTTTTATGATATATGATCTGAAATCCTGGTAAAATATAGGAATAGTTTGTTCTTTTCTTTCCAACATGCAATCTTTTGTTGTTGGTATTAAAAGTTAAAGTTGAACACAATATCTTTCCCAGTAACTTCATGTAATTGAATTACACTCCAAAAGGAATTTTCCCTTTGACAGAGCTTGAAAAAAGCTTGAATCTGGGACTGGTGCAAATCTTTCCCTTTTTGTGATCAATGTACAGGAGTTAATTATCTAAACTAACCCTTTGCTTCATCATCAGGAGCAGGAGGATGAGGAGGAGGAGGAGGAGGAAAATAAGGAGAAGATGGGTCAAAAAGTGGAGCTGGAGGACGACCTGCTGTTTGAGGAAGATTGTCACCTAGATGAGGGGGAGCTGGTGGAGGAGGGAGACAATGAGGAAGAGGAAGAGGAGGAGGAGATAAAGGAGCCGGAGGAGAGCACCAAGATGAAGGTCTTACGTCAGATCGCAGACGTGGCGTCCAAGATGAAGGAGATCATTGGCAATCTGATTACCACCGCCGGGAAAGTGGTCGTGACCATATTACTGGGTTTGACAGGTACGGTACATACAGGGGGAACTTTTGGGTACCATTTCAGCTATCTATCTGCCACAATCTCTCTGGGTGGGCACCGTGACACAGTACCCAAAGCAAAAAGAAACCTCTATGTAACTGTATCCATTCTGGAACACATACGGTATGGCTGTGTCACTGCATTGCAGATATAATTGTGATACGTGTGTTGCAGAAACACTATAAACAGGAATAGATGAAGGCCGTGCTGTACACCAGAGAAAATTGATAGAAAGTGAAAAGTATATGTATATTGCGTCTATTGCGTTCTAGAAGTGTTGAGAACAACCTGTTAGTGTTTTTTGAACACTAATTATGAGCTTTGTTGGTGAGCTGTGGTACAAGAGGCTATAATGTTCATACTACGTTCAGAGTCAGGTGCCCCTGGAGACCTTGGTTCAAATCTGACCTGAAGTTATGTCATTTCTCAATTGCACTCCAGCTCTCTTGCTTTCTGTCACTCCTCACTGTCTTATGATTAAGGCAAAAGGCCCCAATGAGAAAGGCAGACTTATTTTCAATAAGGTATTTGGAGACGAAGGACAAAGCACAGATGTCTCTTAAGCACCTCTCTTCAACTGTGGCTCTACATCTCTGTCTGACTGAATCCTAATGCTCCCCCTGACTATAAACCCTGAACCCTAAAGAATCAACTGGTATGAATCAATCAACCAAATGAAGCCAGTATTATGAAGCCGATTCATGGCTGAGGGTTTAGGGCTTCAGGCGTTTGGCTTTGGGGGGGCATTGGAATTCAACTTCTCTTTGTGTTTGTGTGTGTGTGTGTGTGTGTGTGTGTGTGTGTGTGTGTGTGTGTGTGATTGTGTGTGTGTGTGTGTGTGTGTGTGTGTCACAGGGATCATGCTGCCCTCTCTCACCTCCACCATCTACTTCTTCACCTTCCTGGGCCTGTGCACCTGGTGGTCCTTCTGCCGTTCCTTCGACCCACTGGTCTTCAGCTGCCTGTGTGTGCTCATGGGCATCTTCAGTGCTGGCCACCTCATCGTGCTCTACCTCTACCAGTTCCAGTTCTTCCAGGAGGCCGTACCCCCTGGAGACTACTATGCCAGGTGAGAACAGTGCCACTGACACAGGGGCATCAAAGGAGGATGTTTTTCTTTTCTTTTCTTTTTTATAATGTAAGGTCTATTGCCTTTGATTGTAAAAGTAATGAAAGAAGTGAAATGGATACTCGTAAATCAAATACATATCGAAAATTAAATGTCCCAGCATTACCAAGAATATCATATGAGTGGCTGTATTTCGTATTTCATCTTTGGGATAAAAGGCCTACATTTTGCCTTTGCAATACCAGACATGCTCAGAGGCTATTTCAGGAGCTTGTTTTGAGATGATTACAGTGTTGCAAGTGGATTTCAGTTCAGTTTCAGTTTTATTGATACTGTTGGGTTTCACCAAGGTTACAACTTTGGATATACAGTGTGTCTTTCAGCTTGATCTGCCCAGGGCAATCCTGTTTGTGCCAGAGTGACAGCTTCCAAATTCACAAAGCTCTACAGATTTCATGCAGGTTGGACCAGTGGTTTTGGTTTGACTCATATTTGGCTGGCACATCTTGTTCTGTACTGTGACAGACATATATTTCATGCAAATAATATAACTTTTACAGTATGGATTCCTGGAGAGACAGTGCATATTTTGTTACTGTGACCAATGAGATTAGGGAGCACACACAACATTGGATGGAAGGATCAAAGAGGTCCGGAATCCAATCAAGGTTTGCACTCTGGTTCAGAGAGCCTGTGCGGGAACTGTATATGTGAGAGCCGGTGTCCGGTGACAGTGAGCTTCAATCATGCCTGTCATGGTTGTTCAGTTGTCCAACATCTGCACCAGTGGTTATCACCATAGCGATCGCGGCCAGTGCAAAGTTGAAAGGCAGATGCATTCCTCTCGGAGGTGAGCTGTCAATGAATGTAGCTCAGCAAGATTAAAGGCAGCATAAAACATGTGCATTGTCTAGCCTGATCCAGACAACACACAACATTCTGTCAGACATCTGCTACAGCCACTTTGGCTTGTTGTATTTCACTCATCTTCACGGTTGGACCGCCGTGACGAAAGTTGTGGGTTGCGTGGAAGTTTGAATCAGATGAGAAGTACCATGGAGCAATGAACAGTTTGGAGAATTGCATGAGGGGAAAAAAAAGAAATCTGTTTGAATTAAATCTACTTCGTATGATGCTTGATGACTACATAGACTAAGTGTAGAAGCTGCTGTGTCAAAGTGAACTACATTCATGTTTTTTTGAAGGCATAGTTTAAATTTGACTTTTCAATCATTTAAGTCACTGTCTATCCTTAAGAAACTCAATTTGAAGCCTCCCCAAGGTTAAGCATGATTCCCCTGGGAATAGTTTTTAGCTACAATATGACATAGGCTTTGTTAATTAAACGTACAGCAGGTTAAAAGTCAACTTCCTCATGGTTATTTGAACCTCTAATCACTAACACATTATGCTCAGCTGAGCTCTGAGAACAAACACGCTGATGTTTTACTGGAGTCTTTTCTCTCATGTTTCTCACTGGTAAAGCTTAGATGGAGCCACCTGTCACGTTAGCCATTAGCAGACAACTTAGTATGTAGTTTAGAGTGATGTAGATAGATCACACAGTGATGAAATGCACTGTACTTACATGAGGTGAACTGAGAGAGAGAGAGAGACAGAGAGAGAGAAAGAGCGAGCATGCGCGAGAGAGGGTGATTCAAATTGATGGTTTCTCATTAAACAGCTATCAGTGCTTTTCAGGATGAGTATCCTCTTACTATATGTTACCTTTGGGATGAAAGCGCCTGTGAAGCCTCATAAAGGTGAATGTGAGTTTAATCAGTGCAAGTGATTCATGAGAAGAGAACTCCGGGGTTAAATAAAGAGATAATGTCCACACAGACCATCCCCATACTCCCTCATACTCCTGTTTCCCTCCTTCTCAGCCAGCCACCCAGGGAGCACTTAGTGTTCCTGTGCTCCCTACTCCAGGGCATCTGTGCTGAACAGAGGAGGAGGAGGGAGGAAGAAGAGGAGGACGAGGAGGAAGGTTGATGGCATACTGAGGACATGGGTGGAAAAGGGGAAGAGAGGACAAGATGGTACAGAAGAGGAGAGGAGATGGGATGAGAAAAGAGGCGAGCAGAGAGGAGAGCAGAGGAGAGGAAGAAGAGAAGGAGGAAGAAGAAGAGGAGGAAGAAGAGGAAGGTTGAGAGGAGAAGGCATAGTGGAGAGGACATGGGTTGAAAAAGGGAAGAGAGGAAAGGATGGCACAGATGAGGAGAGGAGATGAGAAAAGAGGCGAAAGAGAGGAGAGCAGAGGAGAGGAAGAAGAGGAGAGGAGATGAGAAAAGAGGCGAAAAAGAGAGGAGGAGTTGAGAGGAGAGGAGAGAAAGAAGAGGAGAGGAGATGAGAAAAGAGGCAAAAGAGAGGAGATCAGAGGAGAGGAAGAAGAGGAGAGGAGATGAGAAAAGAGGCAAAAGAGGAGAGCAGAGGAGAGGTGGCACCAACAGCTCCAAAAGCACCCAGGTGGTTCCCATTATGGCGAGACCGCGCTTGGCCCCCGGCAAAATTACACAGCTGGATACAGGGAACTCTACACGAATCACAAACAAAGCTCAAGAGGGAGGGAGAGAGAGAGAGAAAGAAAGAGAAAGAAAGAAAGAAAGAGAGAGAAAGAAAGAAAGAGAGAGAGTGAGAGAGAGATGTGGGGGAGTGAAAGAAATCAAAGCTGACTTAGAAAAAAAATGTGAGCAAAGTAGATGCAATTCATCTAAATTAGGCCTGGATCAGAGTGCTGCAAAGAGCCTCGGTGGCTGAGCTGAGCTGAGCTGAGCATGAGCGAGAGCAATAGCGACAGGCTGCAAAGGGTCTGCTCTGTGTAACGCGCCGTTGCGCCGGTAGCATTGTTTTCAGAGGGGCCCCTAGCACAGGATACAGGGCTAATTGCGCAACTGTTGTCTCTCGTTAAAATATGGCTCACGCCGGCCCTGCCAGACCTGTAACTGACAACAAAACACAAACACTGCCCTAGCACCCGCTGTGAGAGCAACTTCCACTCTGGATGGCTTTTGAAGTTGTCTGTGTTGGGTGTCTCTTTTTTGTCTTGCCTGGAAAGTGTCCTGCTGGAATTACTCAATGGAAGTAGTGTTGTCATGATACCAAATTTATTACTAGATATGCCTAAGAACGTCAGTACCAATACTTACACAATAACTTAGCAAAAACATCAGTAACAGAAGTAAAGAAATAGCCTAGATGACATTACATGGAGCTTTTTTCCCCTGATAACTTGTCTTTCCTGTCAGCGCTCATTTTTTTGTATCCATTCATTTACTTCCTTTTAAAACTGACTAAAACACTGTTCTTATAGTACCAATACTAACAAAATTGGACATTGCGCACTTCGTGGTGCTTACTTTTGGCAGATACACAGATTTTTAGGAATGACTCTGTGAATATCATTCATACAGTGCGTGTATGTATTTCGCAGCACGTCAGGCTGACGGGGTATAGAAGTGGAAGCCAAGGGCACATCATCAGATGGGTGATGGGGCATTCATGAATTTGATGAGTGAGAAGGAAAAGGCTGTTTGGTTGGACACTGAATGAGTAACAGAAGAAAGTCTGTCTTTGTGTGTGTGTGTGTGTGTGTGTGTGTGTATGTGTGTGTGTGTGTGTGTGTGCACAGCAAGCTAATCTCTGCCAGGCGTCTTAATAAAACTCATCACTGCCCCACACACATGGATTCATTTGAATGGATTTGGTTCTGTTGACTTAATAGTTTTTTTTTTCTTTTTTTTCACTGACAATAGTTGCAACATATGTACCAGCTCTTTGACAAAGGCCACCACTAATGGCCATAAGCAAAGAGCCAGGCCCCGCTTAATGAGGTTCCTCTCTGGGGCTGAAACAAAGTGGTCCCTGACATTCTCCTACAGGGCACAATCAGAAGCGGCTTTGTAATTCAGCATTTGTGGCGAGGACTCAGTTGTGATTACAACCTATGCCAAAGCCCAAGTATGTGTGTGTGTGCCTGCACAGCTTTTTACTGAAGTCCCCAGAGAACCAGTTCTGGAGAGAGAAAAATGTTAATTCAGAAAGACTCGATTAGAACCAAATGGTGGTTTGTTTGTGTGTGTGTGTGTGTGTGTGTGTGTTAGGGTGGTGGGGGTGGGGGTTGCACATGAGGAGTTATGGTCAGGCAATATTATGTGTGAATTGTGTGTGTAAGCTTGGTTATGGTTCTGTCTGGGTTTCTCTGCATGTGTGCGTTTATGTGTGTCTGTGCGTGTGTGTGTGTGTGTGTGTGTGTGTGTGTGTGCGTGTGTGTGTGTGGCAGGGCAGGCAGGGCATGTTGTTTACACCTGGCCCTGTGTTTGCGTCCTGTTTGGACACAATTCAACATGCACACACACACACACACACACACACACACACACACACACATACACACTGGAAGCATATTACCATCCAATACCATCATCAGCCACGACTGCAAAATAAAGCAGATGAACTCTGGAGTGTGCTCCAGTTCCAGTTTCTGCGCTCACATGGCTGTCGTGGTGATTGTGTTTATGCCGTATCAGCATTCCACGACGGGGAAAACCACTGAAAATAATTTTGGTCAATCGGAGCCGCTCGATATTAAGTGAGAATGAGAGCCAGTGTGCTTGTGTGTATTATGTGTATTGGCACGGAGCTGTGTTTTTTTTATGCACTGTTAAAGAGGCATCTGGTGTTTGTTTTCCGCGGGCTACCAGCGAGAGAATGAGAGAAAAAAGCAAACAAAGGAACTGATGGAGGTGCCCAATGCAGATGTAAACAATCCCTATAGAGAGTTGATTCAGTGAAGACATTTGGTTGAGAATTGTTTTGCACCATATTGATCTTGTTGATTTATACCCTTTGTACAAAATGAAAACGTTGTTCAGCTAAGTTCAGAAAAAAGTTCTAAATCATGGGATTTCACCATTTTCCCCCTTTTTGCATTCACTTACTAGCTACCAATGCTGGCATCATTGAATCAGAGAATAGTTGAATACATTATGCTGATGTTAAGAAAAGTATTTTCTGAAGCACATGGGCTATGTATAACACCAGAGGAATGGGATGGTTGCTCTATAAATGATCTGCCATGATATAAACAGCACCTTAGGATCAAATGAAGGAATTAAAATGAATGATGTCCAGCTGAGACCACAGACTCTGTGCTTGGCTCTTCTCCTTATATCTCCCTGCGGAGGGAGATACTGTATATATTAGCCCTAGTAAAGTTTTATTTTCACTTCTCTTGACACATGCCAGAGCGCAGAGGGTGGTCATTCAAATGAAAGAAGAAAAGGCACATTTGGGAGAGTTTAATCTAGCCAGATCAGCTCAACTCAGTCTGAGATTCCTCCGTTTTCAAAGCGAAATCTCACCCTGATCAGCACCAGACAAACAGCAGGGCACACGTTTGTCTTTTTAATATCACATTCTGCACAATACTACTCAAGTCATTGTAGTTCAGCTAACCCTGAAGCTGTCTGTCTCTGGCTGTGCCTCCTGCTTTTTGTCAATGCTGGTTCCTATTGACTAGTCTGGTGGACCAGACTCTTTCACTTTGAGAGTCTGGACACTCTCGATAGACATATGGCTGGAGTACTTTGTTTGAACTTCCAAGTTGTAGGTTCTGCTAAATTCTGTTCACTTATTGTTTGCTAGAAAATCTAGTTGGGTGATGTCTTTAGTTTTTCCACGTCATTTGGAGGTCATAAAAGCATTGTTAGGATGCATGCCTGCCTGCCATAGGCACTGATAAATAATCATTTTGGCAAAAAGCTGTTTCCTGCCCCACTCTGTGATTTGCTGGTATTTAACCAGTTTATTTGTTTGTTTGTTTATGTTTCTTCTCAGTTTATTTGGCATCTCTCCGGTGATCCAGATTAACTGTTCCCACACTTGGATGTTCAAAGTCAACCCTGCGTTGCCATGGCATCACTTTGTCAATCCCATCATGCTCCTGGTGCTCTACTACACCCTGGCCACGCTCATCCGCCTGTGGCTACAGGAGCCTGTGGAAACGGTGAGCCAGAGCCTGAACTGTTTACGCTAACTGCCTCCCTCTCGCTCCCTTGTCAAATAGCTGGGTGAAGTGTCACAGCACAAATAGCCGTGCATTAGCTTCCCTGTGGGAGGTCACGGTGAATCAACAATGCCTGTGCAAACTAATACCATGTCATGTGTTCGCTTCTCTCTTAATTGAGTCTCTCTTTGTTTTGATTCTTTTTCATTCTAGTGGCCATTTGTCATAACTTCAACTCTATCTTCTTTCCCTTAGATGAAAGTGCTAAAAAATGCCTCCATATATATCTCAGGCTTTATAGCCCTCTTAATCTCTGGCTTGATCATTTGTCAGTTAATTGCATGGAACTCAATTGCAATGAATAGAACCTTCCAGCAATGACATCAGTCTCCCTGACGTTTATGTCTGCATTATGAGGTGCAGTGTGCCGTGGCAGTGGCCTTACAGACACGAGTGGCTGTGACAGTCCTCTGGGGTTATTGTGTGTTAATTGACATGCGTGGGTGCTTCTGGGTACCACAGGAGAAGAGCGGAAAGGAAGAGGAGGGGGCCATGGAGGAGGTAGAGGAGGTGGTGGAGGAAGAGGAGGAGGAGGAGCCACTGAAGCAGAATAATGATTTCAACACTGCGGAGAAGAAGAGGGAGCTGTGGAAGATAACACATTACAAAACAGATGAGAGAAATGTACACAAACATACCCTGTTACTATTGCACACTGGACAAGATGCACAAGATTTCATACGATGCTATACTACACTGTACAGACTATGTTATGCTAAAGGATTACCATAAGTATGTGAATTGTCAAATGCTTTAATCTATAAAAATTTTATATTGATGAAACGGTTACATACTATACATTTGGGTTAAGCTAGGGTTAGGGTTAGGGTTAGGGTTAGTCTGTATGCAATGTTTAATTTTTAGTATTTAGTATCTTTCAGACTAAATCAATCACGCCTCAGTTTCCACAATGCATTTTCAAAGACTGTGAACTGTTTGTTTTACACCCACACTCTTATTGTCTACGCTGTATGAGTAAGCTGTCAAAGTGAGTTAGAAGTGTAATAACACTGTTGGATGTCTCTATGATATTATTCATTGCTTTATTTATTACCTCATTTTCATAGCTCATCTCCACACGGGATGGCTACAGCACTCCAGAGGTTTGTAAATTACTAAATTATAGTGTTTACAAGGTTGTCAAATCTAGTTCAATGATTAAAAGAGGCATTTTAGCTGGAAGGAAACACTAGTAAAGGTCACTGATTTGAATCAGCAGCATGCACTAATAACCAGTGAACCGAGAGCTTGTAAACCATGGACCAAATTGAATATCTGCTTCTCAATGTCTAAAATGTGGATCCAACGTCTTTGCACCTACCACAGGTGTTGATTGTGACCTCCAACGGTCTTCCGGTGACCTTGGGGTCCAGTTCCCCTCATGAGAATGGACCCACAAGTCTGGACCTTTACTCCATGGCTGAGTATGGACCGGGTCAGTCTGGATTGGAGCCAGGTGATTCGCCTACTGCCTCAGTTCTCTAAACTTGCTCTTGTAACTTGGAGTGCTGGCAAATTGTAGAGTTGGTTTAACAGCAGATATTTTTGAGAGTTTTTGGGGGATTGGAGAACGATGGGGACATTTGTTCCAATTGAGGGTATTCATTCCATCAGTAGTGCTATTAGGTGATTCATATCCTCCTTCACTTACTCAGCCTCAAAACACATACACACACACACATTCGTGCCTGTGTACACACACTCTTTCTCTCCCCTTCCCTCCTCTCTCTCACTCACATAGACACATGCATACACACACACCACACACACACACACACACACTCACAAACACTCTCCTCCACCCATCCTGACCTTTTTCTCCTGTTCCAGAGTGCATGGACACCAGTGCATACGAGATGGAGCGGCCACAGAGAGAGGACTCCTCAGAGATGGGGGAGGACGAGGAGGATTGCCATGGTGGTCTGAGGAGGGTGAACGCAGCAGTCAAGGCCTTTGCTTTCATCATGAAGCAGAGCTACATCTGCGCCCTCATTGCCATGATGGTGAGGTGCCACTCACGCTACACAGCAGCACCACTATCACACCGCATGCACAGCATAGTAAACAAAATTAAGTGTTACCTTAAGTCACAGTATGGCAAAGACAATGAAGAACATTATCTTCCTTCTCTTTTCTGATTGGGTGATGAGATGGGATTTAACTTTGTATAACTGGATACCTTTGAAGTAGATCCAAAAAATTTGAATCACCGTTCCATATCAGTGCGCTTGTGAATGATAACCATAGCAACTGTAGTAAAGTATTTCACGCTGTACTTTCTCCCCTTAATGATAGCTATAATAGGTTATTTTTTGTAGTTCTGTAGTCCATGTGATTCCTAAATGTGAAGAAAGTCATAGATAAAATTACATCCCAAATACAAACTAAATACAAACGGGTCACCTTGTGTGCCATTGTCATTGTAAGACGACAGAGCAAACTAAGGAAAGCAGCTCAGGTTATCGTAGTACAATGGATACTACAACAATGCAATAAAAGGATCCCAGGAAGCCCTAAAAGGCCGTTCAGTAAGATCACACAGCATGATCACAGAATAAGTGTGTCCTTGGCTTAGATAAGCTCAGCCATGTGGCCACACAAACAGACGCTTAGGCGTAAGTTTGACAGGCCTAGTTACTTGATATCACTGAATTGCCTGATCATGTGCAAGTTCTCGTGAGGTTTTCAGCAGACATGCAGTAAGCCTGCAGTAACAGTATATCCTCAAGCAGGGATCTTCTCCTGTCATGGCCGTCCTGCCTCAGTGGCACACTTCATGCCCCCCTCCCCACCCCTACCCCCCTCCCTTCAGCTCTGGCAGGTCGTTTAGTCATTAGCGGTGACGGCGCATTAGCAGGCTACCACACGCCTAATGGGGTAATGCATGCCATGTGCCGCTCGCTGCCGATAGGGTATCCTCCTGCCGACACACTAAGCCCCCCATGCCCTGCTGCCACGCCAGCCTGTCTGTGGGAGCCTGGTTGGGTACAGGGATATGGCTAAGCTAGCATGGCAGGACTTAAGGCCCTGTTGAAGGATGCCTGAGAAAATTACCCTCCAGGCTTGTTTTTTTTTGTTTTTGTTTTTTTTTCTTTCACTTGTATTCCTTATACAGCAAAGAGATAACTGTAGAATTACATGCAGTAAGCCTACAGCTGTGTGTGTGTCTGTTATAAGCTAGCTTGTCATATAGCTGTATTGCAAACATTGTATAGGTTTGCAGAGTTAAGTATAATTAATTATTCGAGGGTCTCGCTGAGAGTACTGGCCATCTGGACTGGCCCACCATGCTACTCTGACAGTTCTGATTTATACAGGTCAGAGTGTTTCCTGGCTGACTACGTCAGGCAGCCAAGCCCATGAAATGGAGCAGCCCAGGTTTTCAGTACAGGGAAATAAGTCACTAGCATGAAACATATGGCAGCGGTCGTGCCGGTAAACCCTGAGGTTCAACAGGAAAGGAAGAAAGATGAGAACCAAGAGAAGAGAGAATGTCTAGACTGAAACATATAGTGAGGCTCCTCTCCTGCTGTAAATGTAAATGGAAGAGTTTGACGCTGGCTCTAGTGATGCTCTCCAGTAATCAATTACACATTTTTATGTACAGAATTAGAATCATGTCATAATAAAAAATGAATAATTAATTTCCATTTTGATCTTTGGGGAAAAAATATATTAGTTGATTTAGAACAGCCATAGATATTGGAAGACAGGGAGCTAAATCAAATACACTATGTAGGCCCTCTCAGTTACAAATTGGCCACACGGCCTCTGTCTTGTCGAGGTTAGGCATCACTAATGCAGAGAGTCTCTTCCAGCTGGGATGAAACCCAATGATTTGTGCTAACTATGATTCCCTTCAGGCCTAACTCAGTCATCAGCTTAAATGACTGAAATCGATATGTCCTGCTGTGTATTGTGCCCAGGCGTGGAGCATCACCTACGTGAGCTGGCTGACCTTCGTCTTCCTCATCTGGTCGTGCACGCTGTGGATGGTGCGGGACCGGCGCAAGTACGCCATGATCACCTCGCCCTTCATGGTGTTCTACGGGAACCTGCTCATCGTACTGCAGTACATCTGGAGCTTCGAGGAGCTGGGCGCCGTGCCGGGGCTCTTCCTGAAGAAGGAGGTGCCTTTCAGGGAACTGGGCTCCAAGGTATGACTGACAGCCACAGTTGAGGCCCTAACATTCACCAGTCCTGCTTACTTTGTACTGTTGGGTAATACTGGCATGACCTTAGGTTATTGGAATGAGTCATAGATATTGTGTTATTACAGTACAATAATATTATAATATATTATAGATATGCAGACCACAACAAAAAAAACAAAAATTAAACTATTTGTTTACTAAAAGCATAATCTCATAAACTATGTTTGCTTATACTTTGATATTTACTGGAGGATACTGAGCAGCGATGTGAGACGTGCAGTAATTGGTGAGCGTCATTCAGTCAGTGTCATTATCTTACCCTTCTTGTGGTTGTTTGTGCTTTGCACGCACGCAGATCCTTTGCCTCCTGAGTTTCTGGCTGCTCCTGCGACAGGCTCTGACAGAGCGCAAAGACAGGCAGAGGGAGGAGAAAGAGGCTACACTGTCAGACATCAAAGTAGAGGGTCAAAAAAAAGGTGAGGGAACACACATGCCCACACACACACACAAACACACACACACACACACACACACAGGTGTAAACACTAGTCCATAGTCACATTTACACACACACATACACACACACACTCACACACACACACACACACTGAGTAGATGAGTAGATCTAGAGTCGATATTGACCTCCCACATGTTTCATTCACCAAGCATACTGAGCAGTTCACTGTTCACTATCAATACTCATCTCAAGATAAATGTCTGCACAATAGAAATGATTCATTCTTGTATACTGTATAAAAACTCCCCTAAACTAACCTCTTGTGTGTTTTGGACACCAAGCGTTAACAATTCAGCAGGCACTATTTGAATGCAGTTGACCTATCCTGTTGTATTTGAGTTGCCAAGGCCACATGTTGATGTCCCTGCTTGACGTCCTTTGATCTCCCGTGTGTGTTTGAAGTCTGTAAATATGCCTGTGTTTATTTAGACTGCTACACCCTTTCATATTGCAACAAATCAGTGTGGAAATGATGAGCCTGCTGCGAAAACAAACTTCATAGTTTAGGAGTGTCAAGCAGTGTGCTGATGTATGACCAATGCTTCTCATTTCTTGCCTTCAGTTACTAAGATCTAAGATTTGTAGCAGCAGTTTATCCACAGATAAAAAAAACACTGTTGAATATTTTCAGCTGTATTTTTCACTGCTATTTAAATTTGCATCATTCCTATCATTACATGTTTATTTTCCACAACACAAAGCACACATTGTACCTTCAGAGGCACCGAACTCTCTGTGATTGTGTGTGTGTGTCTATGTGTGTGTGTGTATGTCTATGTATGTGTGTGTGTGTCTATCTATGTGTGTGTGTGTGTATGTGTGTGTCTATCTATGTGTGTGTATGTGTGTCCCTTACAGAAAAGAGGATGAGGAGGACGAGGCACGTGGCGAGAGGGAGATGATGGATGTTCTGGGCAGCACAGTCATGGCCATGCTCAACAAGTACTGGATCTACATCTGCGGGGGCATGTTCTTCTTCGTCAGCTTCGAGGGACGCATCGTCATGTACAAGATCATCTACATGATGATGTTCCTCTTCTGTGTGGCCCTCTATCAGGTACTGGAGTCATACTCAAATACAGACCTAAGACACAAAAGGAGTTGTACTAAAATAGTCTACTTAAGTATAGGTCTGACTGAAATACTGTTGGTAGATATACACTTTTCAGTCACATGTAATGTAATGTAATGTAATCTAATCTAATCTAATCTAATGTGATCTGATATATCTACAATACAAAGCGATGACCAAATCCTGCGCAGTCTTCCATGTGATGTAATGCTCTGGTGTGCAGGTTCACTATGAGCACTGGAGAAGGATACTGAAGTACTTCTGGATGTCAGTGGTGGTCTACACCATGCTGGTGCTGATCCTCGTCTACACCTTCCAGTTTGATTCTTCCATACATGTATGGTCAAACATGACAGGCATGAGCACAAAAGAGTGAGTACTCCTTTGTCTGTGTGTGTGTGTGCATGTGTGTGTGTGTGTCCATGTGAACTATTATTAGTGCTAGTTTCTCTTGTTCCCTGTGTTTTATTGTTTTGTTATGTATGCAAGCTTGTGTGTACTAATGTGTGTGTGCATGCATGTGTTTGTGTGTGTGTGTCTGTATGCGTGCATGTGTGTGTGTGTAGACTGGAGGATCTTGGCCTGGAGAAGTTCTCGGTTCCGGCCCTCTTCACACGGATCTTCATCCCCACCTCCTTCCTGCTGGTTTGCATCCTGCACCTGCACTACTTCCATGAGCGCTTCCTGCAGTTGACCGACATCAAGTCTGTGGCCGACAAGCAGAAGAGCCCCATCACCAGGTACCACTAAACCTCACAACACACAAGCCAGGGTCAGGTTGCAGTGGAGCTTTTGTATGCCTTGCCATGTAGTGCCACTCCGAAACTCTCACCTCTGTCTACATTTTCCTGTTTAAATGAAGGTTAAAAAAAATTAAAATGAAAGTAAAATACAATTAAATAAAATAGAATGTAAAAAAAACAGATGAAATTAAAATAAATATGTAACTTAAGGTTTAGGAAGCAGTACACTGGAGGACGAGTTCCATTTAGTTATCCTATTCATGATTACACAGCAGTTAATTTGGGTTCAAATGCTTAAAGGCAGTGAATAGTCACTCGTATGGGCTGACACACATGACATTGTGTATTTTCACAACTTACAAATGTGGTGTACATTGCACATACATTTAGTTTGACTTTTCAATTTGTCTGAGGCTTTTAATCAAAAGCATGGTTTCAAGCCAGCATTTGTTCTTTCAAACTGATGGTGTGCCCATAATTTGACCTTAAGGAAACATCTGCATTTGGTTATGGCAAAGCTTGCTAATTGACAAGGACAGTGATGTACAGGCTCTCTCTTGGGCATATTTCACCTTACGCTACACTTAAAGAGATTGGTGTCATTCAGCAATATGGCTTATTGAACGTCACTTCCAGAAAGTAAACCTAAGCAGGATCAGCAGTTTTCTGTGAGGCCAGAAAGGATATTATGGTTACATAAAGTGACCAATCTAAAATCAAAACTCATTTGATTTGTTTAATGTAGTGGTCCTTGTAAAGAAAGATTGCAGTATATGAAGCCATACTTTTAAATCTGACTTTATAGACCTCCACAGACATATATGTTCTCCTCAGTTAACAGAACTATATGCCTACTTCATTAGAAGTAAAGTACATTTTTAAATTAAAACACGCATTCTCTCTATGTGATAATCATTCTTTACCTTATAAGTATTGCTATTAACACGTACAGCCTAATCATTAGTTAAAGATTAGGCAAGGCAAGTTTATTCATATAGCGCATTTCATACACAGAGGCAGTTCAATGTGCTTTGCAAAGATAAAAGCAAAGAACAGTGCATAATAGAAAATAAAATGGCATGAAATGGTTGAGAAAAAAGAAAACTAAATAAGTAAACTAAATTAAACGACTGATGCGAATACTGATTACAGTAATAGGTGGCATGAAAAAGATTTTATATGGCAAATTTTAGTTTCTGGCCGACAGTATAATGGTTGTCAGACTGCAAACATCTTGTGGTTCCTCCTGTAGGCTGGTCCATTTGGATGGCAGTCTGGCTGATCTCTCCATGATCAAGCCCACTCTAAACTCCACCACCAAGGATGAGGAGGCTGGGGAGAAAGTGGACCTCGAGGAAGAGGAAGATGATGAAGAAGAGGAAGAGGAGGAGGTCATCAAGAAGAGGAGAGATGATGAGTCGCCATGTTTGCCCAGCAAAGCCGACGGCCTCTCCTGCCAAATGGAGCCTGCGCCTGACCCAGGATCAGGTAGAGTGATGTTCACATGTCATCTGACACCGCTAACCCTTGCAGCAGAAGAAAAATGTTTTTAATCAACAGTTTAACCACCTGTTTGTCCTAACATTCAACATATTCACAATAATACACCCAAAGGCACCACACGTGTCTGTTCAAGTCATGACACAGTATACAAGACATTATATGCATGTATAATTCACAAGGCTCAGGCGTCCATAGAGTGTTTTTAAAAATTACACATTAAGACTTTACAGTGAACCTTTAAGTGTAATGTTCATTGCTATCTTCAATGCTTTGACATTTCAGACTTATTATTATGGTCATAAAAGTGCTTTTAGACATGCTGTTATTGGTTTGGAAGGCATTACAGAAGATTGAAAAATAAAAAGTGGTCAATTTGAGCAGACACGGGTTGCTTTTCTACAGTTGCTTTTCTCCGCTCTCTCAAAAGCCTAGAGCTGGAAGGAGTTTGAAATAGGATTACTAACAGCGAAAACTGAGAAGCTTTGCTGCGTTCTAATAAAATTACATTACTTCAATGGAGCGTCAGTGGAGATGCATTGGAACCATTCAGAGACGACCTGCTGTGAGGTTAATACACTGTTCAGCAGTACAGTACAGAATGGGCTCCAAATTCCCCAATGCCGTTCTATGCACAAAAGAGCAACAATAGGCCCTGCAACTCACTAAACTCACTGGCTGGGTGGACAGGATGAGACAAGGAAGGACGGGCAAACAGCTGGAAATAAAAAAGTGTCTAGACATGTTTGGCGAGTAAACATGCAAGGGCATTTTGGGCCTGAGCCGTGCGGGGAGGAGTGCTGCGCTGCTCGGCCGAACTCACTCTTTTCTCTTGCTGTCGGCCTCTTTTGTTGGCCCCCACTGTCCCATTCTGTTTAATTGTCTGTGAGTCCTTTCAAAGCCAACAGCTGCTTGGAATGCCACCACAGCATGGAAGTCTTCCCAATGATAAAAAAGACAGCAAAAAATGTGGAGTTAGAGGTGGAATTTCTGTTCATGTCTAAAATGCTCTCACACTGAGTTGTTCGGTATTTTAGCCAGTAGATTTGCGGTCAGTGGGATCTTTCAGTATCTTGGATAGATCTTGTGACTCACATCATAAATTGCGCAAATGTTCAGTATTTGTTCGTTGATTTCTCCAATAGTGACTCACACTGTGCCATACTGTCATGACTCACACTGCCCTGTTGTGCACTGACAATCTCTCTCTGACGCATTTTGAACTTCACTGCCGCTATTAGACCCACATATTTTATTTTCTAGAATATTCAGTTAAAATTTTCCATCCTCAATCTATACCCAGACTAGAAGAACTATCCTCCTCAGATGTGGAACTGGTGGTGTTTTTGGTGTAATGTGATGTAAGACAGAACCGACACTCCATGTACTCTACCTTGCTGAGCGAGAAGAGCGTGTTCATGCGAAAGAAACATCTAGAATTACTCATAAATGCAAGATTTCATAAATCAGATCGAACGGAGACTCAACAAAGTGTCAGGGAGCATCAGAGTGATTTATCCTCGGGGGTTGTTGTTAGCGCTGGATCATTGTTTTTGAGGCATTCCTCGCTTTCTCTCTTATCCCATAATCTGAAGGACTGTCTCTTAAGTGTTTTGCTTTATCCCAGCTGGGGTTCGAAGAGATCTCACAGGGGTTACTAGGGTATTAAGTCCTGAGTGTCATATTTTGAGGAATCATTTTCCTCACCAGCATGTGGATAGTCAGTGGCTTTGTATGTCCTGACTTACATTAAACTGTTGTTTGTTTAAGACCTCTGTAAGGACTTATTTAGGCTGTTTACATTAATGTAATCATTTGAAACACACTATACTAAAGCATTTTCATGTCATCACAATGATTCAGGATTGATGAAGGTAGCATTCTCAAATTTACTTGTAAGCTACACTATAGAGTGTTTGGGTATGGGTAACATTAGTATGGGTAACATTAGTAGGGAATTTTCTGAAATCCTTCAAGTGCTCAATCTATTAATATTAAGATAAATACTGCTTCACTATGAGTGGCATGTTCAGGTATGTAGGCGAGGCAGACAAAACATTTCAGCTCTGTTTATATAACCAGTGGGCATCCCTGTCTGATATAATGTCTTCAAATATGCCTCTGGGCCACAAAAGCAGCAGTCACACCCTCTTTTAGGAGGATATCAAGGAAGAGCCATGCTTAATTAGTTGGACTCAGTCAAAACATGTCTCTGGGAAAGACACAGTGTCATGCAGTCTATTTATACCGTCAGGCTAATCTCAGTTTAATCTCTTGTTAACTGCACAGATCTGCATAGATTTAACAATTGATTCAAATAATAGTTGCAATTATGTGTGATTTCTGTGGTGAAAAGGCATGTAATTCGCCTGTGTACAATTAGTAGAGCAAGTCGAGTCACAAGTTTAACTAAGTTTAACTGTCAAATTCCACAAGCACACATTCTGTTGAAAGTGTACAATCACCTCTGATTTGTTTCTGGAATAGAAATGAACAAAATACCTAATAACTATCTTGTCTTTATATGAACTAAACACACAACACATATAACGTAAGCTCTTTCTGTAAATATATTGTGTGTGTGTGTGTGTGTTTTGTTTTCTGTGCTGTGCAGACCTCCGTAATAAGTGGAGTCTTGTGGTGGAGCGGCTAACGGTGCTCTTCCTCAAGTTCCTAGAGTATGTGCAGCAGCTGCAGCTCCTCATCTGGTGGCTTCTGGAGCTTCACATCATCAAGATCGTCTCCTCCTATATCATCTGGGTCTCAGTCAAAGAGGTGAGCCCAGGCCACCAGAGAAGTGCATTGTGTGAAGTGGAGTCTTTTGAGTTATAGAATAGTTTGTTAGTGTTTGGTGTGTCCAAGTAATAGTTACTGGGTTTGGGTCTAATAAATGAAATATCAGATGTCAAGTGTCAGTGTTCATGGATTTTATCTGTTGCATGTGTTGAGCTACATTAGAGACAACAATATGGGATAGGACCAAATAGAATACAATATAAAATCCCTCACCTAATACAAGAATACAGTATCACTGACCTGGTTATTTTTCCAGAAAACATGGCAGACTAAAGTTTACATGTTCAGACAGTTATGTAGTAAAACATTTAAAAATGCTTCTATTCAAAATTTTGTCATAAGTAATCAAGAATTTTCCAAAATATTGTTTGATTTGATATGCTAGTCTGATGAGACACTCCACCCAGTGCAGCTTAGGTGTTATTACTTCTAATTATTTTCCGTGGCTTGAATAAATATTGATTGGTGGTTGGCCAAAGGCTCCATGAACATCAAGTCAAGAATAACAGATTGGTATCAGGAAAAAAAAACAGTGAACACCCTTCTCTTACAGGATCTGCAGGAACCTGTTATACCAATATGCTGTTCTAACAGGTTTCCAGAATATTCTTACATGCTGACATAAACATACAGTCCAATAACCATCACTACAATAAGACTAGTTGAGATGACAATGACTGTAATCATGATGGGGAGGAGGATGACAGTGATTATTCACATTTACATTTTTTACGTTCAGTTAGCGGATGCATTTATCTATAGTAGCTGATGCTGATTAGCATTAGCAGATGATTAAGACGACGATGGAAATTGAAAACCGATAATGATGATGATCATGATGACGATAATGATGATAAGACTGCCAGTGTGTTTGTGTTTGTGTTTGTTGCCTAGGTGTCTCTCTTCAACTACGTGTTCCTGGTGAGCTGGGCCTTCGCTCTCCCGTACAGCCAGTTCAGGCCACTGGCGTCTAGCGTGTGCACCGTGTGGACTTGCGTCATCATCGTCTGCAAGATGCTGTACCAGCTGAGTTCCATCCAGCCCACCACCTATGCCAAGAACTGCAGCCTGGTGAGGGAGCGAGGCCACACTCTGACTCATAGCCCTCTTGTTAGGCCTACCATTCTGGGGAATGTGAAGCAATTCTGTGTTTTTTGGATTCAGTTATGGTTTGTCCCTCCTATATCATCTGGGTCTCAGTCAAAGAGGTGAGCCCAGGCCACCAGAGAAGTGCATTGTGGGAAGTGGAGTCTTGCAAGTGGAGATGCAAGTTGGCCCACCGTCCAAAACCCAAAACCCACCCCTCACCTTCTCTCTTTCTTTTGTTTGCTCTTCTGTTGTTCAGCTCTTTCATTTTTTGTTCTCTGTAGTTGTTTTTTTTTCTGCCTTGTCGATCTCTAGATGATTTCTTTGTTTTTGACCCCCAATCTTTTTTAACCTTTTTACCATCAAACTTCTTTGTGTCTTTCCTTACGCATGTTGTTTTCTGTTATATTGATTTCTTACTTGCTTTCACAAAGTTGTCTTGCTTTCCTTCTGTCCCTGTCTGTTTCGCACAGCCTCAGAACTACTCGGATGCCGAGAGGACTGAGATGGCCCGCTCCCTGCTTTACAGCGGACCCATAGACCCTGCAAACTGGGTCGGCCTCAAGAAGTTCTCCCCTCTACTGGAGAACCTAAGGGTGAGGGATCCAGATACAGGCTTTCTCCTTCTCGAACAGACACATGAGCACACACATGCACACACACACACACACACACATACTCACGTATATATATATATATATACATATATGCAGAAAACTTTTAGTCTCTTCAAGAAAAGAATGCCCACTCCTACCCGCTGAACTGAAACACCATTTCAAAACTTAAGTCAGCATTTGCCAGTCACTCATAAAGACTTGGTATAGATACTCAAATATTAGATATTATATACACATATATGAACAGTGATGTTAATGTTTATACTGTCCCACATTGACCTTTTATACATGCATTCTTTCTTTCTTTCTTTCTTTCTTTCTTTTTTGTCTGTCTTTCTCTCTCTCTTTCTTTCTTTCTTTCTTTCTTTCTCTTCTTCAGAACAACCTGTTGATGTTGGCTCTGCTGGCATTTGAGGTTACCATCTACCGTCACCAGGACTTCTACCGTATGCGCAACAACCTCACAGCACCTGTCACTAGGACCATCTTTCATGACATCACACGCCAGCACCTGGACGATGGCATCCTCAACTGTGCCAAGTATTTCATCAACTACTTCTTCTACAAGTTTGGCCTTGAGGTACTCCCATCAATGTTTACCCTCAAATGACATTGTCATGTTTATATATATATGTGTGTGTGTGTGTGTGTGTGTGTGTGTGTGTGTGTGCAGCCACATTGTTTCCCATATGAATCATGAAAGCTTAAAGAAGTGCACTGAGGTGGCTGTCAGTGAAAAACTCAACAAGCGTTCTTCATCATGGAGTGTGTTTAAACTATGAAGAGGTCACATAAGGCTAACATACACTAGGAAGTTATGCATGCGCTGTATGTTTTTGAATCGGCTGAGCAAAATTAGATTAGTCAGTAACTGTCAACAAAGTGTCTCATATTGTATATATTTACAATCTCTCTTTCCAACTCCCCCCCTCTCTGTCTCTCTTTCAAATGTATGTATATTCAGATATACATAAGCTGCTTTTTTTTGTTGTTGTGACTAATAACACTGTCATCTATGGCCCTGCACTGTAACCTGTAGCCTCTACGGGCTGGTTTCTTAAAGGATGTCTGGGGTATATCAACTCATACTGTTGGTAAGATGGATGAGGAAACTTACATAAGTACAACATAGACCAACTAGTGAAACAGCAACAAACTCTAACTGATGAGGGCAAGGAAACTTATCTTCTCTTGTCCCATCTAGTTAATGTTAGCTGGCAGTTCACAAATTCGATCTCTGCTGTGCCAAATTTTCTCGTTCTTCTTTCTACTAACAGCACTCTGTGACCTCGAACAACAGGACTAGGCTATGGGTTGTTTTAACCCTTTAAATTAGCAATGACAAATAAGACACCAACAAAAGATTAAGGGAAGATCAGGAACAATCTAAGTGCCTCTTTCTCTCCCACCCCTCCCCACCTCTAGACGTGCTTCTTGCTGGCGGTGAATGTAATTGGTCAGCGTATGGACTTCTACGCCATGCTGCACGCTTTCGGCCTGATCGCCGTCATGTACCAGCGGCGGCGGAAGGCCATCGCGCAAATCTGGCCCAAGTACTGCTGCTTCCTGGCCTGCATGCTCACCTTCCAGTACCTGGTGTGCATCGGCATCCCCCCCTCTGCCTGCTCAGGTTGGTCTCCCCACCACAGAGGCCGTAGACAGAAAGGAAAGCATTATAGTGCTCTCCACAGTCTCTGACTCTGTGCATATTGGGTTCTGCTCCACTGATTACAAGCCATTCACTGTTCTAGTCAGTGTGGAAGTACAGAATGTCTGGAAGCATATAACTAAGGCTAGGGCAGCAATGGGTAAGTTACTGAAGCGTTAAGTCAAGTCACATCAAAATGCATTTAGACTGGTCTGTGGGGCTAATTGTTACAGAAATTGATAAAGAACAGTATGCTGATGTAAAAAATAATTAATATATATATAATATAATATATTAAATAAAATATAAATATACTGTAAATAAAATAAAATAAAATATAATATACTGTATTATAGCAGGTGTATGAAAGGATATGTTGGTATTGTACAGTGTAGTTTACATTTCAAGGGTACGGATGAAGGTCCATGTTTTTCTGGTTGCAGACTATCCCTGGAGAGCTCCCTCATCCAGTATGGACTCAAATGTGGTGAAGTGGCTCTACTTCCCAGACTTCCACACAAAACCCAACCCTCTCTTTCTCCTCTGTAAGTACCTGTGGAGGTTAGCTCTAGGCTGTTTTAAAGAGTTCTGAAAATATTGGGACAGGTTTAACCAAGCGTCTTCTCTTTTCTCTTTTCTTCTCTTCTCTTCTATCATTTTCTCTTCTCTTCTCTTCTCTCATCTTCTCTTCTCTTCCCTTGTAGATGACTTCATGTTGCTGCTAGGTGTTTCACTCCAGAGGCACGTCTTTGAAGAGGAGAACGAAGCAGCCGTGCGTCTCGTTGCTGGGGACAACGTGGAGATCTGCCGAGACCTTGACGCCGCATCCTTCAGCCAGCACAACCCGGTTCCAGATTTCATCCGCTGCAGGTAAACCTGGTGTTCAGGGGCCATTTATTCACAAGCGTTTAGACACGTCTTTATCCTGCACTGGGCTTGCAGAGAACACATCCAGATGTTTGCATAAAGCATATTTATATGGTAGATGACAACTACATACACAATGGCTTGTACAAGTAGCACGTAAGTCGTGGGATTGGGGGACAGAGGTTTAATTGATTGTGTTTATTTTTGTTGTACTAAGTTATTTTTTTTTTTATTTATGTTCACTGTTACACTGTAGTTAAGAAAACTCCTTTTATTTCTCTTGTTACATGAAATCACCTTTGACTCTCTTTAATGGCAAATTATCCTTCTGTTTCCTGTACAGGCCATTTAGTTGGTTATTTTAGCCTGTACTAGCCAGACGATGCTTCCACCATTAGAGATGAATGTGCTTTTAATGTGCTTGTAAGTTTGTAATGGTCCGTATTCAAGTGGTACCATTTGCTGCTGGTTTTATTGTCCACTTTCCATTGCTACTTTCCCTTCAGAGGTTCATTGAAATGTTTGCGAGGTTACATCATCTCCAGTTTTTAAGGGATCCTTTGGGTGCGAGTAAACCATTGGATTCACACCATCAGGCACAGAGAAAAGACTGCCATAACCTCTTCTTTTTCTCTGTTTCTGAAAGGTCCATCTCAGAACTCCATAAACTTGACATTCTGCTTTAATGGCTTTTGGTACTTTTGTACACCACTGTTTTGACATGTATATGGGTTTATCAGATCAATCGTCCTATTACCCACAAGGAAAGAATTTCCCGGGCTGTTGGGTCTCTCTTCGCCTCAAAGCCCAAAAATCTCAGATGACACGAGGAAGTCAAATCACCTCGTCCAACTCCTAACTGGCTCTTTTGTTTTGGAAGCTGTTTGTCATGGTCCGTAACTTTATATCCTGTCCAGTCAAGAAAATTAGCCGTTCTTACTTGACTGGCGTCAAGTGCATGGACAGTGCCTTGTCTGAACTCCGTGACACGAGATCACATCAAGAGCCGAGGCCTGCTTACTTACAATGTTGACATTGGCCAGTTAGAAGTACGGGCGGCTATTGAGGATTATTCAACAGGGCTTTTAGGGTGAAGACAGAAGGAAATGCTGCATACGCAGTACTCGATCAGAGTGGTGTGAACTGAGGAACTCGCCCCTCAGCCATGTCTTATGAGCATTAGAGTCTGGGTACGGTACACCAGTCGTACAGATTGTGAAATAAATTAATTTATAAGACACAATAAAAAACGAATGTATAAGACATAATGCATCATGAACTTAAAGGGAATAAAAAGACAGGTAAAACCAGCTTTGTTTTTGTTTTTTGCTCCTCACTTTGCACTGTGGTTGCCATCCATACTCATCCTGTTTGGTTCGACCTAATAAATGAGATACACTAAACTAGTACAAAGAGCCCGTAATAAAAATTGCACTGTGAACATTCATCCTAACTATGTCAATTTCTGTTTCAAGGATTCTTGATAATAATTGAAAATTAGCTCTAAATCTAAATGAAATCTGAAGTGAAGTCAGGAACCAAATCAGAAGCTGAATTTATATCTTTAAACTATGATTATAAACTAATGAAGTCTAAGTCTTACCTGACTCACCTGAACCCACAGGTCATACCTGGACATGTTGAAAGTGATCATGTTCAGCTACCTGTTCTGGTTTGTGCTCACCATCATCTTCATCACGGGCACCACGCGCATCAGCATATTCTGCATGGGCTACCTGGTGGCTTGTTTCTACTTCCTGCTCTTTGGCGGGGACCTGCTGCTCAAGCCAATCAAAAGCATCCTGCACTACTGGGACTTCCTGATCGCATACAACGTGTTTGTGATCACCATGAAGAATATCCTCTCAGTGAGTAGCTCTAGAACTGTTGTTGTCAAACTGGGATATGAGTACCCCTGGGGATTGTTTTCTACATTGTTGTGTACCATTTAATATGCGTTTACATTTTGTTTATCTATGCAAAAATATTTGCCATAGCAAGCAGTCTGTGATGCAGGGGGTACTCGGTAGGTCTCGGAGTGTCACATGGGTACTCAACATAAAAAATTTGGGAAGCACTGCTCTGATGGACAGTGTCCTGAATTATTAAGAATAGCCATTCTGTACTGAAGTCCACTCAGTATTACTGGACATGTCCCTATGAAGTAAAATATGATGTCTCCCCGTCATGCTGTTCTGCTATGTCAAAATGTTTAAATTTTGTTTGCAAACTTGAAACATGAGCTTCCTGTTTTTACATCTTTTGATACTCTAAAATGTCCAAACCAACCTAACCCACAGAGTATCAACAAAGATACCATTGCCCATGATGACCATTTTAGAGTTGAATCAGCTTGTGTTTGTGTTTCAACATGGACTGTTCTCTGTATTTAGATAGCGGCCTGTGGGTATATAAAGTCCTTGGTTGCCAACCACTGTTGGCTGATCCAGTTGTTCAGTTTGGCGTGCACTATAAAAGGCTATTCCCGTCGTAAGTATCAAAACCTCACTATCTTCACATTTCAGTTGCTTTTACTGAGTTTGGTGTTTTTTTATCTTTTATTTCATTTTTCTTTATTTGGCAGTGGTGGAATGCTCACATCTGTGATCGGATGTTCTGCTCAGTGTGGTGTTTGTGTTTTTGTACCATCTGGACTCACTAATGTGTAAAATCGTAGAACCGGTCAGAACCATTGGGTGAAATTAGTTGGCATGGTATTTGGACAAAGCTAAAACAATAAAGCCCTTTTTTATTTCATGCCTGTCCATTTATGTTTCTACTTTCAGATACACAAATGCCCTGACACAAAAAAACAATTGTGTTGCACTGAATGGTAACCTCATAAACCTAAAATAAATCTAATTATTTTCTGTTTCCCTCCTGTTAGCGGAGCAGCAGGCTACCAAGCAGTGTGAGTTGCCTAGCGATGAAGCTGGCATCATTTGGGACAGCATCTGCTTTGCCTTTCTGTTGCTACAACGAAGGGTCTTCATGAGCTACTACTTCCTGCATGTGGTAGCTGACATACGCTCCTCACAAGTGCTAGCCTCCAGGTAATTCATTGACACAAGATCTAAAATGCTCCAGATTTGCCATGTAGCCAACATGTGCTCTTCACAAGTGCTAGCCTCCAGGTAATTCATTGACATAAGATCTTAAATATTTCAGATTCACCATACCAACATAGGTCCAACACTTTTAACCACACAGTTTCTAGAGAGATACCAATCACAGGTTTCTCCACTTAGGTCATTAAAGACACACTGAAGGTGAAATGTGTACAGTAAACATACAGAAAACACTAGCAAAGCATTAAGGTCCTTATGCAAACATTAGTTTTACTTTTTGTTAAAAGTGTATTCACACACATATTGGGTAATGATGGAGCCATAAAATTGTAAGCATCTTGAAACAAGAAATTCCACCATGAATTTTCAGTTATTCGTTGTTGTCATGTGCAAACTTATTTAAACTCTCATAAAGCTATAAAGTGAGAGATTTGCTGTTAAGTGAATGAGGGATGAACTCAGTCAGGTATGTTAGCTCTAGCAGAAGAGACCCTAAAACATGCTCATGACTAGACCTCTGTGTTACTGTACAGGTGATGCCCAGGCATGTTTGAGCAAGTAGTTCCTTAATGGCTTTTATTTTTAAGTGTAATTGGCTGCCAAGAAGCATAGCATTCCCTTAATATCCCTCTTCGGTGACCTACTTTTTTTCATCCAGTTCTTGTGTCGCACTAATATGTTTTAATTGGGAAAGGCACTTGTCTCACACAGGGGAGCGGAATTATTCCAGGCTACTATTGTGAAGGCGGTCAAGGCAAGAATTGAAGAGGAGAAGAAGTCTATGGACCTGCTGAAAAGACAGTAAGCATTTTAAATCAGTAATCAGTTAGCAAGCAAGTTGGACATTTTTTTCAAGACAGGGATTGTTTTTATTTATTTTATTTAATCTACAAAATCAAATGCACTAGTGAAGCACTGGTAGGTAACACAGAGGTGTGCTTATTGCTAATCCGACGGTATGCATGAGTGCCTCTGTAGTGTTTCTGTGGCAGTGTGGGAGCAGGGCTCAGCTGACAGGTGAATGTTGGTCTTAGTGTTGTGCTTCTAGACCCCATCTGCTGCCTGAGACACAAAGAGGATCATTCAGCACCCGCTCTGCTCTCTCTCTCTCTCTCTCTCTCTGATTCACTCTCTCTCTCTCTCTCTCTGATTCACTCTCTCTCTCTCTCTGTACCTGCTGCTGCTGGCTGTCAGAGCTCCTTTGCTCATGTCTCGACATGAAGATAAACACGCACACACACACACACACACACACACACTCACACACACACACACACATATACACGCCTAAACAAACGCACACACATTAATTCGTGCATACACACAGGCGCACACACACACACAATTACACACACTCACTTATATACACACCCATACAAACACACACACACATTTCTTCATGCACACACAGACACATACACACACAAAAACACAAACACATACACATACACACATTCATTTATATACATAGGCACACACAATCATTCACACTCGCACACACACGTCCGTTGTCCCTCTGTGTAATTATCGTAATTGTGTCAAAAGGGAGACTTTGCAGTCTCACGACTCACAGACAGAGCAGAGCCATGAAACAGACCAGCGGCAAAAAAAAAAAAAAAAAATTGAAAATGAAAAACAAAACGCACAGAGGGCCGATTGTCAGCACATAGGGCACCCTTTCTCCCCAACGACTCTCACTTCTAGCTTTCTGCCCAATCAGGATGGACCGCATCAAGAGCCGGCAGCAGAAGTTCAAGAGGGGGAAGGAGAGGATGCTGAGCATGGCCCAAGACACAGGAGAGGGTCAGGACGAGGTCAAGGAGGAAGAGGAGAAGGATGAAGGTGAGGGGCCAAACTGCTCCAGACAGTCACAGGGTTGTTTGGTCGTTCAATAATATAAATAAGCATGGGCTGACTCTGAGGCTGTTGGCAGTGATTCCATCAGCAGAGCAGCTGGATGCATTTGGACGCTGCATGAGACAAAAATAAAATGTTCTTTGGCAAATGTAGCCCATGGGTTTCATTCTACACCCCAGACCCACAACACACTCACACACAAGTTTTTTTTTTTACACACAAGTTTCTGACATCTGTGAATCTGTGATCTTTTTGAGACACGAAACAGTTGTGAATACCACAGGTGGCACCCCCAAATGGCTTCACCACACAGCTGGCCTCATTAGAAACACCATAATATTTTGAAATCTCAAATACAAATGATCAGTATTCTAAAGAAACTAATGTACAGTATATGGGCTAATCAAACATGCTGATGTTATGACCTTACTTGCATTTGCCTTGTTTATTTGCATGTGTTTTGCAACAGGAGAAACAAAGGAAAAATCCAAGGGCAAAAGGAAACAGTGGTGGAGGCCTTGGGTAGACCACGCATCCAGTATGTTTTTACTGCTCTTCATCTATCATACTCCTAAATAGATTTTGTCCACTTTATCTGGAAATTTGTTTCGTCTGGGAAATCTTTTTGTTATAACTGCCCATCAAAGAAAACATAAATAGAGTTTAGAGTGACCCTGTCTCCATTTATCAGTGGTAAGAAGTGGGAGCTACTACCTGTTTGAGACCGACAGTGAGGAAGAGGAGGAGGAAGAGGAGAAGAAAGAAGAGCCTCCAAAGAAGTCTGCATTTCAGGTGAGTCACGTTGTCCACTATCGGTTGTCTCTATTCATATCTTACTCACCCTGGTTCTTCTGTACCTTCATTACAATCATATTTGCTATTTTATAACACTGAAATGCTTTTTGGAACATTTCTTTTTGTGTGTGTGTTTGTGTGAAGCTAACAATGTTCTTTTACTTTGGTAGATCACTAACTTGCTAACACCCTGTGCGGACGACCACTGTTTCTCTCTATGCAGCCCTGGTGGCCATTTTATGTCCTATACTAACTCCCACCCACTTTGTCCTTCCTTGTAGAGAGCAATCCGAAAATTTGCCTCTGCTTTGCTGGCTTTACCAAAGTCTATCATTAGGCTCCCCAAAACTATACTGCAGTATGTAATCAGGGCTTCCAAGGTACTTACACCAGGCTTCTAGACCACTGCTACTCCACCTTTCTCTTCTCTATGCTGTGTTTTCTCTCTCTCAGCCAATGTGTCCCATTGCACACTGCATTTACCATCCATCGCAGTTTCACTTTGTAAGTGTAGCTGTTAGCGCACTTCCAAATAACCCCATTGCTCCTCTCTCTCTTTCTCTCTCTCTCTCTGCGAAACTGTGGGTTACTTTGAGCCAAGATGGCCTCCGGCGCATGCTCTGGAAATGCAGTGTAGTAGGCTACCATTATCATGGATCTTGCATGTGTTGTTGAGCTGAGAGCTCTTTCTTCCTGGGAATCCCCTTTTGTTATGGGATGTGTGTATGTCAGGAGATTGTGGGTTGTGTTTTTGTCCATTGTAAACACTGACTGTAGCATTTGAAACATTTTTGCACATTCGTGTTGCTAATGCAATTTTTGTATAGCTCATCTGAGTTTTGATGTTTGCATTGAACCATCACTGGATCCAAACACACCCTCACACTCTCCATGCTGGGTGCATTGTTGGTGTTGAAACATTCATTATGACTTGAAATGTTCTGAGTCTGAAAGGGCTGCCTACTTTTTATCAATTTGAATGGCGAGTAAGGGAGAAGAATTATACTTATGGTTATATACTGTAACATACTTAGCTGCTGCATACTTGGGTTGTAAGTATGGGAGTAGTTAAATTTTTTTCAATAGAAAAACAGAGAAAAAGGAGGCTGTCCTGGAAAACTCTTACAAGCTGTTCATTTGCTATAACAGAATTCATTTAGCAATTACAGTATACTTCGTAATTGTTCCTTTAAGTCAACTTTGTGCCTGTCCTTTCTGTCTGTTGTTTCCCTTTAACTGTTCACTAGTTTGTGTACCATGCCTGGATCACAGACTCCAAGACAGCCATGAAGGAACGCAGCAAGGAGAGGCGACATTTCTGGAAGAGATACACAGATGGACGCAAAGCCAGCAGGAAGGACCAGAGGGAAGGTAAGGGTGCCAGAAGGGGACAAAAGTATTTATTTCATCTCTGGATCTTCAGTGAATTAGTCACCCGGTCAGCGCCTCAGATAGTCTTCCTCTCTCTCTCCCCCTGTTCAGACACCTTTCACTCTCTCCTCCTCTGTTTCTCGCCTGCTCTCTATCACTCTTTCAGTCTCTCAATCTCTCACTTGTTCCCTCTCATAGTCCCTTTTACTCTGTCTGTCTCCCACACTTCATTTGTCTCTCTCTTTCACTCTGTAACACTCTCTCTCCTTCCCTCTCTCTCCCTCCCTCCCTCCCTCTCTCTCCCCCTCCCTTCCTCCATGAAAGAGATTTGATTCAGCAGCACTCCTCCGGGCAGCCGGCCCTCTGCAATGTTTGCTCTTGACTCTTGCTGGCTCGACCGCTTGCCCCGCTGCGCTCTTTGTGTTCCGGCATATTCTCTAACCCCACCAACAACCCCCCCCCATACCCCTCAACCCTCCTCACTCGCCTCCGCAGCCACCCAAACACATTATTGGTGAATGGGCATTTTGTCTGGTGCGTCAGGCCTTCTGGGAACCAGACACCTACTTAGGCCCAGGCTGTCGGAGTGCCAGTATCAAGGTCCAGTCATGGTTCTGCCCGGCCACTGTGTCTATTTTTTCCCACCATGCACCAAACTTTCTACGTCTGCCATTTTCGTTCTGCCTGAGCTCCAGGCGGGAGAATGCCATGTTGCATTTGACATGGCCAATTCATCCCATATGACGGCTGGACGTGGTTCTTAGAGTACTCTTACAACTTCAAGCCAAATTCCTCCCGCCCCATCCCCTCAGGACAGCGGATTCAGAGTTATGAAACAGCAAGAAATGTTTCGGGAATATGGTCCCCATTAGGATCACATTCACGTGTTCCTAGTCTGTGCGCTTCACCTCAGAGAGAGAGAGGGTTACATTGTTTCAAAGCAGACGTATATGTTTCTCATAGTCACCTTTAAAGTGGGTTCCTTCTCTTCTCTCCTCTGTCTCTTCCCTCAGAACATGTGGCCATAGAGGTGGGAGATCAGGAAGACGACGGCATGGAAGAAGACCGGTCAGACGGGCCAGGTCAGATTTCTGCCGGTTCTGCTTAGCCTGTCAGTTTCACAGGGATCTCTTATCAAGTGGTTAATTCAGGATCAGAACCAAACCAGTTCTGAGGTTCAAATCTGTTGCAATGTGGATCAGCTACTGAAAAATAACAAAGCCTTTCTTAAATGTTTTTATTTCATGTTCCCCAACAAGGTCTATTTATCAATACTATTTATTAATACGTTGCATATATATATATATATATGTATATATATTCAAATTGTAAATTAATTGTAAATTCTACATGTACAAAAGATCCTTCCTCAAATTTAGGACAATGATGTAACAATAAATGTTTCATAGTTTTCTCCATATCTATTTTACAATGTTTTGTATAATTTTGTACAATATGTTTTTAACATGCACAGCTGTGCTCAAATATTTACATGCAGGCTTTGTAGACAGTGCAGAACATTTGGCCATAGACCCTCTGTCAGTACTGTTTTGGCTTCAGCTGAGTAAGTTAGTTAGCTTTACCTTCGACAGCACGCTAACTGACTGCATGATGTATCTTGTACAGATAACATCCTGAAGCGAGTATTTAACATTGTGAAGTTCTCCTGGGTGCTTTTCCTGGCCCTGATGGACAGCTTCACTGCCTGGCTCAACTCCATCTGCCAGGAGTACATCGACATTTCCACTGTGCTGCGGATCGAACGCTGTATGCTCACTCAGGAGGTCAAAAAGGTCGTTATTTTAGGTTATTCATTATTATTAGTTGCCATTGGTACACTGTTTGTCATTCCATTATCAGTGAAGTTAAGATAAGAGGTAGATTTGTTTGGCTCAAATTCACCATTGCTGTGAGAAACTGGATTACTGTCAAATAAATCAAAGCATTTAAAATATCTAGATGTATAATTCAGAAAGTCTGAAAAGTATGTCATGCACCAGATGACTGGGTGGATCTAATCTGATCCCACAGATCAATCCCAACCCATGGCCAAATGTATTTTTAACAATTGAAACCAATTCTAATAATACCTCAGATACAGGGGTTAGACCTAAAATATTCACACCACATGCAATAGTTTTCAGTCGTTAGCTTCTGTTCATGTTCTGGTATCAGTTTAAGATATTTATGAAAACGCCAAATGCTTCCCCTTTAAAACATCTGTAAAACTTTTGATGTTTTGCCTTCCATATTTTGTGGTTTCACAGGGAAATATTCCTTCCCGAGAGAGTCTGCATGTGTACTACCAGAAGCAGATGTGCCGACCCTCGTCCTCCCAGTCCTGTTTGGACCGCTCAGAGGACATCTTCTCAGCATCCGGCCCCCAGGTGGCCCAGCTTCAGCAGTCCGGGTTTGGGTTGGAGAGCCTGGCCTCAGCTCTGTCCAGAGACAGCCTGTCCAGGTACCAAAGTATAAAGAGACCCACCGCGCTGACAGCTATGCAAACAGGAAAAGAGCTGCATGCATGTGACTGAGTTTCAGGAGTTTCCTATGACTTCAGTGCTTGAAATGTTAAAAAGAAAATATTGAATAACCCTCAAACCAAAATGCTAAATGTATTTCGGAATAATCAAAACATGTCTTTAGAAATTGTGGACTTGTACATTTTGTGGTGTGTAATCAAGGCTGGATGTTTCAAAAAGCAAATTGACACAGCGATGAGCCATGACTAATTAGTATGACCATTTTGGCCTCCTTCTCAATCTAATAAACTTGATTTCCTGAGGGGGGAAGCCATAATTGAATTGAGGCTTATTTTGAAAACACTCCTCAGTTCTGTTTCACTCCGACGTCCACATTGACTTGGCTTGAACACTTTTCTTAATGTAATATGTATATCCCCCACACAATACCCTGTATTCTGAGGACATCCTTTTTAGGTTATACACAATGCACTCATGCTGACAGACAGTTTAAGTCACACAGTGCATCTTTTCAATTGCTGATTTATCCTCCAAGGCAACGGGCAAACAGTATCATCAAATGGGAAGAGACCATAGAGAAACTGCCCCTGAGGGCAAACTTCTAGATCTATCTATAGAAGTACAGTGTCATTAGATACAATGCAGAACAATTGTCGGGATTGAAATAGGTTGCATTTACTTAAGTCTGCGTCCTTGGCTGTCAGGAAGGACTTGGTTGGCTTGAACATGTTTACTTGACTAAGTGCAACCCCCTCAGGAACTACATCCACATTTGCATAGTACACCAAATTTTCCCCTGCCACGGCCTGCCTACTGCACAACTCTATACAGCCTAGAGTTAGAATTAGGATTAAGGTTAGGGTTAACTTGAGACTGTCAAATCTATTTACAAAGCATGTTCAATCCGCACATAGTAACTAGTCGACTTGTGACTGTGCATCCATTAGAATTACTTTGACTCTTAACACCCACATGCTATCACTATGTGAACTATTAGTTGTGACTTTGTTGTGTGCATCATACTACCTCATCTTTTAGAGATTAAAAAACTTGAACATGCCGAGCACATTTTGTGTGTCTGTGTCTGTATCAGTTGAGAGTTTGTGTATCTGTATCTGTTTCCTGGTGAGAGGCTCTCTCTCTCTCTAAACTCCTAAGCGCTCTGATGAAGTATTTTGTGTGACGCAGCAAAAAAAGTCGTTGCCAGGTTTTACACAGCCACAGCTCTGTTCTAGTGACCTTTCCTGGAGCTGGGGAACCAGACGTTCCTCGTCTACTTCCCCTGACTCTCTCTCTCCTTGTGTTATTGGTAGCCTACACCGTGTTTGGGAATTGGGCAATTTGGCCCAGACTGGTAAATGTGGAGGCCACATCAGACACGCTCTTCGTAATTAGGTCAGTGGTACACAGCAGTGCCATAGTAACACTATACATGTTTATGGGGCCTACACAGATACAGCTGTATGCTGAGTGTTTGATGTTAAGGTGAAGTTTATCAGATGTAATGATATGTACATCTGACAAAACACATAAATTGCCCTCTTAGAGTGACACAAAAGTGAATACTAGACAGCAGATAAACAAAAAGTAAATAGTAAATAGAAGATAAACAAAAAGAGTAAATAGTTAAAAACTGCAGAGCACAATTTTCTCCCAGGTATGAAAATATTTATACGATATACTGTATATTGTGCACCAGATGGATGAGATTTCTGTTGCAGTTTCACTTATTTTTTTATTTTCTCATCTTTATTTCCCCTTACTGCAGTGCGTACACAGAGTCCACTCTACTCTACTGTCAGTCCACACTGGATCACTCAGAGGGGCCAGCAGAGAACATCCCCAAGACTAGTGAACGTGCCCGGCCCAGACTGTGTAAGATGACTGGGCTCGACCTGTCCTCCTCAGCAGACAGCGCCACCAGTAGGGCTTCCAGGTAATTGCACATCAGGCACACATGCAGTATATGTACAGAAACACATGTAAACAGAGCTACAAAGTCAAAAGCATACAGATGTGTCTGTTGGTGTGCACAGATATATTAATATACTAGTTAAATATGAAAACACACACACACCACACACACATACACACACACACACACATAAACACATACATGCACACACACCCACACACCTACAAATACATGATCATTCACATAGTGGTATACACACCCTCATATTAATTACAAATACACACAAACACCATTCTATGTCTCTCTGGGGTATCTGAGTTACAAGCTGTCTGTCTCTAAGCACACTCACAGTACAATTCTTTCAAGTTTCTCTTTAGCTGTAGATACTGTAAAACAAAAGTAGGTTGTCAGGGACTTTAGTAACAGAATAGGAAATGCTGGTCACACACACACACACATAAGCACACACAGACACACACACACATACAAATACACATATACACACATATGTAAACATGCACACACTGTGCATGCTACATACACTGAGAGATGGCTATATTCCCAGCACATTCATCGCTCAACACCTTAGTCTCTGTGTGTGTCAAAACCACAGAGTCATAAACAGCGCCATCACACCAGCCTTAGCCGGCTCCGTTCGTTTGCGCGATACTTTTGCACCGTGAGCAACAAGTTACATGTGACACAACACAGGTAACAAAAGTTTTGAGAAGACCTATAGGTGTCTCTTGTCTTTGCATGGAACTCATGCTGATGTGGAAACTGTAATGTGCTGCCCCCTACTGGATAGATTATTAAATATACTGTAAGTCTACCCATTCATTCATTCATTCATTCATTCATTCATTCAGACCCAAGTGATGTATAGATGATTACTACAGGCTACATCAATATAGAGGTCCTTAAAATATAATTCAGTGAGTGGTATGTTACACAAGCACAAGTGTATGAGATTTCTTTTCAACAGCGTGGTCTCTACTGACTAGAACAGAAATCCATAAAATAGTGGTACTGGGACACTCAAACATGCCATCATGTGGACTAGTGTGAATGTAACAGTGTTACTTTTTGTTCTTTTCCATAGAATTTTATGACTTTATGACCATATGACTGTCTGATATGGTTATTCCTCTATCTTGACACAAGGTTATATGTCATTGTTGTCTAAATCAGTGAGAAGACCCAGTGCACAGCACTGTATTCCCGCCAAGGCACAAGCGACACTGTTGGAGAGGCTGACGTTGAACACGAACATAGGGGTCACCTGTCATCGGCCGAACACTGGGGTGCTGCCGGGGGACCTCCAGAGACCCCAGAAGAGGCGGCATACCTCCCCGAGGACGAAGGGCTTCCACACTGGAGAGACTCGGATCGCTCTCCAGAGTGGGACCACCCCGGCTGGACCCCGGCCGACAGCCCAGACACAGACGGACCCTCGTCACGGACGTTCCCGGCAGACAGCTCAGTGGCCGCGGACATCCCGCCTTCCTACAGCAAGGCCACGGGCCTGGACCAGGTGTGCGGCAGCACAGGTCTGCCGTGCAGTAGCCGTGACGACAGGCGGCTGAGGATAATAGAGCCCGATGACAGGACGGATTACCTGAGCGACACGCCACTGCCTACCCTCACCCACGAGATGACGGCCAGCGAGCTGCTGCATAGCAGGTCTCTCTCTCTCTCTCTCTCTCTCTCTCACACACACACACACACATCCTCAAACACACTCACAGGTACACACACACATAAATAACTCAATGGCTCTCGCATGAGTGTAGATTTTACACACACACACACACACACACATAAACAGCTCAAATCTTCTTACACACACATATATAAACAGCAACTCTTCTCACATAAATTTACAGCTCAAATCCTCTCTTACATATATAACTAACCCAATCCTGCTGATAATTTCTCATGACATTTCTAAGATGTCTATCAGTTCTCATGGTGTGTTTAAAGCATCATTCCCACACTAACCAGCAATCTCTCCAACACCCCATCCCACCCCACACCCCAACAGGATGTTTTTCGACGAGGAGTTGGAGGAGTCAGAGCGCTTCTACAGCAGACAGCCCCAGCTGCTGCAGCTGTGCTACGCCCTCTACAACATGCTGGTGGCCCACTCAGAGATGGTCTGCTACCTGGTCATCATCCTGAACCACATGATCTCCGCCTCTGTGGCCACGCTGGTGCTGCCCATCCTCATCTTCCTCTGGGCCATGCTGTCCGTGCCGCGGCCCAGCAAGCGCTTCTGGATGACCGCCATCGTCTACACCGAGGTACCACCGACTGAGGCCGCAGCCTCAGAGCCCACACAGAAGAGTTAGACAGCTGCTTCATGCTCTAGACTGTAATTAATGAAACATAAACACCACACTGATGGACCATAGCTACGGTGGTAATCCACACAAAGCCATGTTTTATACAGTTACAGCAGTTTACAATGCAAACCTATGTTGGCACTCAGAGTTGCATGGCTGTTGTATAGTGCATAAGATGATCTGGTAGTAGAAGTAGATGAACACTGAGGCTGAAAGACTGAAGTTATAATTTATGCAGAAGCATGGTAGATTGCTGTGGTTATATAACCAGTATACATTACACAGATATAGGGCTCTTACTATCAACATATAGGTTTGGCATCCAAACTTTGGCATCTTACTTGGGATTGGATCAGATGACTCAAATGTATCTTTTTATTATTATTATTATTATTATTATTATTTATTATTATTATTATTGTTGTTGTTGTTGTTGTTGTTGTTATTATTGCTATTGATAATAATAATGATAATAATAATTTAAGCTTGTCCTTCTCCTTTCTCCAATTTTCTCCCAGGTCACCATAGTGATCAAATACTTCTTCCAGTTTGGCTTCTTCCCATTCAACCAGAACATTGAGGTGGACAAGAGCAAGCCCTTCCATCCCCCGAACATCATAGGTGTGGAGAAGAAGGAGGGCTACGTCCACTACGACCTGGTGCAGCTGCTCGCTCTCTTCTTTCACAGGTCCATCCTGAAGGTACGGACAGCTGACATTTAAGAGTTTAGCAGTTTCAGTAACGCAAAGGATTACACTCTGTGATCTGGATAAACTGGATAGATAAATGATGTTTTGCTGCATAATCATCTCTCTGGATCACTGATTCAGTTTGTTTGTTTGTTTTTTTTTGTATACCTCTTTTGTTTGAAAAAATATTTCACAATAATATGTACTTTGTAAAGGATTGGAATATTTTTTCTACATATTAAACTCTTCTCTTCATATTAAACCTGATGCATCTACACTATTTTTAATGCCCTGCGAGCTTTTTTTTCCTCCTAATTCTCATGGAGGTCTTGTGTGTGCATGTTACTGAATCTCTCACAGTGCCACGGCCTGTGGGACGAAGATGAGCCTAGAGCTGGGGCAGGCAAATCAGCACGTCGCCGCAACGACTCGGACAGTGGCGAACAATCACGGTCAGGGCGTGAGAAGTCACCAGAACCTCTGCACCTCCGCTCCCTTCTCCGCCAGCACTCGCACGGACAGACACGACTCCACACACGGGGGCTGGTGAGGCGGCAGAGCTCAGGTGCTGCGTCACACCTCTCACACCGCTCCATGCTCTCCAAAACAGGTGAGAAAATCCACCAACTATCTCTTAGATACAGGGATGTACATCCTGCTACTAATAGTTTATTTAACATATAAACATTAATATAGTGCTGATAAACATTTATATAGCGTTGTGCAAACATACCCAAAGCGTTTACACTGGAGGGCTCTGGTGTGATATGGTAGGGTAGGGTATACAGATGAAGTGTGTATTTTCTATAACGTGGTAAACAGTAACTAGCATGTACCTGTGGTCAAAATGTAGTCATTCTCAAAACGAACCTAAATTTTAATTGCATTGAAATTAATTGTTGAGATTAAATGGCAACATAAAAATTAAGAAAGCAGTTTTACTGTAATGACTTCAATGAAATTGGCTGTCAAAATAACACCCTGACAGAGCTGAGCAGTGTCTCTAACCCTTCTGTTGAATGACACCTCTTAGCAATCTTACTGTAATGAATTAAATGAAACGGCCATGCATTGCGCCCTCTACAGGCAGCTCGGGCACACACAGGACTCTGCGCAGGGGCGGCAGCTCTCTGAGCATCCACCAGAAGAGCCGCAAGGAGCTCATCCTGGAGAAGCTCAGGGAACAGCTCATCAAGGCCAAGAGGTTCACTGTCAAAACGTGAGTCAGTCTCAGTCTCAGTCAGCACTGCTGTCAACACCAACACCAACACCATTATCATCATCATCAACTCCAAATTCCATTCATCATCATTACAGTTGCCATTAATGTCATATAGGAACTATGAAAAAATTACCATCTTGGTATGAGATACGATACAAAAGTCAGGAAATAAAAGATTTTTATCTTGTTGCCTGTTTCTGTCTAGACTTCTGTTCTGTATGCTGGTCTGTTGTCCCCTACAGCATCTGTCTCTGTAATCACCAATCTGGACATTACCTCGTTAAGTCCATTTGAGACAGTCTTTTGTTTTCATTTTGTCTTTTATTTATCTTGAAAAATTGCCAGTTCTAGTCAACCTCATACAAACAGAACAGCTGAAGCCAGATCCAAGCCAGTGTGAGACTTTATAGGGAAAGACATACTAAAATAACAGTGTGTGTTATGTCTCTCTTTTTTAATTTTGTGCAGCACTCTTGAGATTTACATCCCCATCCGACAGTTCTTCTATAACCTGATCCACCCGGAGTACAGCGCCGTAACAGACGTCTACGTGCTCATGTTCCTGGCCGACACCGTAGACTTCATCATTATTGTCTTTGGATTCTGGGCTTTTGGGGTTTGTGTCATGTTTTTTTTTCCCCCCACCAGATACGAGAGAACAGCTAAAAGTTCATGGAACGCTTGTCAGCAAAAAAAATCTATTTAATTTAATTTAATTTAACTTAGTGTAAAACCTTACGCAAGAAAATATATGTCGTTTTTAGGCAGTTATATGCTTCTTTTTTACGATTTTTAAATGTGGTTAAACACAACGGCGTCTGCAGTTCTTTAGCATATCAAATATGTTTGTCCTTTCCTCCACAGAAACATTCTGCTGCTGCTGACATCACCTCCTCCCTGTCAGAGGACCAGGTTCCGGAGGCCTTTCTGGTTATGGTCCTGATCCAGTTTGGCACTATGGTAGTGGACCGAGCTCTGTACCTCAGAAAGACTGTCATGGGAAAGGTCATCTTCCAAGTGATCCTGGTGTTCGGAATCCACTTCTGGATGTTCTTCATTCTCCCAGGAGTAACTGAAAGGTACTTAATGTTTTCAAGAGAAAACAGTAGTATTCATAGTGACATACTTAATTAAACTTTTGAAATAATTTTATTGTTTTAAGTTCAGTGTTTCTTGAATAGTTTATTCAATATTACTTGTATGTTTCCTCATCAAATCCAAATAAGATTTACTCTGTTCTTACCGTTTTTTTGGGGTGTATTTTCCCATCCTGCATTAAATGTCTCTGTCGACTGTCAGGCGGTTCAGTCTGAACACAGTGGCCCAGCTGTGGTATTTTGTCAAGTGCATCTACTTCGGCCTGTCAGCCTATCAGATCCGCTGTGGCTACCCCACCCGTGTGCTGGGAAACTTCCTCACCAAGAGCTACAACTACGTCAACCTTTTCCTCTTTCAAGGGTGAGTGGGTGTCTGTTATGACCACCACCAAGGAGGTGATGGTTTGATGGTTTGGAGGTGGGTTCAGTGTGGTTCTGAGTTATGACATTTAGCCTGGTCGTAGGTCTGAACTCTCTGAGGGTCCTAGAAGATCTGTACAATATGTTAATTCTTCTGGTGTGATGATATCGTATTCGCTATACATAATCACTTAAATGACAAAATTACACTTAGCAGCTAAACATAGTTAGGGCCTAAGCACTGAAGTGCGCAGAGCCAGAACAGTCACATAAACTGGTGCACCGGTCACATAACCTCCGCATTTTCTGAGGCACTTCCCATACACAAATACTCATGAAACTTTGCACACAAGTCGGGACTAATAGACAGGCCTCCCAGACAGAGGCTTGGCTCCGAGTGTGGCCCAGGGTCTCTATAGCGCACCCTAATCTCGTGGAGTCGTCTGATGGCCATGTAGTTCCAGCTACAGACACCAAATTCATAAATGACACATGTTTATGTCTATTTTAACATAGTCCTCCTAAACAGTACGGCAGATTCAGGCAAACTTGGCATACAAATACACTCATATGCACACACACACACACACACGCGCACATACTGTCACACACACACATGCATGCACACGCATACACGCTGTCGCACACACACACACACACACCCTGGCATATATACACAGACACACACATACACAATACCCATTCACTGCAGACATAGAAAGGTCTGCTTACATACACACACGCACGAAAATGGGTGATATACACACCCAAGTGCACAAATTCTGAGTCATAGACACACATACACAAATTCTCACACATGCACACACATTCACACACACAACAGCTAGAAAACACACTCTATCTCTGTTTCCCTCCCTCTCTCTCACACACACACAAACCCTCACATACACACAATTGCACACAAACTCACACACATTTTGGATATTGGTGTCAGATTCATCAGATTAATACCATTTATTCAGTGTATGTCAACTTACCAGTACCACTATACACAACCACACACTCACTGACTGTCTCTGTCTGTCTGTCTCTCTCTCTCACACACATACACACACAGAGACAGACATTTACATTTACATTTATGCATTTAGCAGACGCTTTTATCCAAAGCGACTTACAACTCATCAACTATCAATTGTTCCGGGCCAGTCTCCCCTAGAGCAACTTAGGGTTAAGTGCCTTGCTCAAGGGCACAACGGTGGCAGCCGGGATTCGAACCCCAAACTTTTCAGGCTACTTACACGCTAGCCAGGTTCCTTAACCACTACGCTACCACCACCGCTAGACAGACAAGCAAACACACGCACACACACACTCACACTCACACACACACACACATTGTTTAATTCGGGCCTTAGCATATGTCACTGTGAATGGAAATAGTATCACACAGGGCATCTCACCACACAGAAGCACAAAACGTGCCAGAAGTTCACAATGCCTTAGTTGATTGGTCTGAAACTTGGGTACTATATCACATACAATAATAATAATAATGGACATGGCCCAAACTGCCTGCATTGCATATTACCATCAAGTATAAGTCTATTCAAATTCCTCAGTCCAGACCCAATTTTGTCCTGATTCAGCTATGAAATAAAAGAAGCCTATGGGGCATCCCCAAAGCTTTATCCCATTGTGGAAACTTGCCAACTGAAACAAATTTGGGCAACTTACTGCTGCATTCGTTGGGAAGTCGTGGCATTTCAGACATACTCGTTATGTTTGTACATTTGATAAATATATATCATTTGAGTGTATCATTGGGTGTCATGGGTTGTGTGTTATGTGTTTTTTGTCCCCTGCAGGTTCCGGTTGGTGCCCTTCCTGACGGAGCTGCGTGCGGTGATGGACTGGGTGTGGACGGACACCACCCTCAGCCTGTCCAGCTGGATCTGTGTGGAGGACATCTACGCCCACATCTTTGTGCTCAAGTGCTGGAGGGAGTCTGAGAAGGTGACCAGAGAACACAGCCTCAATCTGTTCTCTCTCTGCCCAGACAACAGCTTGGGTTTATCTAGTCCAATCTGCCGTCATCATTTTTCTGGTCAAGATTTTACTTTTATGGCTATTTTGTTGGTCCTTTAAAGATCTAATTTGTCATTTGATTAACTTTATGCTTTCTCTGTGCATGACTGTTTTTTTGTTATTTAACTTTTTTGTGGTCATTATTTCATAATGTGTTCATAATTATTTTTGCTGTTAATGATGAATGTTGCAAATACTGTTGTCCTCCAGTGCTGCCCAGTACTGATGCTGTTGTGCGTGTGTGTGTGTGTGTGTGTGTGTGTGTGTGTGTGTGTGTGTCTGTGTGTGTGTATGTATCTGCAGAGGTACCCTCAGCCCAGAGGACAGAAGAAAAAGAAAGTGGTGAAGTATGGCATGGGAGGGATGATCGTCATGCTACTCATCTGTATCGTCTGGTTCCCGCTTCTCTTCATGTCTCTTGTCAAATCTGTGGCCGGCGTGGTCAACAAACCCCTGGATGTGTCTGTCACCATCACATTAGGGGGCTTCCAGGTAGCTTTGTCTTTAAATGCTGTCTGTTTTGGAGACCATATTCAGTAGAATCTGCACTGTCAAGCTGATGTATTTGAAAAGGTGCAAGGGAATAGTTCATGTTTTGCTGTAGTGGGGCATACGTGTGGGGCATACGTGTGGGGCATACAGCACAATAACATTATCAGCAATATTTTGTGAAGGTAGGCCTAGTAAAGGGGTGGGTGTGGGCAGTGTCTGTCTTTATGTACAGTACTTTATGGGAAGGCTCACATTCACCGAGTTTGAAAACCTCTGGACTAGATTGTTATACCTGAGAATTCAGGTAAGAAGTCAAGTCAAATTAACACCCTGAGAGCTGAACCAGTGTCTCTAAGCCCTCTGCTGCCTTGCTGTTCAGTAACACCTCTTAGCATTTTTGCACAAATATGCCAGAAATGCAGGGGCTCACCACTGACCCCTAGCTTCATGTGATCCATTTCCTCCAGCCCATATTTACCATGAGCGCTCAGCAGAATCAGCTGAAGGACATCACCGGCGCAGACTTCACACAGTTTGTGGACTCGTACACGTACGTTCCGGTATGTCAGGGTCAAGTATGTTATGACTACAGACAGGCCACTTTTGCAGTATTACGTTTGTTTAATGTGTCTTTATGGGTATTTATGCTTGAAAAAAAAAATATGTTACATCGCAAATTCCAACTATGCCATTTCTTGATCAACATTTCATTTTGAAGTGCTAGGCTCTAAAGCAAAAGAAGATTTTTTTTTAATCTGAATAACCTAATGTGGCTTGTGTGGCTTCCATCTTGTTTGCTCTTACTTGTTATCTTTCTTGAGAAGCTTGCTATTGAAAAGTCTTATATTAAAGCAAAACTTCCTTGAATCCCCATGTTATCTATGTAACATCAGAATGAGTTTGAAACCATTATTTGAAGGGAAAGAAATGCATGGTGTTACCTTAAGCCTTGCGTGACTATCCTATCCTGGTCCACAGAGTGCCATGCAGTTCCTGGAGGCTTACACCAAAGAGGACATCACAGTGGCGGAGCTGGAAGGCAGCTCCAACTCCCTCTGGACCATCAGCCCCCCCAGCAGGAAGAACCTGATGGAAGTGCTGAGCAAAGATGCCCCTTTCCCAGTCACCATGACATGGTCTATCCAGAGGTACCACACACAGGAGAGCAAAACATTACCATAATGACTAGACACAGAGCTGTAACTACAACAAGTATCTAACCTTAAGGGTTAATATTTACAATCACTAACCTTTCTTAGCTGTCTAAGAAAAAAAACATTTTCTACCCCTTCTCAAGGTTTCTGTATGAATAAGAGTAATCTGTAATATGGCCCACCAAAGACGTAATAAGCTTATCAAATTTGTGTTATCAATTGTGATGCAAAATATATCATGACTGTGCTTTGAAATATGTTTCAAAATGTTTTTCCTGTTTCCTATCCCAGGAATTTTAGTCTCGGGGCCAAAGCTGAGGTTGCAATGGATAAACATGTCACGTCCCTGGACATGCCGACGAAACAAGAGCTGATCGCGTTATTAAACGGGACAAGGAGTAAGCCTGTGTAAGTGAACATGCCTGGGACAGGCCAACCCTGAGTGCAAATGTTTTCAGCCCCTAGAGGGACCTGACAGGCCAAGCGAAAACACAATGAGACCACAAGCGTCCTGTTTCGAAACTTAATGTTGTCATGGTAGAAAAAAAAAAAAGTTGAAATGTAATGGAACGCATAACCCAAACGACACTGAGGAGACATTGTGAATATGTATGATGGAACCATTTCCAAAACATCATTCCTTCTCTAAACAGGGTTATAAAACAAGTCTTCCCTTGCTTCATTCGAGCTCCGAGTGATTCCAATGCCAAGCCCATTGATCAACTTTATGGAGGTAAAAAACAGATGCTTCTTCAGCTTGACAACAACGCCACTAAAATGCTTGGCACTAACAGACTCTAAACTACTCAAACAACAGCAACTTTTGAGTCACTTTCTGCCTTAGGCCACTTAACAAAAGTATTAACAGGGGATATATTCAAGAATCATACTACGTTTTTTTGAAAAATGCATGTACACAAACACTCAAAGTACTGTAGACTGTACCTGCACATACAGGACATGTAAGAATGCAAGAGAAATCTGAAAGGTGTAATGTATTATGTTAAAATAAATGTGTGTTTGACTTGCTTATCCCTCCTCCCTGTGTGGGGGTGTTCAGATGACGGCTTTAAGGACATCCTGCTGGCTCTGGAGAGATCCCACAATAACACCGGCGAGATCCAGGAGTGGTGGATAGTGGACCAGCCCTCGGCAGTGAAGATCCAGATGAGCAGCGCAGCTGGGAGGAAGGTGGAGGCCGGCCTGCACCTCTACGTGTTCAGCGATAAAGTCAGCCCTCCCAGCCTCAGCTTCCTGGCTGGATACGGGTGAGCGCCAGTCCCCAATTGAGTGTCCTCAACATGGGCCTACTAGTGTACAGTTAGATTTAGCACAGACAACATTAGGATGTGTGAGCAGCAGGGATTCATGAATCTTTTGTCACTCCACTTCCTTGTAAAAATAGCTATGCATACTTTCATGTGTGTATTCCATTGCATTCCTTGCCTATTGTTAGTGTATTAATGAACACAACTGTTCTGTTATGACAACATGCCTTCTTTTACAAGATCAGATTTATTACTGTATATGAAGTTCTCAACTCTATGCCAAGGAGCATTAGTCACAACTTTTCATGAGAGCTGTAAATTTGTATTTGTGTTGCTATGCCTACAATAAAATGGGGCAAAGTCAAAGTTTATGCTTTGATTGTCATTACATCACTGACCTTTGACCTTTGGCTATCTCTTTCTTCCCCTTGCAGCATCATGGGATTGTACGCCTCTGTCGTGCTCGTCATTGGGAAGTTTGTGCGCGAGTTCTTCAGCGGCATCTCGCACTCCATCATGTTTGAGGAGCTGCCATGTGTGGACCGCATTCTAAAGCTGTGCACGGACATCTTCCTGGTGCGCGAGACCGGTGAGCTGGAGCTGGAGGAGGACCTGTATGCCAAGCTGATCTTCCTCTACCGTTCACCAGAGACTATGATCAAATGGACAAGGGAGAAGACAAAATGAGGGCTGTCCGAGCCCCCCTCCCCCCTCAAAACAAAAACCTACCTGCTGTGACTGATGTTCAGAGAGGGTCCTAACAAAATGCAAAGAAATTAAAATAATGGGGAACAGGTAGAGGGGTGCAGAAGAAGCACAAAGCATGACAGGTGGAGCCCTGCACTGGACACTGATGCTGGAGAGGTCACCCTCCGCCGCCTCCTAACAGGAGGGGGACCTCTCCCCAGCTTCCATAAAATGTGACCTGAAACGTGAAGTACAGTATCTTGTCATATTAATGTGTATGATGATTTTGTGTGCACAGCCTGACTCTGAAGAACTGTTGCCAGTCTTATCAGTGGGGTGGTCACCCGTCGGGCAGTAGGGTCACAAAAAAAAAAAAAAAAAGGGATAGTGTGTCCCCGCGGCCCGGATTTAGCCTGTTGTGTATGGGGTAAATATATGAACCTCCAGTTGTGCAATATTATTATTAAATAAATACACCGTCCTGGTAGCTGGCTGTAAACTTGAAGCAGAGGAAGGGGGCAGTGACTGTCAGACACTTGCCACTTTTGAAGATATTTTGTTAGGTTTTTTTTGTTTTGTTTTATTTGATTTTAATTTTGTTTTGATTTCCTGAACATGGAGGTGTACTTGGGTACTTTGGAGAACTAAAATGTATAAGGGACGCTAGAAAAGCACTAGAGAGACCAAGTCATCTTTGCTTTGTTTTGTTTTGGTGTCAGAGAGGACTAAACATGTGAGCGGTCATTGTTCTCAGGAAATGAATATCATCTCAGTAGGATATGGCTTGTGATATAGGAATGTGTTCCTAACTGTTGTGAAGTGACTTGCCCTCCTTGTATAAAAGGGGGAAAATGTGGTGTAAATGTGGTTTAATGGCCTGAGAATAAAAGCACATTTTGGATTGCTGAGTTTGTGGCCTTTTTGGTTGCAAAGTGTGTCTGTATGTCTCTGGGCACAATTTGAGGGTGCCGTCTGCAATTATCACATACAGGGGTATTCATACAGGATACATACAGGGGTGGGTGTCTAGACAGTGTAATCCCTAACTCCCACTGCCATCTTGGCTTTTATACCATATCCCCCATTGTCAAAACAATCTAGACTGCAGCAGACGTTAGCCATGACACTGTAAACAAACTCACCCTAGATCCATTCCACGCAGGTTTTGCAATAATTGACTTTACCTTTCACCAGTCACAGACAAAACCTTAATTGTACATATACAACTTCACACTAAACACTGCAAACATTTGAATTTATTTGTATTTTTCCTTTATGATTCCCATTAAAATAATCTATTTTTTTTTTTAAGTTTGCAAAGAGTGTCCATAATACAGGTTGACATCAAAACCTTTGACATGCAACACAGAAGTTTCCTTGCACTTGAGAGATTTATACAACTCAAACATTCTTATCAGTCAAATGAAAACAGGGAAAGAAGTTCAGAGTTAAAACACAGTAAGGCATTCTCTGCGGGACAACCACAGTACACAGACACAGTTTACAAATACAGGCATACAGAACAGGCATTCATGCAGGTTTTCAGATGACTGACACTTGATTGGAGGCCATTCCCTGTATGGAATATATAAAGTCACTTGTAGAGCATTTCTTTCCAGCATAACAGCTCCAAAGACAAGCAGATCTGACAGGAATCCAAAAAATCCCTGGGGTCTGCAATCTTAATAGTAAGACACTGTAAATCTTAAGGCATACAGTTCTAGGTTGTGCCCCTAAGGTGTACTATGTATCAATCAATTTAACAATTTCATTACAAAACATGTCTTGGATAACCAGTGAGATGATTACAGGGATGTTGTTAGGGGTCGGGCATAGGGACACAAAGTACTATCCCAATATCTTTTAAATAATGAAGTATAGACTGATGTATACATTCTCCTGTTTTTGTTTCTGAAATTACAAAGGCATGCTGGGTAATCATGAAGTGTTCTGAGAAAACAGTCCTGTAGGTAAATCTGTTTTGGATCATTGGCATATAGGCTTAATGCTACACATCTGAAAAAGGGTAAAACAATGAAGTAACACCTGTTTGCCAAACCAGGAAACAAACTGGCTGATTTTTTTGTTGTTGTTGTTGTCATCAACCAATCATCTGTTCCATGACTACGCTTACATGACTTTGACAGACAATTCCACACATGCACCACATGACAAAATCTGTGCAATAATATTGGAATAAGAGTCATCAAAATAGGCAGCAATACAAACATCAGATTAATATTAACTTGAAGTACATTTGCTTTTTTTTCCAAAGAAGACGGAACAGAGTCACGCTCATGACCATGTTCTAGCAGTAATTAACACCACACTACATAGGTCCCCTAGAGAGTGTCAACGCAAAGGAAGGCTCACCTGAAAATGTAAAGTTTTCAAGTTTAGAGTTTTCAGCTCTGTCACACTAGTGTGTGCCAAAGAGCACAAGGCTAGAAGTCAATGTCATACATCATGCAAAGAAATACCTGCTCCTCAAAAATCACACACATCATTATCAAAATCATGATCAACTTCAAATAGCTTGTTCACTTCATCAATCAAAAACAGCATATTAAAATAAGAGTTTAAACAAAGATTTTCAAGCATGAGGGTGGTAAATCAATGCTTTTAGTCATTCTATATAGAGAGAATATGTTACACAGATTGTTCAGAGTCTTACACATATACACTCATGCTTACAGAAGGATGGTGCCAGTAATGCAGTTCAAGTCTTCAACAGGTAACCTGCTGTGGAAGACTGCCCCCTCCTGGAGGAGAGTCCTCATTACATCTGCATGGGAGAGGAGCTCCCTCTGCTGGGAACACCAGCTCAGCTCAACTGAAGGAGGAGGCGTTGGTGCAGTCATAGCTGTGCGTGCGTGCGTGTGTGTGTGTGTGTGTGTAAGTGTGTGTGTGTGCGCAAAGGTGTGTGTCTTAACACAGGCCCCCGGCATACTCGTCCTCTTCCTCCTCCTCTGGTTGGACGGCACTCGCTCCTGCATCGCTGGCTGCTGCCGGGGCCTTCTTCTTGTTCCCCCCACCTGGCACTCTCAGGCTGATGGCCAACTTAGCGTACTGTCAAACACAAGGAAAAGGACAACACAGAATGTTCACAGGCTATGCTGAAAGAAGATAACCAACATCTTTTCCCATTAATGTTTCTGTGAAGGTCTCTAACCATATTTTACACATTAGCCAATAGATTGGAATGGATTTCAAACATCAGGTTTACTTACCAGTAATAATACAAAGACGACTATTATAATACAGAGACTATTTTACCACTGAGGCACGTCTTTTTTGTGTGAGCTTATTCTATAAGGCCATTCCTACCACAGGGACTGGACTATGCAGATGCAGGGCTATGTGCTCTACAGCTGAAGGAATGCCAAGTCTTCTAGATAGTCTAATGGACACAGAGACATTTACCACTGCATACCTGTAGCTGTAGCACCTGTGACTCCCTAGACAGAGACGTTTTAGGTAAAAAAAAACAACAAAAAAGGGCAATAAAATCAGATCTATATGAACAGCTTCTTAAACCACTGTATCCTGCTCAGCCTACCAAGGAGAATTAGGTCAATAAGTAAAAGAAGAGGACAGTACTCACATCGTTGTCCATATACTTGAGTAACGGGGAGTTGCAGACTCTATACACCTGGTCCTCATCCTGCTGGTCGTAGCCCTGCAGTAGTTCTTCCATGGCGATGCAATCCTCACTTCCACTGAACCCTGGGATACTGAGGGAATGACGGACATCATGATTCTCTACTGCTGACTAGTTCAGTTCAACTTCTGACCAGCAGAAAGGAGTTAATATCAGAAGTGACAGGGGGCCAATGGTATGCAACGAGTGAAAGAGGGTGCGCACCTGTAACTTTCTCTGACACTTTTATCAGCAGCCACATAATCACCTCGGTGAAGATGAACAAGCACTTGGGCAATGGTTTTCTACAGCATAACAGTTAAGGACAGAAAATTACATCAGACCACTGACATTTATTTAACCACAATTAAATAAAAGGGTGTAAATGCATAATCAAAGGTTTAAATGATCTGTGATGTTCAGACAGCCCCAGAAACAGAATAAATGAGATGCTTTAAATTTCAGGCCATCCCATTCAGGCCATAAGATGCCAAAAGTCATATTCTAAATCATGACTGCCAATCTCACTTGCATGCCATGAAATCACTAACATACCTTAATCACTGTAACATACCTTAAAACATGTTGGATAATTCTCTATTTCTTTGTACATGTTCTTCTCTTTCTGAAGTGACACGGCAGCTTCATCAAATCTGTCAGAACGGGTGAGACCAAGAATGAGTGAGCTTATGCCGTGTTGTGTTCAAAAATAAATAAATAAATAAAAATAACCCTCTAATTGCAGGGTTCAAAGACTGCAGGATTTTTTTTTTTTTACTTGCGCTGCCTGACAAAGAGCCTGGAAGCCTTTCCTAGCAATTCAGATGCTTGGCGAAGCCGGTCCTCATTCTGCAAAAACCAGGTCAAACCAATCACAAGGTTAAAAATCCAGTCAACAGCTTGGAAACAGCTTTCAAACACATTTTATACCAACCACAAAACAATCCTTCAAACATATTCAATGCAGAGATGTTATAACGTAGATATTCGTGATACTTGAATCATGTAATATATTTGGTTGCTTTATGTGTCAGAGCATCAAATTTTATATAACACCAATGGACTAGATCTCCATTTCTCCCAGAGTTTTACTTCAGGGTCTCCAAAACTCTTTTCTAGACCCTAGGTTGGGATCCTCTGTTCCTACATAAATACACAAATTTAACATTGATTACCTCATATATTAATGCAGCTGTCTGGTAGAGTTCCACTGCTTGTGCGAGATCCACCGGTTCTATTAATCTAGACCAAAAAAAAAACCAATTGAAATGTTGCTTCAGAATTGTGTGAACAGAGAATGATTCTGTAATACAATATAATAATTTATTTGCTGGTGTGATACACTGAGACTGAAACATCTGACAAACAAATCAGTTATTAAATGGAATCAATAGAATAATGAGCAATTCATTACATGCTTCAATGTTAAAAGATATTTTTGAAACAGCACCCATCCTTATGGAGTGTGTGTGTGTGTGTGTGTGTGTGTGTGTGTGTTCTCTTTCATTGTCTAAGCACTTGCATAGCCACTTACTTTCCAGCTCTGTCCAGAGCCATAGCTGCAGTGTCGGGAGTTCCATTTTCAACATACATTGTGCTTGCCTTTTTAATATACTGAATAGCTTCCGGTAACTTTTGCATATCCTACAAAAACAATACATAACAGTAGTTAGCCAAATATCACACCAATTACATTAGTCCTTTTTGTGACTAAATTAAAAAGAAATTATTAAATTTGAAGTAGACATCAGACAACAATAGTTACAACAAAAATCAGTAAGAAGTGCAATTTATTCTGCCTTAGGTACATACCTTTAGCATCATCCCTGCTTGTTCAAGTGCTCTATAATCCAGAAATTCAGAATTGGTTGCCATAATCATTCAAAATAAAATATAAATCATTACATTCAATTTTGATTTGTTACTTACTTTGCAGCATGGAAAAGACTGTATACTGAGTCAAGGAAAAAATGAGATGTTGAAGTTCAAATGTCTTTTACTTAGCTCTGAATATTATAAGAATAAGTTGCTATTTGACCCTTCACATAAAAACTGCAATGCAGAGAGGGTAAGGGAGTAAGGATACGCTCTGTTATTGGTGTGTGCCTCTGCCTCCTGCAGATATGCCTCCTTGGCTTCATCCAGTTGCTTTGCATTTTTGAAGGCAACAGCTGCAAAAACAAATACATACACAGATGTGTGAGCAAGCACACCGGCTATACATCCGCATTCACACAGTATTTCTACAGAGGGATGTTCAATGTTGGCCAATATAGATTAAATCTAATTTAGACCAATGACTAGACCTATTAAATTCAGCATCTTTTTTGCCAAAGAGAAATAACGTTAACTCATACCCGCTTTGCCGTATTCTGACGCAGCACTATCGTAGTCAGGCTTCCATTTCAAGAAACCTGTCTTCAAACTGGTCAAATAAAAAAAATGTTTTGTGAAGAATAGTAGAAAGAGGTCAACAACTGGCTGTGAATTTAACACGAGAAGTATGATGCTAGCTAACGTTAGTTATCACATTCCTATGAGTGATGCAATTAGGTAGTCTATGAATGCACTGTCATGGACCTTTGAGGGTTCCTAGTAAAAAGCTTTGATAATATAGCTTCCTATGTTTACACAAACTGACAGTCAACAGTCGTAACCTGGACGAGTCATCTTGCAAGCCGTCACACGTTAATGTGTTTTAATTTTGACTTAATTTAAGGTTTGCTGTTAACGACGTCACACTGCAAGCATCGCCTTGCTAGGCAGGTTACTGCACTTAAATCACACCCCATAACTATGTAATACTATATAACACATCTTCTCAATAGTACATGCATAATTCACTTGTTTGGAGCGGAAACAGCAGTTTAAAAGCAGCTCACAGCCAGTAACACACATTATACAGGTCTAAATTGATACACAACATATCGTTAGCTAGCACAACTTGTGGTAGCTTACAATGCAAAATGAGTCACTTACTATTTCTCTGCTTTGGCAATATGTTCATGGGCTTCGTTTATTTTCGCAGCCATTGTAAGATTATAGTATTAGCCTTTTCAACATGTACATAAAGGCAGTAAAACTCTTTAAAACAACTTTGTTTCTGTGGCACGGTTAGCATTAGCAAACTACTCCTCTGTCTACTGTCGCCAACGTCGACAAAGGTGATGACTACGGGAGCCGACGAGCTGTGCATTTTTGTTGTCCTCACGCATTCTGTAACTCTGTTTCATATTATTGGTTAGAAGTTTCAGAATGCCTGACACAGCAGTTCAACTTCCAATTAAACCACACACAACACGTTTAAGGAGAGCTGATTTTTTAACCTGGACAACCTATATTCTCACAACTAGCTGTAAAAATGGATTGTGGGATGCAAATAAAAAATAACAAGGTCACATAAATCAAATACTGCTACAAAATAATACATCTTAAACTTTGGACACCACGATAGCCAATTGCTATTACTGTCTCAAATGAGAATTCATCTATTTTCACTCACACCTCTGTTTATATAGGCTCTCTGCATGTATAGTGCATCTGTAGCCATTTGGGGGGTTTAGAAACTGAATCAAAAGCCAAACATTCCACTGCAAAACAGCTATCCGGTGTGTGACTCTTTCCTGCACCGTTCACATTACGAAGCAGGCACGATGCTTAGGCACGATGTGGGCTACTCGTGTTCTCACCTGTACTTTTATGGTCCTGTGTCTTTAAGGCGCCTGACTGCTTCTCTTGCTTTGTGTAGAGGGAAGAGTCACGCCATCGAGACAGAACATGCCTTAATTCTGAAAAGTTGATGAAAAATAAAAGAATTGTCGACTATCATCTTAGGAAGAGAGGAGTAAAAAAATATTTTGAAAGGTAAGTTCTCCATCTTTAACAATGCTGTGTATAATTTTCTTTCGCTCATGCTTTGAAATAACGTTAGAGCCAGAAAGAGCCTGATGCTTGTTTCTTCCTGCCCTGTTATGCTCTACAAAAGGTGCTGGTATTCGCCCCTCGTTACGTCTTTTCTGAAACATGAGGAGAAAATAAGTGCCCGACTGGCATGACTTTTTTGGACACATTGTTTGTCATTTGGATACATTGTGTATTTTGAGAATGATACTTTTAATGAATATTTCTGAAGAAACTTTCAATTGGAGAGTCAAATGACAAACTGATGCACGAACATGCGGAACGCATTATTAAAATTAGTCTGTAGCTACTTTCAACGCGCTTTAGACAAGTAGTAGCCCGGTTCCACTTGTTTTCAATTTTGTAAATTACGTCAGTTTTTTACATTTTTGTTGTACGACATGAAGTATGGGTAGCCTAGATTTGATTTTCAAATGAGTTAAGTTTAAGGAGGCCGATTCCTGCCTGTTGACGCCGCTATCGTGTGTAGCTGTGGAAATCGTTGGCACCTTTGAAGTGACGATTTACGTTTGCATAACAATAACAGGAGAAAGAAAGAAAGAAAGAAATGAGCTACCCTGTACTTTTGCGTCTCTTTTTTGTCCGTCTGTTGATTGTACCCTGATCGTGATCTTGTTAAGCCACACTTCCCCACACAACAGCGGAGAGTTCTGTCTCGCTTTAGTACACTCTTGGAATTGTTTTAATTAGACCACCTAGACTACTAAACTTGTGGCTGACCAATTTTGTTTGTTTGTTTTAGGCTGGGTTTGATTCGTTCGTGCCGGAATGAAGTCTGCCCAAACTCAAATTTCTATCCTCGCTGGGCTGCTCTGTCTTCTGTCGGGACTCTCACTTGTCACCGCCTGTAATAAAGCACTGTGTGCGAGCGATGTTAGCAAGTGTCTGATTCAGGTAAGATCTATTTACACAGGTCTTTGCCCATATGACAAGGGAATGCATGTATTTTCGGGTGATTGAATTTAGAAATTCAGAAACATGAATTAAATAACTTTGTCAGGTTAGGTTACAGATAGTTGTAGATTACGAGGACAATAGGTAGTGGTGTGGGTGTTCAGTTGATGGCTGTTTTGAGACATGTCGTAGGCCTACTGCAATAGAATGAGGTAAATTTATACTTTCTCCTAGTAGCTTACAGGACACTGTTGACATAACTTGGCCACTCCTAACACCCCCCACCCCTCCTCCAGAAATCCCATGCACCAAGACCTTAGGATCCATTAAGGTCTGATATGTCTACGGCAAAGATAAACAGACAGAAAAGTAACCTCTCTACTTAGTTTTTTTTTTTTTGGTAGAGGTTCGTTTTCTCCATCTCTGTGCACATCTGGAATTTGACCTCTCTGCACCCCTCCACCTCCCTTCCTCTCCTCCTCCTCCTCCTCTTCTGTTCCTCCATGTAGTATTGCTCCCAAGCAGTGGAAGCAGCTTGAGGTCACCCTTAGCGCTCGGGTCTCAAGCCGCAACTCTCTGATTTCCCCTAATGGTTTCTAAATACGTACAGTCTGTTTTGATATGTGGTAGATGGGCTGTGTCATGTTGTAATAAGCATGTGGGTGACACATGGCCAGCGTGAAATACAGAGAGGGCTTTGCCCTGCCATGAACAAACACCCTGGGGACTAATTGCAGTGGCTCCTATGTCTGCGTACAATATGGGAGCTTTTCAGAAACTGTGCCCAGCATAATTTAACATGGACCGTCTGGTGTGGGTGATGTGGCATTTTCACTACTGTTTAGGGAAACAAAATTAGTTTTATCACCTAGATATCTGCTGATGATTACAAACAAACAGTGAAACATCAATAGACATCAAAAGCAATGCCCCATAATGTCTGATTTTATCTGTAAGATACTTTGGATTAATATGTTGGCTAAATGGATAAATGTAAATGTATTATAAAAGATGATACGAAAGGCTGGTAAACTGCTTGTGACATCAAGTGAAGATTCAGCTGGAGCTTTTCTGTGTGTGGAAAAAACAAGCTCTCTGTGGTAGGGCGCAGCCTGGTTTTCCAGCAGCCTCGGGGAACGTGTTTGTTTATTGTACTCTATGGTGTTGTTTGGACATACAGGAGTTGTGTCAGTGTCGGCCGTCCGAAGGCAACTGCTCATGCTGCAAGGAGTGTATGCTCTGTCTCGGCTCACTGTGGGAGGAGTGCTGCGACTGTGTGGGTAAGTGTGTGTGTGTGGAAGTGATTTTAACCAGGCCACCTATAACATGACTGCTCTAAATGAGTTGGCCATCAGGGTTTGTGGTGGTTCTGTTTCCTGACTGGGTAAAGCCTCTTAATAGTTCTGTCCTCTTCCTTATCCCCATCACTGTTTGGTATGAGTCCGTAGATTTATATTATACTTTTTAGTTATTACCAATAGCAATTATATCACTACAATTTATAATGACTAGACAACATGATGCATAATGCATTCATATCCACAGATTTTAATATAATAGTTATTGTTACATGTTGAAAACCCGTCGTTTAGAAGTAATAGCTCTTGGGGATTTACAGATTGCATCAGTGTTGAAGATTTTTCCTTTGAAAAATTAACTGACTTACTAAAGTGAAGTTTGGCAAGAAACTGACTTTAGTATCTGTGTGTGTGTGCCCTCAAAGGCATGTGCAACCCCAAGAACTACAGTGACACGCCGGCTACGTCAAAGAGCACAGTGGAGGAGCTCTACCGACCAATCCCGTCGCTTTTCCGGGCTCTCACCGAAGGCGAAGCACCCATCAACATGATGGTGGTGTCCTTCCCTGTGGCCGAGGAGCTCTCCTACCACGAGAACCTGGTCTCCTTCCTGGAAACCATGGAGGATCAACACCAAAATGTCTCGCTGCCTGGAAACAGCATCCATGCCACCTACGATACCAGCCAAGGTAAGAACCGCAGGCAGGAGCCCACTCTGTTATGTCAAACAGTAAGTTTGTTTGATATCAAAGTAAAAATGTCTCTTTTAAATAATGATTATTGCAGTTCAGAAATACAAAAAATATCAACAGCTGGACATGAAATATTTCTTGATCAAATCTATAACACAACAAAGCCAAAGGAATATCAGGAATGTAGGAGGGCTTATGATTATCTTGGCACGTCTGACAAATGAATGGCTTCCATTAGTGTCCTCCTGTTAGCAGAGGCTGAGCAGCCGCTCTGAGTATTATGACAGCCCGGCGCGGCCCAGGTCTTTCATGTGTGTGTGCTCGGCTGCGTGCTGGAGCATGGCTCCTACACTTGAGCTGATCCTAATTGATTGGGAGACAGATGTGTATTTCCGTCCACCATACCGTGCTGGCTGAACCTGTGACCCAGATCCGTTTCTCCCGCCGAGGATGTGTGTGTGTGTGTGTGTACGCGCACGCGTGCGTGTGGGGAAAGGGGTTGAGGTGGAGGGGCTCTCATTAATCCGCCATCCAGCAGTGAAGGACGTGGTCTTTGTTCCCCATGGAGGATAAGAAACTCCATGAGATGTTTGAGCACTGGTCTCCCACATGCTTTACATTGTATGTAAAGTCTGGCGAGGAAATGGCCTTTGGGAATGAGCTTGACGACAGCTAGTTATGGGCCAGCAGGATCCAGAGCGTCTAGGCAAATGCTTTAGATGGGAATCAGTGCTGTTGATGACGATGTTCAGTATTTGTGTAAGCGGACAGTGGTTTTCCCAAACCCCCCATTTTACTTTGACATTTTCTTGTGTTGTAATGAATGCTTTAGGCGGTTATTCACACCTGCATGATAGGGTATAATCATCTTCAGGTGGTACAGAAATACATTATTTGCAGATACATGCTTAACACACAGGCAGAGCTGGGAAACTGTAGTTTGGCACTTATTAGCACTTAAAGTAAACATACAGTCTCAGCATGTGTGTCACTAATGAAGGCCTGGTCCCCTCCTCCCCCCCACAGCCAACAACATGTGCACCGTGGTGTACTTTGACGACTGCGTGTCTATCCACCAGTGTAAGCAGTACTGTGAGTCCATGGGGGGATCCAAGTACCGCTGGTTCCACAACGCCTGCTGCGAGTGCATTGGCCCCGAGTGCCTGGACTATGGCAGCAAAGCTGTCAAATGTATGAACTGCCTCTTTTGATCAATAGAAGCTACTTTGGGTGGGACTCTGGATGATGCCATTATCATTGATGCCTGCAGGGGGCACTCTATTGGGACAACAGGGATATGGATCATGTCAACAGCTGGATTTGTTTTGTAAAAAAAAAAAAAAAAAGATACAGTACACTACAATATTGTGATGGAAAATATTAGCCCTTATTTTAATGTTTTTGTTTTTGTTGTTTTACCATGTATAAATGACACAACATTTTATAGCTCTCTAGCAAATATATATATATGGCTTTTTTTTTTTTAAACTTCCACGAATGTAGACACTAGTCTGCCGCTCTTCCATTGTTGGTACGTTGGTTCATCTTATACCAAATAAACCATTTTGAGATAAATATTTAGAGGTTGATAGTATTTGCAATTAAGATTGCTTTTTACTGCCCTTTACTCTGCCTATTACATGTCTGGACATAGTTAATCAGATTCCAGATGTTTTTTTGTTTTTTTTATGTACATCATGTTTTTATGTAAACTATAAAGAGAATGTATTTCATTGGTTATGACTTTGTTACTTGGAAGAGAAACAGGAATTCTTAACATACAAACCCAACCATGCTGTGTTACTTTGTTTGACTATGCTGTATGCTATAAATCTGTATACTGCTAAGAGATGCAAGAAAAGAATCCTGTTGTTACTGGACTCATGGTTCTCCATGTTGTTTCACTCCTCATTCTTCATGTCTTAAACTTGCTTACAAACAGTGAACATTTGGTTCAGGTTAAATGTTGGCAGTAGGCATGGATGCAACAGCGGTGGAGTGAGAAGAAAACCAAACCAGTAGCTCTAATAGCAGTTCTGTGAGTGGCGACCTTTTCATAAGGCTCTTGCGAACAATGGAGAGCTTAATCCACCCCAATTTTGGGTGGGAATATGATTCTCCCTACCCCACCACGAACAAGTCTATCCAAAGCACACACTTACTCAGGTGGATCCCATCGTTACCACTACCAGATGGAAATTGTGATATGCCGTTGGCAACTTGGTCTCAAACTGAGATATACTCAATTAAGTCATTTACTTTTAATTGCTTGGTCATTTTCTCTGTAAACGTTATTGTTGGCTGGCTCCTGAGGTCCATTAAGTGTTGGGTAAGTGTTAGGCCTCACCTGAAGCCTTTCCCTCGTTCTGCAATGGAACAGCATAGTCCTGTTAGTTCTTGATTTCGTTATTTGAACAGTTAGAACATGGCATGCGCAACGAATATGCCCACATAAACCTTTTTCTGTAAAATGCGCTGTTAGATGTCTAGCCAGAGTGATGTACATTTACACATTCTCTGCATTTGACCCATCTGTGTGTCGTGAACTCACACAAAAAGCATACTGCCCCAATAAGTCTGATCGTAAGTAAACACTCGTACTCAAATCTATTAGAACATTATCCTCCAACCCAACACTTAGCTGTGTAGTACGCACTCCAGCAAACCAACAATTGCGCCATTTCCTCCCAACATTTTTGGCATCTCATTCAGCCCACAGGTGTCCCATTCAGTCCATCCCATTTGGCTTGAAACTCGCTAGCCACCCACCCTGCGATGGCGCTCCTCGAGCACAGAGGCATGCAGAGGACAGAGGCCTTTTCTGGGTCAGTGCAGCGAGCGCAGGCCCAGCTGCCTGATAATATCGCACTGTGTGCCCCCCCTTGGCAGAGCCCAGCAGGCCCGTCTCACAAAGGAGTCTTTCTATAGGTCATGGTCGCACAGAGAGCGCTGATCGTGTATGTGTCCTTAGCATCATGGCTAAGGCAAGTAAAGCTGTAAGACTGGAACTCTGTAATTACTTTTAAATGTACCTTAACAGCACAAACTGAGACACAAACGAACTACAAAGAACACAAACACTTTCACCATTTTCCCAAAATTAAGGTTTCAAGGAAAGCGTTATCTTCTACCTACCATTTTTTGTTAATACTTTTATTTAGTCTCATGATTTTTAATCCGTAGCCTGTCTAGATAAACAACCACAACGCAGATCTTGTCATTTCACATGGGTGGGGCATGCTCCGGGAAAAATAAAAATCTTTTGGTGCCCCCTAGAGTCTAAATTAAGAGTGACATTTCAGATGGACTTAATTTCACAGCCTTGTTTATGCAAAGCATAAACTCAGGCATTTTTCAGTCATTATAGATGAATGCAAATCAAGCAGTTTATAAACAATAAACAACTCATCTCATTACAGGAAATGTACTTCTTCTGGCAAGGCCCAGGGGTAAAGTTTGGTTGTGCAAGAATGGAAACATCCTGTTTTGTGACAGGACCTCAAATATCAACAGGATTTCATACCCGCGACCATCTATCTCAGTAGCTCACAGAAAAACATTACTCTGTGCCTGTGATCATTTTTCATCTCAAAAACTCAGCCCAAGCTGAAACGACAAAAATGCAGCTGCTGAAACAGCAACAATGTGGCTGCAGTCTGAAATATGACCCTTCAAGGCATGACGACGGGAAAAAAAATCTCCACATTCACCCAAAAGGCTTGAGGTATCTTAATTTTATTTTGGACAAGTTAAAAGAACAAATTTGTATCACAATACTAGTCATGATCCTTGATCAAAATGGAAAAAAACCCAAAACCATTGCTAAAGATATGTACACATTGAGTGTGAAGAACAAGGGTTAGGGAGGATTCAAAGGGTATTTTGGGGGAGGAGGGGGGCGGTAATTTATTCTTGTTAAAATGCATTACAGGTTCTCGAGTGAACTTGAATGTGCTGGCCTTGGCTGTAACGAACTTGCATTGCTGGGTGGCTCACTGCATGTTCTGTGACAGCCCCGACATCCATAAAAAATACAATAACTTTCTCTCTTACTTTCATCATTTTTGGGGTGGGGGCGAGGGGTTCCCCTGCACACCAGGGGTGGGGGATGGGATGGGGTGGGGGTGATGGGAAGGGGTAGAGGGTCGCCCTCATCCATGGGTACAACAATGTGCTGCACTAGGTTTTTAAAACAACAGAGGCCAAAAGCCCTTGAGAAGAAACGTCCCCCCCCCCCCCCTCGTCAAAGGCGCACCGCCAAGGCTGCAGTGGTGCAGACGTATTTCATAATACGCAGCATACGAAGTGTATTCATTTACAGTATCAAAAAAAGGAATCAAACATTATAATAAACCAAAAAAAAAAAAAAAAAAAAAAAAAAAAAAATCAACCAACCAATCAATTGCGAAGACTTTTACACCTTAAACATTTGCACTACCTGTCATTTCCTGCTATATTGCGGATCCATAAAGCTGTGAAATACTGGCTTTTCCGGCTAGATCAAGATTCTGAGGTCCTACTGGAAGAGGGACAGACAGTTAAAGAGATGGAGACAGACTGTGAAAGACGAAAGTGGAGAGAAATGGTCCAACGTCCTCAAGCCGATAACGTTTTTGTTTTTTTTCCTTCCTTTCTTCTTTTGTGTGAGTGTGTGTGTGTGTGTGTGTGTGTGTGTGTGTGTGTGTGTGGTCATTCTGTGTAGCTGGATGCTGCTGCTGCTGCCATATAACTGCTCAAGACATTCAAGTATTCTCTCGTTTAAGGAAGACTCTTTTAAGGCTTCTGTGGCAAAAGAAACAGAAAAGAATGCACTGGATACTTCTTTGTCGTAGTGAGTCGCATCCAAAACGGGAGGGTCTCAGGCAGAGCCCTCCCCTGTGGTGTTGCCATGGTCTGTAGTCCCTAGCAGGGCAAACCTTGTCCCAAAGCCCTGTCCGAGGCTTAGAGAAAGAAGGAGACAGTCACTGTATGTGCGTGTGTGTGTGGGTGGGTGTGTGTGCGTGGAGAGAGATCAAGCCTGACTATGTGTATGTTCATTCGCGACTGAACATGGAGGTTTGTGCGAAGTGTGTGCAAGTACATACAAGTTAGGTCAGGTGACCAAGTCTGTATGCGCATCAGAGAGGGAATCTGAGAGCTTATTTATAAAAATGCATGAGTGTGTGCGTGTGCGTGTGTGTGTGTGTGTGTGTGTGTGTGTGCGTGTAAAAAAGTCAAGCTTTAAGTGCCCAAGTTCCTATCCATGTTTTCGACTTGGAAGGGGACAGTAAGCTTGTGTGCATATACAAATAAGAATGTGTGTACGAATGTATGTCTATGTATTAAGAAACAGAGGGGTTGTGTGCTCAGTTGGTGAAAAACTAAACTCATCCCAAATCCTGATCCGACCCGAGGAAAGGGGGTAGCCAAAGGGGGTGTGTGTGTGTGTGTGTGTGTACACAGTTGTGTTGATGAGTGCGTGTGCTCAGTAGGTGGAGGAAGTGGTGCTCATGGCGTCCTCGTTGATGCGCGTGCTACTGGGGTGGACACTGGCGAAATATTTGACGTCTTTGTCCAGGTCCATCTGCAACGCTACCAGCGTCTGCTCCAGGGCCTCGTGGTGACAGTTGGCCGAGTTCAGGAAATACTCTACGCACACACACACACACACACACACACACACACACACACACACACACACACGCGCACACACACAAAATCAAAAACACATACAAAGAATTCAAATTATTACTGCATGATCACAAATGTATGCCGATTCAGGTTTACTCTACTAAGGTACATAGACAGCAGTTCAGGCTAAAGTAGACAATCTGGTAAAGTAGTTGAATCCAAAGTATATGATGAGAATTTTCCAAAGCCTGTCAAACTCAGATTCCATCTTCCTCTTGAGTCCAATATCTGTTTATACTGACGTCTGAAACTTGTGCAACATATATGTGTGTGTGTGTGTGTGTGTGTGTGTGTGTGTGTGTGTGTGTGTGTGTGTGTGTGTGCCTATGTCTATGCAGGGCATTCCAAGGTATTTAGAACGTTTACTTTTTACAGTCTGCAATGTTGCAACCTTAGGCTCAATATTAAAAACTTACACGGATACAGACAGACGTCTAACCGTTCTCTGCATCAATTACTTCCATTGCTTGGTCTGCTCACTTCAAGATTTTGATTATGGATGTAATGTCTTTATGCTTAATAAAGCCCCCCCCCCCCCCCCATCAGACTACACTCAACAGCCCATGATCACAAGACTGAAAAAATGGCTTTTGGAACTTTTCTGGCAGCAATTTGAGCAGCTTTGAATATCCTTGGGTGAATTATGTAATCATTTCAATATATGTTTTTTGGCTTTGGGAATTTTCCTTATGCACTGTCAGGTTTGATGAGAACGGTCAATGGACATCCATTTTTCTCAAGAAATTAGGTATTAGTCATTAGACCTAAATCAGGTTTCTGACTGGCCCCTTTAAGGACATTCAAATAGGCTTTTTCCATGCTGCTGTTGCTGCCACCAAAATACTTCACTGTTGCTGTTGTATCGAGCAAGTGATGAGCAGTGTGTGGTTTTCTCCCGACGTCATGCTTAGAATCGAGGTCAAGTACCACAACCTTGTTTTTCACCGTCTGCAAAAAACTTCCAAGTGCTTTTTTCCCCCTGCAAATTCCACACATCCTGTATTGTTCCATAGATGATTCTATCTGGACATTCTCCCATTAAACCCAAAACGAATTGTGGATTGTTGCGGTGAAGGACGTCCTTCTAGAATCTCTCGTCTCCACACAAGTGTGGTGGAATCTGTGCAATAATGTCAATTGCTTCCTTCACATTGCAAGCCTGACCTGAACTTTTCCTCCCCCTCACATCAGATTTGCCTCCCCTGACTGTTCACATCCATGCTGCCAAATGTTTGAAAAATAAAGTGAACACACCCATTTTAAATGCCATGCAAACATACAGTGATGGGTTTTTGAGTCATTGGTCAAACCAACAAAAATATTGCTGCATTCCAAAAAACTAATGGCTCATATTTTTTTACAGGCGATGTCTGTCTTCTTGGAATTGTGCCGAGTTACAAGTAGGAACTTTTAGTGGAGCTGCACTTTTTTTTCCTTGTAGGAAATTTTGAGACTGCTTGGAAATGTAAATTATCTGATTCACATGTGGGGTTGGGGGGTTTGTCAGATTCACGTGTAACAAATTTAAAAAAGAAATTTAAAATTTTCTTTGTCATTATGCGACATTTGGTGTGGATTGATTGATTTGAAATGTCAAATGCCCCAAAGCCTTTCTGCATGCACTGCATACATGTATGTGTCCATTTGTGAGGCCTCACCTCTCTCTAGGACACTCTGACGAATGGTCTTGGCCAACAGAACCCTTACGTTGGGTACGGGGTCGGACGCCAGCTGCAGCAGGGGCGCCAGCAGGTGCTCAGAGAACTGCTCCAGAGACAGACAGCCATCCTCTATCACCAGCTGAGAGAGGGGGGGGAGAGGGGGGGGAGAGAGAGAGAGAGAGAGAGAGAGAGAGAGAGAGAGAGAGAGAGAGAGCGAGAGAGAGGGTGAAAGAAAGAAAGGCCAGGGGAGACAGAAGGTGTAAGATGGGAATAAAAATGTAGAGAGAGAGAAAGGAGGAATGACAGGAATGACAGAAAAGGCCAGATGGGAAATGAGTGAGAGAGAGAGAGAGAGCGCGAGAGAGAGAAAGAGAAAGAGTGACAGAGAGAAAGAGAGAGAGACACACACACAGTCATGTCATTTGAGCTCTTTGCTCACGTGCCCAAGTGAGCACCCTCTTGTCTCATTGTGCTCCCACACAATACCCAGCACTGTGTCCTCCACTGTGTGACAGGAGGATCTGGCCCAGTCAAGTGGCCCTGACTGACTGAGCTCTCTGCTCAGCTGTGGACTGGGGGACTCACTGTGTGTGGGTGTGTGTGTGTGTGTGGGTAGGTGGGGGGCACAGAGTGCCACTCCTCAACCAGTCTGGTCTGGGCTCCCAGCCAGACCCCAAACAACAAACCATGGACATGGCTAATTCCCACAGGGGGAAATGCCATGGAGGACTTCTCATAACCAATGAAAACGCTGTGCTATTAACGCACAATACATGTCCAACATAAGAAACACTGTCGCATCGTATTGTATTTAACTGGAGCTAAAATGTTTGTTCAAGGTATGTTCAAACAGTTTAAAACCCGAATTACCTGACTGTAAAATCCAGCATAGGCAAATATGAAACTGTTACATCTAACTTACTATGCGACACGTCAAACAGGAAAACACTGTTACACAAACTACACCCCATTTCTTATGACTAGTGTATAAAATTAGGGAATAACACAAGAATGTCTTACCTGACAGACGAAGGCAAAGGCTTGTCTCCCTGACCACTTTGGACTGTGGCAGAATTTATCCACCAGCTCACTGAGAAAATCTACAAGCAGCGACGGACAGGTAGACAGGTTCCTAATGATCTCGCTCATCTAACAAGAAACACACACACACACACACACACACACACACACACACACACAGTGTAAGGTACACTACATGACAGTTATTAAATCAACTTGCAAACAAAAAAGGCCTAGTTCATCATACAAGTAGAGGATTAAAAAAGCCACAAAGGAAATGTATTTAATCCTATACTAGTACACAGATATTACACTTATGTCGTCATCCAATTTGGTGCAGATCTATAAACAATACTTGGAGCCATTTCAATATACATAATTATTTCATATTTAAGCTTCATTTTTCATTCCCTGTAATGTGCAAAAATGCATAATTTAATTGCATATTTATAGCAATGCTTAACAAAGGGTGTTTGCTCTGAGAAGACTACAGTTTTGGGACCCAGGGGAATATCATACCAGTCTGTAAGATGTCCACCGTACAGCTGACACTCGGTCTGTGCAAAGTTTAAAGGCTAACGGTCTCAGGTAGTCATACACATCCTGTGCACTGTACAACTCCAGCAATAGCACCAGCTGTCTGAAAACACAGCACACACACAGAAACCATATAAAATATTTATCAGCAACCAGCCTAGAGTTTTAAACACCCACACCCAAAGGTATCATGTCCCAGCTGGTAAGACAGTGACTGATAGGTGAAACATGTAACGAATGTATCTGGAGAATGCTACAAAATACATCTTGACGGTTTAATGATTTCCTCGTGATAAGGGCTCACTCTGGAGCTGCTGATCAGACTAAGAGATGAGAACAGGCTCGGTGGAAAGTGGGACAGAGTTTCATAAAACAAGCCCTCTTGGCTTCTTTAGTCAAATTCTTTGGCTGTTAGACATGTACCTCCTAAATGAAACAATGTTGCCCTGCTGGAATAGAACTATTGCACAGGAGATAAGGATGTGTAACAAAGGGTTGCGCCTCACAAAGATTCACAGCTAGAACCAGATAGTAACAAATTCATGAAACAGATTTGAAAAAAAAAAAAAAAAAAGTCTTGAAAGAATCCTTCTGCATAACACATCAAAACAAGTCAAAAGAACCAACTAGAAATAAAAATGTAGAACGGAATAAGACCGAATATCCAATGAGGACACTTACTCTGAGAGTTCTGATCTGAAGCGCCAATTTCGACTGTTGTCCGTGACGAGGAACTCCTGAAGCTGGTACAGATACTTGCGCCGCGTCTCCTGGTGTAAAAGCTGAGAGGAGCGAAAAGCAGAAGAGCTACTTAACACCAGCCACAAGGACTGACCACAAAACGCCTTGTGTGGCCCTTCACTGTGGTGATGACACACAATCCACACGAAAGCAGCAGCCAAACTTCACAGTGGTGGGTGGTTCTCACCTTGAGGAAGTCGTAGAGGTGCTTGAGCACTCCTATCCGCACTTCATCCAGGTCCTTGAGGAAGCTGTTGAAGATGGGCACCAAGTCGGCCGCCGTCAGCTGGTCCCCCAGAATGAGCGCCAGCTCATGGATGGAGAACGCCAACGTCCGCCGCACCTTCCACTGCAGGAAGAGCGAGACAGAGAGAGAGAGAGAGAATGAGAAAGGCAATAAGAAAAAGAGTATGAGAATCACAAGAGAAATGCGTGAGAGTGAAACGTGTGTGTTCAGTGTTAGCGGCTGATAAATCAGTGTATATTTTGAGATATCCAACAGATCGATGTCAAGAGCATGTCAAAATCATGTTCCCTAATTTGAGATTTACCTGCAGTGCAAAACAATTCAGGCTACTTTCTGTTTCAGAAACGTGTGTGGGAGGGTATGAACTTTCAGAATCAAAACTGTGGAGCTCCTCTTGGCAGACAAAGAGAGAAAAAAACTGCGTGCATGTGTACCTGCATGTCTGAGGCCAGGGTTTCGTAAGTGTCGCGCAGACAGTGCCAGTTCTGCCGGCCCAGGGTGAGGGCCACACCGGGCAGGCTGTAGGCACAGTGCTTGGCGATCTCCATGTCCACCGTCTGGGCCCGAGACGGATCCGTCATGGAGAGATACTGGTCCAGCAGGGCCTGTGGAACCACGTCCTGGAAAGAGGCACATGGGAGAGCGCTGGGTGGTTATAGAGACAGCGAGTGAATGGGAGTGGACAGCCTTGAGGAAAGAGTGCCCAGGAATTCCAAGAATTCTTTCAACATTCATACAATGTTACCAACAGAAAAAATAAACAGCAAACAACAAGGGACAAAATACATGACAATTCACTATATTTTGTTAAATACAAAATAAACAAGTCCTTTCTTTCAACCAAGGCCTGAGCAACACCATCAGAGACCATGGGGAGCTTCCTGTTTAGGTGAGGCCAGCAGTGACTTCATGGTGCAAACACTTCAGACTCCCCACAAAGGAAAGAGTCGAGCCTTTCTTTGTGTTAAACAGACGGCTGCACGCCACACAGAACCGATCTCCGCTTTTCAGACGTCAGGGCTTGTAATACAAAAAAACTATTCACTACCTCCACCCATCCAGTACAGAGTACTGGCTATATGACTTTTGTAACTGCACATCTTCCAAACCAACCTGTCTGGAGAGATCAAACATGCCGTTTGTGGTAGCCCAGGCTCAGAAGCCATTTGTGAGCTCAGAGTATCCAGTTTCAGTTGCCTGATTGATAGCCCCTAGGTGTGGTGTCTCTTCCTCTTTTATGAGTGTGCATGTGAGAAGCTGACCTCTGAAAAGTTTAGTAGTGAACTCCTCACTGACAACCCTTAGACTTTGTACCCTTACAGTCCAGTTCTCAGACAGGGGCCAGAAATGTCATTAGTAACTCTGTATAGAACAGTTCCATTCTGTGCCTGTAGTTCCTAAGGTTCTTAGAACCAATGCAAGAGAGGTCAGGGACCCACCTGCTGTTTGGATCTCTTCTCCTCTTCTGGGCTCATACTGTTGTCGCTCAGTTCCGAATCATCACCACGACTGATCTGGAGGGTGGGATCCTGGTTCTGGGCAGTGGAAACACACACACACACACACACACACACACACACACACACACACACACACACACACACACACACACACACACACACACACACACACACACACTTTCACTCAGCAAGCAAAGCAGGAAATGCATCTGTTTCCTCCCAACTCATCCTCCCCCACCTCTCTCCATCTTTTATGGTCCATATGGTGCTATTTTTTCATTCAGTGCATAATACTCTGTTTTCCCTGATGACAGTGCCACCCACACACAGACATGAACGGCTGGGGGGTTAGTGTTGATGGTGCAGTATGAACTCACCTCCAGGTCGCTGGAGTCCAGCAGGGGCACCTGGTGGACTTCAAAGGGGTTGTCATGGGAGACCTGGGCCGGGCGAGGCTCTAGGTAAGCATCCTCCAGGTGGGCATCCAGGGCTGTGGCCCGCAGCGCGGCTGTCAGCACCTCCACTTGTGCTGCACACACGCGCACGCACACACACACACACACAGGTCCAGTAACACGATTAATTTCTCTAAAACACTTAATTTCCGTACATTTGATTAGAAGATAACCATCAGGGACTGTGGCGCGAGTTCTCTGTTTTATTGTTTTTTTCCCCAATTGAAACAGAGGAAGGACCAGAAAATAACAGAGCAACAGAGGGAGCTCATCAACATGGAAAAACTCGTGACCAGGGATAGTTCTCCTGTGGCCACACGCCAGAGAGACAACCTTCTGTGCTAATAGCAGCAGCCTCTTCCCAGGAAGCCCAAACCAGCAAGAATAGTTCCCTTCATAGACAGCATTAGAGGACGAAACCATCTGCTAAATATCGTGCAAGCTGATGGGGAAAGACAGGACTCCTGAGGGCGAATTTTTGAATGCCATGTAATAAGGCAATACTAAGGCCATTTCCAACTGTGTGTGATGACACAGAGGATCTTTCAAAGACCTGCCCCCTAAATCTTCTATTCATCTACAACACACTTCTCTGAGTCGAAGGGAAATGAAACAAAAGTATTTGGCATTTGAAGCACTGGTTGTATATTAAAAGCAATCAAGTAATTTCAGGACACAACCAACTCCTTTACATTGTACCTACAGTGACAAGCCTCAGGCAAGCGTATGAAGGAAGTTAGGTAAAAAACCAAACAAAACAAAAAAAACAATGCAATTGTACAACTGAGAATTAAATTCAAGAGTTCAAGTAAGCCAAATGAGAAAGACAGGCAGGCCAGAGAGGCCAAGGAATGAGAGAACCCAGCCAGCTCTTCTAGTCGTCTGCTCTGCCGGGTTCCATCTCATTAGATCTGTAACACAGACGAGTAGCAGCGCCATCCGGCACAATGCCTGCAACCTCGTGCTGTTTTCTCCTCACATCCAAAGAAAGGCCCACTGTTTCCCCCCTGGACAAACCCGTAAACACGGGCCTGTGTCTCCCCCGAGCACGGAGAGATGGAGACCGAGTCACGGACACGCAGCCCTGAATAAAACACTTATGCTGAGAGAGAGAGAGAGAGAGGAGAGAGAGAGAGAGAGAGAGAGACACAAACTCGTTTCTGGGAGAAGACAGCAGCAGGGGAGAGAGGAGGCAAAGTGACGAGACGGAGGGACATCAAGGTGGTGGCAGTGTGCGGTCGGTTACAAAACCGTCCCGAGGCTCTTGAATGGAAAACTAACCAACCGAGGCTCTAGGGTCTTTTTACCAGCCGGAGTCCTTCTTTAAACGCAGCCTATTTATAGCACTACGCAAAGCACTTTATACCACTGACACATGGAAGGGTCTGCTAGAGGACAATGCAGATGTTAAGTAAATTATGGACATACTGTTGTTGTTGTTGTTATATTGTTATTATCATTAGTAGTAGCAGTTACTATTACCACAAGTAATAGTAAAAACTAAATAAAAATTGACCAAACATAAAAAAAATATCTATTCCTCTCATTTATTTCAGGGTGGCTAAGAGAAAGCAACCTTTGTCTACGTGTCTGTCAAAAAACAGCTGCGTCTCAACAGGTAGTCCTAATGACTGGCTTCATGACTCACAGTGCCAGCTGCAGACAACTGTGATAATGCAGACACGCCCTCCAGTTTCCTGTCGCAATATGAACAGTCAGGTATGCCCCAAGCAAACCATAATCACCCCCACCCACCTCCCCTTTTCCCTGCTTCTGGATGGCTGGCTACATGCCAAAATTATCCACTCCAGTCACCATCAAGCCACTGAGCCACTCTTGTTCCCGCACCAGAAAAACACAGGGGAATCTACTTAAGCCCGCAAGTTCAGCCAAGAGGAACCCAACCACTTCCCCCTAGCCACTGTTCCAGCGGATATATCCTGCAACCAGATTTGTGTCGCAGTTACCACAACAGCAGCAAGCTCTTAGCTGAGGCTGCATGTTATTGTGTTAAAGGGACGGACAATTAAAGCAACAAATTTCTTGTGACGTGCTGTCCTCAGCAGTAAGTGAAGTAAGATCTTCTACAGTGGTCTGCGACGCAAGTGTTTTATCTAAGCATCACCAGTGCACTCACTCTCACAGCTCAATAAACAGATCAACTTCACTGAGAAAAAGGGAAGTATTTATGCGCAACACAACAGTGTGGAAATTCTGATGATACAAAATCAACTTCCTATGTAGTAAGTTTCTGATAACCTGTATTTGTACACACATTCTGGCACAAAATGTCACACACTGTGGCACAGAGTGGTCGAAGAAAAACATGCACTGACAAACCAAATCTGTTTAAACAGAAAACTCCAGAGCAAAAGCATAACTGCTTATAAGCATTCTACTTACTCTTGACTTGAGGATCAAAACCTCCACTCATGTTCATTACTCTGCTGACTGTCATGATGATAATATGAAGCAGCTTACCCTTCACATCTGGGTCATCAATGTGAGGCTCCAGGTTCTCAATCAGCTCTTCCAGCTGTTTCCTGCCCAGGGCTGGGGGGACCATGTTGGCCCCTGTGACTGTGGGCTTCGCACTGTTGGGGAAGGAGTTTGGCCTGCCCTCCCCCTCCCCCTCCCCCTCCTTCTGTAGCTCCAGGTCCAGGTCAATCTCGGGGATGGGCGTTCTCCAGAAGTGGAAAGAGTTGTAGAGCTCCTGCTCGGGGATGCTCTCTGCCTGGACCGGAGAGCCTGCTGGTGAGGAGTCACTGCCGCAGCCCTCGGCAGAGGTGGACGAGGTGAGGTTCTCGCCTTCTGGGTTTTTCTGTGGTGTGCTAGCAGGGTCCGCTGCTATGGGGCTTTGTGCTGAGTTTGGGGGTTCTTGTTGTTCTGCAACAGGTTCCTCAGCCAGGTTTGGAGGTTCTTCTTTCGAGGGGCCTGGGTCAGGTTCCGAGGCGTTGTGCAAGGGTTCCACTTCACCCAGAAGACACCTGGAGTTGGTGTCACCGTGGCAACAGGACAGGTCAGCATTCAAAGCCTCGGCAGCCTGCTCCCCTCCTCCCTCTTCGGCAACGTCCATGTTACCCTCCTCCGCCATCCGACATGGACTTGCCGCATCACCCTGAGTGTGAGAGGAATTCTGGGAAGTGGAGTCCGGAGAGACTTCAGAGGTCACATTATCTTTCTGTTCCACATCGACAGGGGAATCCTCTGGACTCTTCTCCGTAGCAGCAGTGAGAGAATCTTGTGCAGCATTCGTGTCTGAATTTGATGTCTTCTCCTCAGCACTGCAGACACAAGACAAGCAATGAAACAAAAATTAGGGCCGGGCGATACAGAAAAAAAATTTGATCATGATACATTTTTCCATATTGACCAATAATGATTTTTATCACATTTAGGGCTGGACAATACAATGTCAAATCAAAATCATCTTTCGTTGACAGGACAGGCCGAATCACATGACAACATATGTCAAGGAACACACACGGTGGAATGCACAGAATATAAAGAAAAAGCTCACAAAATAAAGGATAATAACAGAATAGTAAAAAACAAGTCATGTGCTCATTTTTTAAATTCGGTTCGATTAATTTTATGATTTTTGCCCAACCATAACAAAAGCAATAGTGGCAGACAGAACACCAATCACATGAAAATATGCAGAGGAACTACATGCTGGCATATAAGGCACAAGTAAGTTCAGTCCTCAGGCAAAATAAAAATTCTTCAAAAGTACCTGTTTTTCTGTGGGTGTTCAGCGGTCCACTCTGCCTCCTCCCCGCCCTCTTTGAAGTACTGGCCCACGTTAGAGGAAGGGCTGGCAAAAGTGGATATGAACTGACCCAGAGACTGAAAGGCAGCTTGTCGCACCTGAGACAAGCAGAGCATAAGATCATTAACCTCACCGCCAAATGACCAACAACACAAAGAGCAGAGGGGGAGCTCAACCTACAGATCCTTGAGCATGGCGCAATAAGACGCAAACATAACACTTAACCAAATTCAAAGGCTTTAGTTTTCAATAAACATGTGATTGTAAACATTTATAACTGTACTGGCAATTAAATGTGGATATGGAAATGTGGACTAAGACCTCCCACACTGGATTTCTGTCTGCTCTTTTTAGTGTTGGATTTATACCATTGTAACACATGAATGTGTTGTGACAGTGGAGGCCACATTTTTCTGTAGCACATGACGGCTAAATGTCCACTGATGGCAACACATTAACAGAGGTGGGAAGGAGAGGCCAGGAGTGCGCGAGATGCTTACCCAGCGTGAGGGGTCGCTGATGAGGTTGATGAAGAGTGTTGAGAGTTTGGTCCGGCGCACCTCGGGCGACGTGGCAGAGGAAACGCTCATGAAGCATTCGGCGCAGGCTTTCCGCACCCCCCACACGTTGTCTGAGCAGAGCTGGAAAAAGCGCGGCAGCTGCACAGGAAAAGAGCACAGCAAAGGGAAGGAAAACCAAAAAAAAAATAAAAGAAATAAAATGGACAGAGAGGAGAGAGGGGAAAGAGATTTAAACTGGAAGCCCAAAGCAATGTCCTGCCCCAGTTCACAGGTAGAAGGCAACACAAAATGTCAGAATTTTGAAAATGGGCACAGAATTCAGGGATCTTATATACACACATATTCCATATCCAAAGCATGCAGCATGTGACATAGGACCAGTGGATCAAACGTTTAACAAATAGATCAAACGTTTAAAAACTAACCAACCAAAAGCAGGCATTTTAAATACTTCATGCAGCAGATGTTAAATAGTGAAGGTTCTAATCTAAAGCTCTGTATTCAAAATGCTTTATTTACTATGTCTGAACATAACATCATAGAAGTTCTTTAAAAGCTAACATGCATTGATTCTACAGAACTAATACACAAAAATAGTCCATACCTACTTTTTGGGGTATTTGTAATTTTCTACATTGCTTGTCATAATCAATTTTTATTAAACTCAAAACAAAAACAATTTTAACAGCAACCTTGTGAAGCAATTGAGTAATATGTGCAGAACAGGGGAACACCACCTGAATTACTGTGTACATACCAGCAGTTCTTCGGTTGCCTCCCCACCGACAACACTACAAATATCTCCAAAATTTGCTGCACAGACCTGTCAAGGTGAAAAATGAGATGCTCACTTGACCACTCAAACTAACAACACTGAAACCAGAGCTCTTGCAGCTCTCACAGCCCCAGGCATACTGCATGCATGAAGGCTACCAGGCCCATTCAGTAGTAGCTTTGGAAGGCCACTGACCTTGCGCACATGAAACATCCTGCAGTCACAGCACATCTCACAGAATCGTGGAAGGAAGAGACGCTCTGTGATGTCCTTCCCTACCATTGGGGCCATCTTACAAATGATCTGCACACAACATACCCACAAACATACCAATTGAACATATCAAAGAGGCAAGAGGGACACGCACGCATGCGCACGCGCACACACACACACACACACAACTGCCAATCAAAGACAGACAAGCAGAGAGTGAAATTTCTCATTGTTGGCCAATGACCTTTGACTGGCTTTGTGTGAGGCCCAAATCAATTGTAATGGCCTCAGCACTCAGCCAGATCTGAAATCCTCATAGATTACATCTGCACAAGCCAATCAGTGGCCTTTGTTCTTCCGTTTACCCTTAATAAATCCGTCCCATTACACACCATGTAAAAAACCAGAGGCCCTAACGCCTTTACAACGCATCTGAGATCAGTCACATGACTACCACTTCACCAGGGCCCCCGAACACACCAAAGCTGGTCATGTGACTCACCGCCATGGCCTCTGTCTTCACGTCATCGTTGCTATCCGGAGCCGTGAGGTCCACGAGGACGGGGCAAACCATGCTCTCGATGTCCACCCGGTCGATCAACTCTTGCTCCAGCAGCACCAGAAGGGCCGCCTGGCTCGTTTTGCGAACCTGCAAAGGAAAGAAAAAAAGTAAACAAAAACAAACCTCTCACTGCCACATAAGAAAACCTCTTCAAGTAGAAAAACAAAAAATGAGAAAACTTCTCCAATCCAGTCAGTGGTCGTTTTCAACAACTTTAACTACACTTTCACAGACAAAACAACTGCTGATCAGAAAAGCATAATCTTAACAACACAGACACCCACACTGCAGTGCAAAGGAAAATTATTGACTCCTGACTCCTGCATGCTTCCAGATCATTTCTGTCTGCCATCCTCTTACCTGATTATTCGGATCAGCCAAGTATCTCACTACAATTGGCAGCAAGTACTTAGAGAAGGCATATGGAATGGAAGGTTTGTTCTCCTGACAGAAAATGGCAATGTGGGGGACTTGTTCCATGAGCTCTGCTCGAACAGTGGGCTCTGAAGAGAGAGATGGGAGAAAGACTCATATTAAGCACTCATTCCACACATCAATCAATGCAAAGAAGCAACTTATAATCACCCTCAAAAAAGAAAAGTTGGTTAGTCTGTGGGAAACACAAGGGTCAAGTCTTAATGCTATAACACTGAATGCTAAAGACCAAACACTGGCATACATGGCTTAGGACCAACTGGCTCACAACACCAGAGGCACAACCTTTAAGCCTTTTCAACTCTGTGCAGAATTCCAACATCCACCCAAAAGCATGCAAGCACAAAACTACACAGCATCCTCTTAAATTAATCCGTACACTGCACAGACAACAATTTAGAGAGTGACAAGCAATTTCTACAAGTTCATAGAGGCTTTCTTTGCTTCAGTGTCTCTTGATTCCCCTGACAGGGCTACAGTGCACTTCAGATCTGACTGGCAACTAAAAACTTTTCTGTTATAATTCAAGGACAGGTCTGACCACATGAGATTATTCCAGCAGCTTAGCTGGGGCAGACACTTGCCATAATAACATGTGCATGTCCAAATTAAATATTGCATTACACAGGCACAGCGACCTTTCCTTTTTCCCTTAGCACAAGGACATGTATTCTAAATCTCTCATGGCTGCTCCCCAAGGGACATTGTAAGGGGTTAGCTGGCTAGCCTGTGAACTAATCCGCAAAGCCTGGGCTCGCAGATTTCACCTTTTGTGAAATGGCAGCCAGGTGCAAGTGCTGCGACAAGCCAGTAACACCAAAGCATCAAACATTCATGGACCCTTGATGGACAGTGTACTGAGCCAATCAACTTCTGTATTTGCCTGCGATAGAGACAATGCATAGGCATGACTGGCAAAACTTTGATGACATCAACTTCAACCAGGCAGAGAATATTACTTGAGCAACCCACTTTCTTCAGCAATCTTTCAAGTACACTCTGGTGAAGGACACAAAAGATACTATGGCTAAAAACCAGGAGGGTAATCATATTTACTTTCTAATAACTACCTGATGACATGCACACCATAAATGACACAATGACCTCTTACACAGACTACAGTGCACCATCATAATTTTGAGATAACACCAACAAAAGTAAAACAGAAATGGGAAAAAGGAATGTGGTATGCTGTCAGTGCAATAGCCGACACAATATTTCGACATACAGTGAGTCACTACAGTTATCAGTTGGTTCAATTTAAGTAACAACCCGCAGCTTACCTGAATCGTCTGAAAGCTTGCTCACTCGTTCCAAGACAGCAATGCAATCCCGCTCGTCCTCGCTAACAGCTTTTAATGTGTCCAATAAACTTCTGGCCACCATCTGTCTATTAGACATAAAATGCATAACTTGGGAAAGAAAACACAAACAGTAATACTGCCATGCGCAATATCAATAAGGCTTGATATCGGCTAAAATCACACATGAACTTGTATAAAAGAAAACAATACACCCCCTGTGCAGTGACAAGAAATTTCAATAGAAAACAAATTAGCATACAAAGACATTCAATGTTAAAAATCTACTTGTTACATGTAAAGTTTCTAATACCTGTTAAAAATGTTTTCACTTGCAACATATTTATCCAGTCTGCCCAGCGGTGTCAGCATCTCATCTTGCGATACAAAATCCAAGGCTGAAGGTATAATAATGACGTCAGACTCTGAGCTGTAGTCATCCACACCAACTATTAGAAACATTGAAAACACACTGCATGAGCAGAGCAACCCCTTGACCAACAAAGGCGAGCAGTTAGGAAAAACAACAGGTGAGGATTTTCAGAGTGGCTACAAGAGTTCTTCCACAAAAACAAAGACTGACACCTGTGAAGTGTGAATAAATCCGATATGAAAAGGTCAACAGTGTGCGCTGAGGGGTTCGTGACAGCCTTGATTTGGATCTACATTAAAAGGGTTGTGTATGACGCCAGTTCGACAAAGAGGTGTTACCCCCATTCACAAACCTTGTGACAGTTCTAATGTAAAACTAAACGATAAAGCCATGTCTGAGGCGCTTTTAAAATATCGGCATGAGAAAGAAAAGATGATGAAAAGATGCAAAATGGGTTTCTTCAAAACAATCGCAACCTGCTCATGAAAATGCCTTAGACAGAAAAATTCTACTAAGACAATGGTCGACAGCAAATATGTCACACTTCAAATGATGTTACGCTATTGCATTGCCTTTATCCTTCATTGGCACCGGACGCCACATCAGCTTAAAGAAATTGCTTGGGTTATTTCAAGCGAAAGAACTCCATGGATTCTCTAAACAATGACATGGTCACACTGGTGCAATAAACAACGATAACACCGACAAAAGAGCAGATTTGCTAAAGGATGCCATTATATCTGACAAGTTAGCGAAGTGAGCTAACTCATAGCTAGCTAACTCAAAAGGGATGGCTAGCTAGCCAAGAATGAGCGATTGATTTAACCTAAAAATCTTATTTAGAAAAGCGCATTTAGTAACTACCAAGTCGAGAAGTTAGTTCATTAGTTAACAGAATCATGATCTATCGCCAATTGTCAAATAGTAACATAATGTAGCGGCTTAAACTTAATGTTCGGCTCACCATGCCCCAATGCACCGTGTTCTTTCGGAAAGCTCCTGCTTACTAGCTTGCCAGTTTCAAGAAAAAGACCTTGCCGACGTTAACGGGGTTCCATGCTAAGTAGCTAACTAGCTTGTCCAACTGGGAGAGGACTGTATGCTAGCATGTAACGCCTGCTAACATTAGCAACCAAACTTCTGTGTATGCGTTGTGTGTCATAGCGGCACCAGATTTCGAATTATCTCCTATCGGTATGATTAGTTTAGTCTAACATGAAGTGGAGGATATGTGAAATGAGCGGGAGAATGACGGGTAAACGTTATATGAACTCAAGGCCTCACCCAAGAATGCAAAAAACAGATAGAGGCATCCACTAACGTTAGAAACGTTACTGCTGGCCTCTACTAGCTGCCCCGGACTTCCACATTGATAAAACACAGGAGTAAACTTACATCCGTCTATCTCCTCTTGGGAATCCTCTTGGAGTAAAGATAAATCTGAAAACAAAGACACCCACAAGTAATCAGCCGCAACTATTCATTGTTTCGTCTAGCTACCGCTTCAAACCGGTAGCTAATATAGTTCATAAACACGGAGTTTCAAGTCCGCTCTGATCTGGCTTCTGTTAACAGTATGTACGTACCCGCCATCTTGTCCTGGTCCTACATTTAAAGTGGTCTCTACAGATGAGGCAACAACTGGAAGAGGGAAAGAGCAGAGTTTACCTAGCAAGCTCGCATGACAGGCACGGAGATTTAAGTGTACAGTGGAAAAAACTACACCACCTAGAGGAAAGCGTAGTAAATGACACGCCAAATTAGACAGATCTTTTTCTAAAAATGTCTCATAAGTACATATTTCAACTTTAAAATAACAAAAGCGACTGTTATCGCTAAAGTTATCTTTTAGAACATGAATGTTGGGATGACACGTCAGAAAGTAGCATCACATCTCAAGCTGATACCAAATTAAAATGTCAGTGTCCCAAGCAGTGCACTGTAATGATCGAGATGGGACCAGTTTGCCTTACTTGAATTTTATTTATCAAAAATACAAAAACAGCTGACTTGCTATCCATCGGGCTTCATCCACATTGAATTTAAGTGAGAACAAACATGATTTTTTTCATTTGATGCTTTTGTAATCACAAATTTGACTTTTACCTGGGCCCTCTCTGACGGTGACGTGCATATTGATGCGCGCCGCCGAAACTGTACTCGTGTGCTCGTTCCCTGGCTTGGCGAAAGTCGGTGCGCTTTTGGTGAATATACGTTCACTCACTCCGTCTCTGTGGCTCGGCAATCTGTAGCTACTACTTAACAGCAGACATGTCCAAATCGGAGCAGATCTTAATTCTCGATCCACCGACTGATCTCAAATTTAAAGGTACGATAACATTATCCTTATTACTTGTATGAACAGTTTTGGCAGTGGATTAGCAGGCTAGCTAACTTAAGGCTAGCTAATAACTTCTCACAGCTAGCCAACTCGCTAACTAGTAGCTAGCAATACACCGGAGAGATAATATTACAACCCCGATAGCCACCTGTCAATGGCCGCCGCCATTTTGCGAAAAGGAGCGGGGATTTTAAGGCCTTAAGCTAGCGTGTCAAAATACTACGTTCAGTCCTGATGGTTGAGTACATTTGTGGCAGCTGCCTAGTTCTGTCAAGACACTTGACTGACTGACTGTCCAGGAGAACGATAACATTACATTGCTCTTGCCAAACTAACGATTGTGCCGATGCAAGTCGAATAGCTCTTCGTCTGCACTAGCTAGTCATCCAGGTTAGAGTTTGCAAGGTTAGCTAATCTTGTTGACCCTAGCTAGCTAAGTGTAGAGCGAACCAGCTAACGTTTACGTTACAAGCTTTGGCTAATTATGGAACTTGTTGGGTGCTTGGAAGTGTACGTTAATGTTACCTTACCTATTACGGTGTCCTGTCTTCCTTTAGACTTTGGTTGTGTAAGATGACCAATGTAAGTGAAAGCCAGTTGCTGGTAGCATTCAACGAGGTTTGTTATGCTCTGTGACTCAAATTGTCAATGGCAACCTGTCTGGTTTGCTGTCTGCCACCTGGTGAAGCGGCAACGTTAGCTGTCGCTAGCTAGCATAACGTTGAAAATCTAAATTGAATGGAACTTGTCATGCTACGTTATCTTACCTTAGCTAGCGTTAATGGTAATGTAAGTCTGCCTAATGTGAGTCTTAGCTAAGTTATATATTAATAAAGTTAGATTACATAAATAATTACTGGGACTAACGTTAGCAGATTTGTTATTTTTCTTTGAAATAGCCACAGCTACGATTCTTGATTGATGTAGGCCAACAAGTAGCATCAATGGTAACTTCCGACATTGAGCAAAACCTTCATTATAGAAGTTCACGTTAACCGAGCTGTGTCACTCTCCGTTAACTTATCGTCGTCTAGCTATAAACATCTTGATTGCTTTTTAACTTAGAGCTTAAGTAAACATTCCGAGGTTGTTGGTTTTTTATGAGACATGACGGGCAAAGTGTTAACGCGATCTTAACCTTTGTCATTTGGTAGGTAGAGTAGGTTAACATTAGCCATCATCTCATATTGTCTACTGGTAGCTTGAACGTTTGCCGAGTATCGATAAAAGCTGTGGTAAGGCAAGGTTTACTTTAGCTTACAGCTGGTTACGTGTACATGGGAAGCTATAATGATCCTTTATCTTGAAATGACAACCATCAGCAGTGCTCTGTCAAAATAAGAGGTGGAAAGTTAGCTATTGACAGCCTAAGTTAAATGGTCAGTTGTCACTTGTGCAGGTAAGCAGTGTCTTCCCGGTGTTGTTCACTAAATGCGGGCCTTTTATTTTCTTGATTTTTACGTTTTTCCGACTAATATTAGTAAAGGATTTTCAAGTGGGATATTAATTTGTTGTAGCTAGAGTTAAGTTGAATCACCTGCTCTGTTCTTTAGGTGACCAAACAACCAGTGAATTTGTTAGGCTTTAAGTGTTAATGTAATCCTGTGACAAGGAGTGGCCGTGTGGGTCATATGCTATGTGTGAGACAAAAAGTGGCTTGTAAGGTGGCCCTTGGGTAACTCGCAAACCGCCCATATTCCTGCTTTGCACCAAAACTATGAGTCAACTTGTTTGAGGAAATTCTGGGTGTAGCACTGAATTGTATGAATGTGAGTAAGGCTACTGTGAATGAAGTGACATTGCCACACACATTGTTTGAAAATCTTGTGACTCTCCAACTGAATTCTGGAGGATATAGATTCTGTGTCCTGAAGCAATTTCCTAAGACTAATCAAGAGTATGAGTGTATTAAGTATGAATGAATTCAAATGAGGATTCTTGGAAGTTAGTGCACAGTAAGGCAGCATGATGAAGCCAACAAAGGTGATACATAAATGTTACAGGGTTGGCATTTTTAGCAATGCATCATTAGTTTCTTAACAAGGATAAAAGGCTAAGCACAACCAAATGTGCACAAATAGTGTATTATGAAGGAAAAAACTATTGACCACATTCACTTCTTTCTTACAGCTTACATGTGAATCTCAAATGAATTTTAACAGCTAGCTAGCCAGCCTATTTCACACCTTGGCAGTGTCATTGGCTTGCTCTGGCACAGTTTGGTTTTATGCAAGCATAGTCAAAGCACATGTTGCACAGATGCAAACACTCACAGAGGTAGTCTATGGATGCCTCCGAGTTGCAGTAGCTGGTGATTCTACATGGTGGACAACTACCACATGGACAAATGTAGTTGTGACATGTTTTGCATGAGACATGACCCTGGTCTCTAAAGCAAAGTGGTTGTGTCATCTTTTTTTTAAACCTGAGGAGGTGGGGAAACTACATATAGCCGACACAGACTATCTGTTGTGCACCTCTGTATAAGTGGCATTTTGTGTTAAGCTAAAGCCTAGGACATGCACTGTTCTCAGTTGTCATTCACCTGTGTGCTGTGGGAAATCCTCATAAAATTGTTTAGTCATTAGGTATCGCATGCCATAGGGTGAGAACCAAGCTGAATCGTGAATATTTAGTATTAAAACTGAACTGAATTTTTTTTTTTCCCCCACATTTGTGCTTGGCAGGTCCCTTCACAGATGTTGTGACCACAAACCTCAAGCTGAGGAACCCCTCAGACAGAAAAGTATGCTTCAAAGTGAAGACTACTGCACCGCGGCGGTACTGTGTACGGCCAAACAGCGGTGTCATTGACCCAGGGGCCACCGTCACAGTCTCAGGTAAGAGCTGCCTGTCCCTGCCTGCCAAAATTGGCTGTCCGAGCCTTCAGGAGTCAGGACAACATATTACATTTCAGGGCCATCAATTTTTAAATGTGTGATTGCCCAGCAGTCATATCTAATGGTCTCGTTTACAGCAGGCATTATCCCACTTAGCACTATCTCAGTAGGTTCTGTCCAGCTGAATTGGACTGTGTGACCTCACTGTGTCTGTGACTAAATCTGTGTAGGATAAATTGAAGCTGCTGCTAATATAGTCTTGTGAAATCCTGCCAATTGCAAACCGAATTCTGTCAGGTCCATGAAAAGAGTAGCTTTCTAAAGACAGAGCTCTCAAATGACCCATGACCATGTAGCATAACTGGTGACATTCTTAACTTCTAACACTGTAACATAATATGGGAGAGTGAAGTGGCAAAAAATATATAAAAAAAAAAAAAAAAAAAAAAACTTAAGGACGACATTACCCATTATCCTTATAAAGTGATGGTATCGTAATAAGGAAGCTTTCCAGGGACCCGTGTTAAATCTTTCACAGTAATTGCCGTCATGCATGGACAAAAATGTATCAACCGATAGTACAGCTGGATGACCACAACGTCTTAATACATACGCACAGAGACAACTAATGACTAATAAGAACTAATGAAGCTAACAACTCAGTGTTTTGTACTTGCTGTGTGAGACTGATCCCAACTCTTTCTTTTTTTCCATAGTAATGCTGCAGCCATTTGACTATGATCCAAATGAAAAAAGTAAACACAAATTTATGGTGCAGACCATTTTTGCACCTCCCAATATCACAGACCTAGAAGGAATGGTAAGAGTCTTAATCCAGCTATTTCTGTGCAAAACAGTTTCTATCTCCGGGCAGTAGCCGCATTAAATCTGATATGTTCGCCTGTGCCTTTGATAAGTGTTGCATAGGGCTTCTCAATTAAAAACAGGAAATATTAGGCATGTGATATTTTTTCTGCAATTGAAGACATTCAACAGTAGATGGCAGTATGTGCATTTGCCATTAATGTCCTTGATGAAATCTTTCAGCGTACAATAAATAAGCGTAATGGATGCTCTTTCTTTAATGCTTAATGAATCTTTAACATGCCCAAAATTACTTTTTGGAAATGAAATGTTAATCACTGGAGTTTGTCTTATGGCTAGATCATGCAGAAGGAACAGTTAGTGTCAGGGTGAGAGTATTGGTGATAACCCTGCAGTTAATGACCACTGCAGAGGGGCAGCCATCTATCATAGCGCTTGTCAAGTTTACTGAATCATTTCCTCATGTCTAATAGGAAATTTTAGTAGTTCAGTAATGTAACTTGCTATTCATCAAATCCGTGATGCTACACACATAAAACTGACATGTCTGCATCTCACAGTGGAAAGAGGCAAAGCCAGACGACCTAATGGACTCCAAGCTGCGCTGTGTGTTTGAAATGCCTTCTGAAAACGATAAAGTGGTAAGTGGAGGCGTCCGTAACAGTGGCCGCTGTGACACGACTGCAAGCCTCTTGGCCTTTTGAGCTTGGCCCTGAAGCACTGTGTTCCTATGTGTGCTTGGTAGATGCCTCTGCTTCTGCTGCCGCTGCTACTGCTGCTTCTGATTTAGCTGTGGTTTCGGGGCTCTTTTATAATGCAACAGACTCTGTTCCTCACAGAGACTCTCACGCTGCTATGGCACATCCTACAAGGCTGGTCTGCTCGCTGTCTCTCCTTCTCTCTCTTGTCCTGGCTGTAGGCGCATCTTTTTCCTCTTCATTCACATAGGTACAATCATTAATAAAGGCATTGCACATATTTCTTCGACTGGCAGCGTCCACTAACATCATTACGATTACAGCCACCCTCGTTTCTCTTTTTCCATTAACATTCATTAACCCTACGCCATGAGATGAGTCGCATTCTTAAACGATGGCTTGGAGATGCAGTCTGCGAGTCAATTTCAGTTTCATGAAAGGCAGATGATATTTGTACTCAACGGGCAATCAGTTTCGACTCCTCCCTTTCACACTCCGGAAGCACCATGTTGATTAGCAGGGCTTGTCCTGGGTTTGTCTTCCATTTTCAGGCAGAACGGTGTCCAAACACTGAAACCAGCTGTTCATTGTTGTTGTATTCCACATCATGTAGTGTAATAATTGGCCCACTGTGGCTAACAATATTCCCTTACCTATAGGAAGGATTGTATGGTAATAATGAAGTGACATATCTGTTCAGGATATATCTAAAAAATGATCTAAATAGTAAATAGATCATAGTAACGGTAGTAGTGGTAGGAGGAGGAGAAACTTCATTTGACCCCATTAGCAGTAGTGCTAGTGCATATCTTCACATTATCCTATAAATATTAAATACATGGCAACATTTTGAAGAAAAAGGGTTTAGAAAAGGATGGTGAAATAATTGGTGATGGAGGACTGTCCAGAGTGATTTGCTTGGCCCTAATGTAATTGAAATTGCAGACTGCACCTCTATATTCCCTCTATATAACCCTAGACATATTCTCCATTGCCCCACTACACTGTATTGTTTGGCCGCCCTTAATGTGGTTGTCTTGTTAAGCTAAGGTGTGAAATGATTGTCGTCTCACGCCAGGAAGTAGGAATGAGTGAATTGTTTTCCCTCATCCAGTGGAGAATTGTTATCATGCAGCAACAATACAGTGTTGTGGATGCCCTCGAGCAGCATTGTGACTTCATTAGGCCATGTGTTCAGCACAGTATCTCTTGCATTAAGTGCCTTTGTGGCTGTTTGGTGACCTGCTGTGGACCCTGCTTGTGATTTGCATGCTGCTTGTACCCTTCTTCCTCCAACCCCCAACCCCATTCCTCTTTACTCCCCACCCCTGTGCCCAACTGGGATTGCCTCCCTCCCTCCTCCCAGAACCTCAGGAGCAGGCCTATAGGGCTCAGCACCCCTCATTACACCCCCACGCTTCCCAAGTACCTCGGTGACAAGGCCACCATGACCCCCGCTGACTTCTTCACCCCGCTCGGCCGCAGGGCCACGTGCAACCTCAAGGAAGTGGGAGACATCCCAGACATGTCCCATCAGGCCAGTAGAGTCAAGGGCAGGAAGTGGAAGGTTTGTGGCAGGGAGAAAGGTAGGGTGACTGATAAAGCTTAAAGCAGGTTAAATAAGATTAGGATGGAACCCTGAGTGAAACTTAAATTTCCTCTGGTTTCCAGCAGCTGCTGTAGGCTCAGAAACTGTGTACAGAATAGGCCATAGTCATACCAAAACTGACTAAAATTCCATATTAAAAGATGTGGATGGATTAATATAGGGATAAGAAATGCAAGGTTGCTGTTAAACACATGCCATGTTAGCCAAGTGCTGATTTAGCCTTACAGACGGGCAAAAATGTCAGTTAAGGGGAAAAAATTCAGAGCAAGTCCTAAGTCCTCTGAGGATTTGGCATAAAATGATCAGCTAATTTATTAGAGTTGCATTACAGGCTTACATGCATTAGTGGTTGCTCACTTAGGTATGTAGTCAGCCCAGGCAGTGGAATCAGTGTAGTTTCGCTCTTCTCCAGCAGCGTAATTAACTCCAGCCTTACTAACAGAAACATCACAATGCCTCACACATATTGGTGAAACTGATCTTAATTAACCATGAAAGAAAAACAGGAGTGTTTGTCTGGCATGTTTGCCTGTGAATTAGTACCGCGCGTCTGTTGTGGTGTTCCTCAGATCTGGCCCGCTGCAACAGATTTATTTTTTTCCCTAGATTATAGAATCAAAGGACCAAAACAAAACAAACGGCACAATGATTTGACCACTGACTGTCCAACAAGTGAGATTAGGAGACATATAAGGCCACATAAGGCTAAGGGGGATTTGATTTGAGGAACTCCACTTGGAATACTGCCTCACCGCCAGAGGTAGAAAACGAGCTTCAGAAAGTAAAAGTTCTGCCGTGTACCGGTTGATTTCCTCATTAGCTAATCGACCAAGTTGAAGAGTTGTACTAATTAGAATCGGAGCTGATTTAGCAATTGGTTGGAAGACTTGGTGACGGGACTTTTATTTTCTGACACTGTAGATTTTCACAACGCTCGCACCCCTCTCAAGACTGCTAACTTTCTTGCCTGCTCTTTGCAGAATGACGTTGACGTCACCAAATCCGCCCCCGCCCTCCACGTTTCCAAACCGGACAACACGTCAGCTCCCAAACCCGCCAGCACGTCCCTGGACGACACAGAGAAGAAGAAACTTCAAGACGAATGCAAGAGGCTGCAGACCGAGGTGGCAAGAATGGCGGAGGAGAACAGGCAACTCAAGGTGACCTTCAAAAGTTGGCTAGCTTTTATAACTTTTCTTGAAAATAAAAGTGCGAGAGTGAGGAAGTAGAAAGTGATGGCATTCCTGTCTGCAAGGTCACTTCTAAAACCATGTCGCGTAGGTGTTGGCCCCTCCCAAGCTTTCAAAGTCAGTCACTTTCCATGTTTTTCAGTATTTCAGTCCATCATCCCCTTTATTCATAATCCATCATTGCAAGCAATAATAAATGCACGCAACACCTTAATGTGTGAATCATGTGGGATCTGCAAAGCAAAGGGTCTTGGACACAAGCTGGTTGAGATCAAAATGTTCCTCGTCGGCGCAGAGCTGTTTTCTTACATATTCCCTCATGCAGACTCTGAAATGGCTGTTGGTTGGTTTGTTTGTTTGTTTTAGTGAAGCACATATAATTGATGTTCTCTCAAAGTATTATACAGTCATTGGTTATGCCTAGTGCACACAAATGCACCCAGCATTATGAGAGCAAATGTCAGTTTTGTCACATCATCTTTTAGCAAGACTTTATGTCCATCCACAATGAAAAAAAATCAGAATAATAACAAAAACATAGGCTGGTAAGAATGATGCTCTGATTGCATAGTCACGTCCTCTTCAAGTAAGATCTGTTGGGTGTAGACATCGTAATTGTTTAGTTACGATTAATTTGTCCTATTGTACCCAGCCTGATTAGATTTCATGTATTTGTCTGTTCTAGATGTCTACTAGGTGCAGGTCAGGACATGAAATGACAACAAGGCTGTTTTAAGTGTAGTAATGACACTAAACGCTGAAAAACTTTCACAGGGTTTTAGAGGGTATGCAAGTCAGATAGACCGTCTTCGTTGGCATTCTGTCTGTAAAAACCAAATCCTTAAGTGCTACTCGGCAGTAAGCACACATTGCCGTTTCAAGCTTTTCAAGTCTTTGGCAAGTCATCGTTCAGAGTGGTAGAGTCGGCTGAAGCGAGAAGCACAGAGGTGCAGGAGCAGGAGATTTAAGATTCCTACACATCAGTATCCTGAGCGTAGAGCTCACGTCAGGATGGGATTTGATGTCTGAAAGGAGGGCTTCTAAAACATAGTCACGATTTGAGACGATTTGAGATGAATCATACATTTCCAGCACCAGTTTTATGCACCAATGCTGTGCTTGTCAACGCACCAGTGTGGAAGGTTTCTGCCACATCTTGCCACTTAGAAGTTGTTTTTTTTGCCATGACACAGGTGTACGCACAGGCATTGCAATTACAAGCCATCAGCCTTTCTCTCTGATATGCTTTCTCTGTTTATTCTTTATGATAAAAAATGCTACTACAGTTGAAGCTTCAGAGCTCAGACTTTGTTGTCAAAGAATCCGTATTTTGGTGCCAGTTGTGCCTTTTAAATGCAGCTCCTTTGAACACTACAGGTCTATGGAGATATGTGAAGTTGTGTGTACAGGCATGTTGGCTCACAATATCCTCTTCCCTCCTCTTTTCTTTAGGATGAGGGCTTGAGACAGCGCAAGGCTCTGCGACCTGATAATATGGTATCAAATTCGGGTGCCATGATGAGCAAGCAACAGAGCTCCAGTTCCCTGCCGTCGCTACTCGTCGTCATCGCTGCCATCTTCATCGGATTCTTCCTAGGGAAGTTCATCTTGTAGATAACTAGAGGGGTGAACTACGACCGTCTATCCACAGCCTGCACCCTGTAACCCCCAACCCCCCCAATTTCCTTCTCAAACCCCACTCTTTTGCAGTGTTCTCCAAATCTGGAGGGGGTAACGACAACAACAAAATGCCACGCGTGCTCTCATTCAACCCAAAGTCATCAGTGGTTAACATGATCTGCTGTGGTCCACACGCACCTGTGTACAAAATCATCAAACAGGCCCTGCCTCTTCCACCTTGTCACACGGTTATTAAACAGAGAAGTGCAGACACGCACACGCGCACACACACACACAGATACGCAAATAAAAAAAGTACTTGTGTTTTCACAGATGAGGTGAATGAAGGTTATCTTATTGTTTTTGTTTTTGTTTACAGTTTGTTTTGTGGTCAGGAATTGGGTTTTCAAGGGCTGGTTGGGATGAGCAGGAAACGGGGAGGGGGGGGGGGAATCTTCCATCTGTCACAGCATCAGTAGCAGGATAAGGGTGAGGTACTGTGTAGAGACCTTGGTGGAGAAATTCACAAAAATAATAAATAATAAATTTGAATTGTTCTCTTTCTCTCTCTCTCTCTCTCTATCTCTGTGGTTTTAATGAGAGTGGCACAGAATGTTTTAAGTGTCTTGTACATGTTATTTTAATCTGTTAAAGAAATAATACACCAATACTCTAAACGAATAAATGTAAAAAAAAAAAGAAAATAAAGACTTTGCTTCGTGTTGCTCTATGGGGTTTGACATTGAAATGCTCCAGTAAGTTCTGAAAATGTTTATTTTTCTCAATGAATGTGAAGACTCCACCTGGAATATAGGTGCCTCTTACCCTGTACATTTTTTTTTTCTGATATCACATACGCAAAAAACAAGCTTCCAAATATTTTTTGTTGTCACTTCGATTTATCCTTCCATAAATTGAATATCTTGACTTGTGTGAAGCAAATGTTGACTGAGAAACTCCATGCTTTACAATCCTGTCCCATGGTATTTAACATGAAATAAGATTAAATAAAATATCTAACATTCTTTAACATGTCTTCATTTGTCTATGTGTTGCACTTGTGTGTGTGTGTGTTTCAACACCAACTGCATCATGTTCACTGGGCATAGTTTTTTTTCTCTTCCATGGTATCTAATTGCAAGCATAGAGGAGTATAGAATTTATTTAGTATCCTGAGTATGTACACAAAAAAAGCCTGATACAGAATTCACTATTTACAAATAGCTTTCAGAAGGCAAGATGTTAGTATATTTGCTGGACAGATTTGGTGGTTTGCTGGCTTTAGGCAGCTTTACTGTTTCGAATACCATAGCGCTCTACAATATTTAAATGTGTGTTTTAGCTTTCTTTTGATCCCTTTTATAAACAACGAAGACAGACAACACACAACACAAAATATATTCCCAGTTCTGTTCAGAAAAAGTCTTGATCAGTGTGAGCTTTATGCGACAACAGGCTTGCCAAGCAGTTTGTTTGTATTGTGCTACATCCACTTCACAGTCTTAGGTGGAGGACAAGGTCCCGTGCATCCTTTTCATTTCATGAAAGCTCCCCTCAAAACAGCAAAGTCTCAAACCTTCAACTGAGCAATATATTTTTTTTTTCAGTAAACTTCCCCTTTTCTTTGTCAGTCCAACCAAGGCTAGTCCACACTTGAAATGGTCATAATAGGCGCTGGACCTTGTAGTCTTGTGTGGACTATATTATTTGTAAAATCGTGAGGGCCCAGGCGAGCATAGGAAGATAAAATCGGCTTTCGCGGCAGCCATTGCCCAGTCTGAAGTGTTGGTCCCCCTTCCTCCCGTGGGCAGCCCCCCCCTGGTTGCCAGGGGAACACTGCACCAAGGGAGGCTGGTAAGAGGTAGCCCTTTTGTGAGGCTGATTGGGGCTTGAGCCATTGGTGGGCCGCTGGCCGTTGTAAAGCAGGCGTTTGCCGGAGGGGTCGCGCTCAATGCGGAATAGCTCGTGCTCAGTGTGGGGCAGGCGGATGCCCAGGGCGGCACAGCCCGCTGTGGGGGTAACATCCTGCTCAATGCCCAGACGCCACGAGCCCTCAATGCCACACTCGTCACCACTGAAGATGTTGAGGAGGGACGTAGTGGCCAAGTCCAAGGGAGTTACCTTCATCCGAGTCACTGGTCAATGAAATGAAAAAAATCATGCAATTTACTGTCATGGGTCTCCAAAAGCTGAAACTAAGAACTAGGACTTTAATTACACTCAAACAGACCATTGTTTACAGTTAGTGGTCTTGCCATCTGCTGTCAAAACTAATGCGTAAAAAATAAACATGCTGAAATATGATATACTTCAGTATATGGTACCCTAATATGCATCCATACATACACACATAGACCCTTCATTCTACTTCACTGTGTGTTGTTTCTGTGATCTACACAGTTTAATCTTTTGCTATCTGTATCTTTGCACTCTAGACTTTAAATTACTATTTAAATACTGATTTATTTTAATATTCCCTAGTTTTTATCCTGAGTTGTGGTTAATATCTTGAGACTACTTATGCTATTATTTATGATGTCACTCACAGGGAAGTGTTTCACAACAGCTTTACGGTATTCTGTTTACAAAGGGGTTTTGCTTACAACAGTGTCTGTCAGGGAAATAAGATCTTACTGAGTTCTGATCTGTTTCCCCCAACACACTGTCTCCAAGGAGAAAAAAAGAAGTGTTTTAAGAACTGAAGTTGACATGAAATTGGACTTGATTGAGTGTGGATGATGGAATGCTTCTTAGGAGTTTACTTCATTCTTACATATTTCTCCTAAAAAGACACAGATCGGGCTCAATTTAAGATCTGATTTGTTTCTGAAAGACAAAGATCAGACTATCATACTATGCAATATTTTTCTCTGAGCAACTATCTGACAATACGCTTGATATTCAGTAATTGCAATACATAGCCAGTCAAAGGGCTTATATCCTACCTGTGAAGACAAACTCAGTCCCCCCCATGACCTTGCTGGAGGGCTGGCCCTGGCTGTAATGACCAATGGCGTGCATGCTAAATGTAGGCAGCCTGCAGATTGGGTCAGCATAGTGGTAGTAGTGTCCCTCCCAGGTACGGCCGTCCTTGTTGAAGACAAAATGGCGGGTGAGGAAAAGAACACCAGGGCGGACCTCACAGCGCTGACTCACCCAGTGGCCCTGGACCCTCGCTGGGGAGTCTGACATAGGGGGCAGGGTGGGAGGCTGGCGGAGACTCCCACGGGAGACGATCCGGCAAATGATGCAGGAGTGATCCTGACCATGCTGGAGAGAAGAGGAACAGAGGCCTTTTTGGTTAGTGTGGGCTAGAACATACTTGTTTGGAGAAGAATTCAAAGAGCCAAACAATACTGTTTTGAACTCCTGGCCCTTTGCTTTATTTTTGATACTTTAACTGCAGTCAATTATACTGACCATTCAATTTATTATACCACTGCAAGACCAACCACAACTAATCAGAGTCAGACATGTGGCTAAACTTGGATGTGATCACTATTGGAGCCAGAGTTTCAACTGATGACTTCCAAGGCAAACTTGAATTTCAAAAGATAATTGAGGCATAGCAATCAGTGCTCTCTCATTTTTTTTAACATGCGACAGCTGCTCCTGAATGAGCTTATTTTGTAAGAGAAGTGTTCTCACATCAGCCTGACTAGAAGGAATGTTTGTGGAGACCATATTCACAAAATGTCACCACATGTGTGCCTTGACTGTTGAGCAAACTCTTGTTCGCATTCAAGTTTCAACACGAACATTTCCAGAGAGGGTTGTGGTGGTGAGACATGCAAACAAACAGTTTATTTTTCCACACAGAAGAGAAACCTTTGTTTAATTTTTAATCAATCAGTTGACCAAGCCCACATCATGAAGAGACTGGCATGGATTGTTATTTCATATGCTGGGGAAATTCTGGCTTCACTACAGATAGACCTCGGACATCTGACTACACTAAAACAATCACTATGGCAGAGGGTAAAAAAAATCTGTGGTAAACCCACCAACAACGCTCGAGGGAGTTCGGTTAGTAGCTTCGTTTTTTTCACTCAAACAAAGCATGTGGTTTGGCAACAGGTTCAAAAACGGCAGAGGTTCACAGGGTTCGCGAGACTCTGATATCATTATTACAGCCCTCACTTCATTAGTGAGTGTGAGTGTAATTACAAGCTATGTTTAATTCATGCAATATCAATCAAATGTGGAGGGGCCAGAGGACTTCTGAGAGCGATGAGGACAGACAAGGTTTTTAATGGAGGGCAGGCAAAACGTTGACAGCCAATGATTTGCCAAGGTTTACTTGAGTCATCCATCATAAATAATTCAGATTGTACTAGAAACTCATTACCATCGCATTACATATTTCATATACTAGCGCTTCTTTTTTTCAGTTTTTCGCCTCCAAAGCGGGTATCAAAATGACTACCAGCGAATGCATGGAAGAAGTGTGAGCTCACACACTCGGGCGCGCGCGCACACACACACACACACGCACGCACACACACACATGAAAGGCATAAATCCTTCAGAAAGCCCCGTTCCATCTCTCTGGTCTGGCTCCAGATTAGCCAAGCCCCTGTGATGGAGCTGGAGGCACGCACAGAATCCGCGCGGAGCATGAGCGCGGCGCGGCGCTGCGTGCAGAGGCATTTCCCATTCCTTTTGAAGGGCGCGCGCGGAGGTTACGTGCCGGAACGCTGCTGTGAGCACGCTCTTGCACTACCAAAAGCGTTACCTTTGCAACCTTGGCTGAGAGAGTGGAGCAGCGAGGCATGCCACCGACGTGACATGACCTACAACTCTGATCAGTCAAGAAAGGCATCTGAGATACCCTGTGATCAAACTCTACATGAGGCCCCCTGTAAGAGGACTAGTGGCACACGAGACGCAGCACTGGGTAATTTGGTTAGACTATAAGTACATGTAATGTATATAGGTTATGGAAGATCAAATCGTCTTGTTTATCAATTAATTCCTAAATCTAAGGAGTTATTTTTTTGCTTGCTCATCATCGGTTAAAAAAACTCAATGAGAGGTGAGTTTATGGGGAGGAGACTGGGGATGGTGAAGGTGGCCCCGTGCGGTTCATCGTTCCCTAAGCCTCTCTATCTCACTTAAAGCCAGATGCTGGATCAGCACCTGGAGGGCCCCTGAGATGCTGACCTTGATGCTTTGGAGCGGGGGCTGGTAGCTTGAGGGCTTGTGGACCCTCCTTCGGGAGATGTCAGTGTGCAAGTCTCCTAGAAGCAGCTCCTTCGTCTGGCTGTCTGGGTCGCCGTGACGATAGTGCCTTTCCACGCGCAGTAGCAGAAGCTCTTGCATGCTGAAGCCCAGCGGCCCCGTGCAGTCACGTCCCGTTGCCCGGTCCCACAGCTCGTAACTCTCTTCCGGCTTCAAAGCTTTATCGAACTCGCAATCCCGGCTCAGCTGAACGCCAAGGTCTCTTGCCGCCTCAGCAGTGTGGCACATCAGCGAGACGCGATGGAGCTGGTAGTCCGCCTCCGTACCTCCGCGGATGGCCCAGGAGGCCTGTTGCACATGTACACTCCCCTGAATGAGGAGGGAGTATGTGGGTTCGGTGCAGTGATTGTCCCGGTAGTAGAACTGCAATGCACTGAAGGTATGATTGTGATAAAATCGGTAAGATCTGGTGAGAAATTCGGGGCCGGGCCGCACCTCACAGCTGAAGGAATAAAATGAAGAATAAAAGATTAATTTCATGCGTGCGTAATTACACTCCACTTCAGTCTACAGTTTTATAATTCAGATCTCTAAGCGCAGAGACCATAAACCTACTCCCTGTAGGCTATGACAATTATAATTAGTTGAAAACTCACTATCACTCTCAGCCATTGTCGCATTTCAATTCAGTTACACATGATCATCAATTCAAATGCGTTGCCTGACCTAGATGAGACCCATTGTCCGGTGATATTTGGAGGCATGTGCACTGCGACCTGCGCCCCGTTGTAGAGATGTTTCAGCATATGGTGACATTCGGTGGAGTGCCTCCCAATGTTCCTCCCAGACGCCAGCGGGCTGACAGAGTTAAGTGATGACCCTGCGGCACTGCCTGTGGGAGGTAAGGCTTTTCTCAGGAAAGCTACTGGTATACAATGGAGAAAGACGGCGAGCATGTTCCTCTCAGCACAACGTGATGCAGTACTGGCTGTCGTGTACACATACACAGTAATTTCAAAAACTACTGACCTCTAACGTTTTTGAAACCAGCTGTCAATATTTGCAAACACTAGCCTATACGTTTCGTTTAGAATAATTTTGTGGCAACTCAATATATCTGAAATTGCCAAAGCGCGACTTCAAGAACAAAGTTACTCACCAACATTCAAGCGGATTGCCAGAGGGAAACTTATTAAACTGAGCAGCAAAAGTAACTCCATCTCGTGTAAGCGCAGGTCCAAAATATGATTTACTGTCAATGCGGGTTCGACAGAGTGCAATGAATCTCTGAAATTGCAATGATCAAGTGGAACGTCAGACTCCAAGGTCAATTGTGGGAAAACGGGATCTTCTCCAAACTACACAAGTTACTCCTGGTAGTATGTCGTTCGTTTGGCTCCCCTCATCCTTTTAAAAATCTTGGTCCAAACACTTACAATGTTCTTCGTTCACTCGTAACAGCTTCCATCTATGTGCTATAAGAATCATTCCATAATGTTGAGTCTCCGTTGTTGCATAGAGACGTGCCTAGCGTTAGTAGTCTGTGTTATAAGGAGAAAATGTTTAACTTTTTAGATCGAATCTTCTTGCAGAGTCGAGCGAAGCCCACCGAAATTCGGCGCATGAGAAATATCTGAAATGCTGTGCGAGACAAAATATCTGTTCTTTTATCTCAGTTTCATCATCCACTTATCCTCTTAGAACGCGTTTGCGCGTCATAACCACCCACTGCACGCCTTTAAAACACGGACGAGATCTTAGGGGAGGGCACTGTCACGATATGAACTCTGCGCCTCCCGTCAAACCGAGTCATCCCCATGTAATCGGTATGAGGACACATTTGCCTCCTTGGAGTATTGTCATATACTTTTAACGCCGAAGGTTTTGTTTCCCCTTTTCAAGACAGATGTCTCCAAAATATCACGTGAAGTGTACTGGGTAGGTGGTCTCAGAGTGACAACCGTCAAGATGAGTGAGTCATGTGGCTTTTGAGAATAGCACAAGTTTGAGGCATGTGCGTAATTGTGTGGTTGTGCTCGTTTTCATACCCTTCCATACTCTGCAAAGACGGTCATCCATAAGTAAGGTTTATTCTTTTTTTCATGAAACACAATGAGTTGAGCCAAGATATTTCACCTGTGGCATTGAGTCAATCTCAGGAAATGCATAATGCAGATGCTTACTTGCATATTTAATATGATATTCCTTTTCATTATTCATGAGAAATGCATCTACAGAGCATGATAGTTCTATAGCTGCAAAATTCCATATTGTGCCTCAATTCATCTCTCCCTCATATTTTCTTTCTCAGCAAACCCCATAGGAATAGAGTTATTTGCTGAAGTATAAATGTGACTCACATTCAGGTGTGGGAAGAATATCTATCAACATGTGCCCCAAAAACCCATCCAACTCGATTCACACTACAACATTCTGGGGAGAAAATGGTATCTGAAAAAGCTGTAGCATTCATAACTTCTGAAATGTATCCTGGAGGGAGATTAAATATGAACTCATATATATAAAATGAGAAATGCCTCCCTCAGCCATTGGAGTCTAGTTTTTAATCTATGAAATGAAAGTATTTAAAGCTGAGTCCTCTGTTTTAAATTCTCTCTCACTCCTAATTCATCTAATGTGTCTCAGAGTCAGTGCTCAGTGCTGAGTGACCATGCACTCTATTTGAAAAGGCCTGTCTTGTCCTATATATATAATATCAATATATATATCATATATAATATATATACTACATTATGTAGTTTACAATGAGTAAAATTTTTTTTTTGGTCTGAAACCATGACAACAGTACTCTTGATCATACATTCAGAGTGATGTCATTACTCTGGGTTTGTAAGAATCCACATATCCACAAGAACAACACTGCTTGTCACACTTTGAAAGAATCTTTTTAAAAGATTATTATTCTGAGCAGGTCAGACAGCGATTTGATCACTTTCTCTTTTTTTTTTTTTTTTTTTTTAAATGTCAAGGCATCAGAGAGAAGCGGTGAAAAATGGCCCATAACTTGGGACACTTATATCAGTTTGGGGCTCTCCTAAATGGCCTTTTAGTCACAGCCTAGCTGTCTCACCTTGCTGTGCTTGCTCTTGGTGAGCAGAGAGTCCTCCTTGTGCTCTCGCTGGCTGTCCGCCAGGCTGCTAGCAAAGCATAGCGTTCGCCCGCTAAACCATCTGGGAGCCTAAGCATATTTAACAAGACTAAAATATACTTGCTGAGGGCATTTGTGTTTCTTAATGAAAACATGCTTGCATTGCATGAGCCTTTGATGCTCAAAGGTGAAAATGTTACTTGCGGAGAGAGCAAAAATAAATATTGGATCGTGTGAGTAAACATAGTCACCTATAAAGATGACTTTGGAAGTACTGCAGATAAGGGAATTGAAATTTTACTTCAGTTTGAGTAGACCATAAAGTTACTCAATGTTCTTGGCTAAAGTAGACAATTTTTGATACAGTATTTCCCTTGACATCACACAGGGTCCACACACACACAGCCAAACAGATCTGTCAAATGTCTAAGTACCAGGGCTGTAATGTTATTCAAAAAAAGAAAAACTCCCGTTCCAATTCAGAGCTTGCATTACACCTCAGTCTACAAATTTTAATCACAAATATATGTAAAAGTCAGCAAGGGTTGGATTTAAATTCCCAGTCTTTTTAAGTGAGGACACCATGTGTGAGCAAGGGGGGCAATAAGGTACCCCTGAATGAGGTGGTGGAGGAAACAGAGGAAGATGAAAAGAGCAGCCAAAGGTCCATGGTGAATAGAATCCCTCTGTTGCTCACAAGGGAGCCGGCCACTGATTAGTGATGGAATCCTCACGCCCTTTGTCACCAGTAGTGATGGCAACCGAGGAGGTCAAAGGTCACCTTGACATACTGTGAGGGCTTAGCTGACCTCCTCTTCACACAACGCCTTCAGAAGAAAAAGCACAAATGGAATTTTATTACTGGGACTTAAGAAAAAAATTGGCCCCCCATACTGGCTGACTTAGGAGATAAACTTTTGAAAAAAAAATGGCCTACTTTAAAAAGAAGACGACGAAGGGGAAGTAGAAGAAGAAGAAGAAGAATGTGGGCATGTTTGTAATGTGGGCCCATCAAAGACATCCTGTTTTGTGTAATCATCATATATTTAAGTAAGCACGACAGCTCCACATCATTAGTGTCATGATACATACAGATGGCAAAATTATGAGCAGAGTCAGTTTAAAAAGGGAGCCGCGCCAAGACAAAAAGTGTGACTGGCCAATGGGAACACACCGAGGGTTCTCAGTGCCTCTCTCACATCATTCCTCAAAAATCACCCCATTTAAATAAAACAATTCGATGGAACTCAGAGCCATCCGCAATGTACAAAAACTGTACAATATTTACTTGGTTAACTGGCAACAAGAAAGGCTACAAAAGTTGGATGGTCCTCATTGCGGCGAGTTAGAGGCCAGAACTGGATCGGGAAGGCTGATGAAAATGACTCATGTGTGTTGTTCAAACACCAAAAATGTGGCAGACATATGTTATGCCGATGAGGGACTGGAAGACATAAACAGCCTCAGACTTTAGAGGCGAAATGTCATTCTCTGGCCACGGTCCTCTGAAAAAGTTCCACATGCAGGCACGCTGGTGCCGCGTCCCAAGGCGTTTCAAAGAACTAATGATACCAGTTTTTCATTATATAGTGCTTTCAGAGGAGTGAGGGAATGGCCCAGTTGAGGGTTGAGTTGAGCCAACCTCCATAAAATGGCATGAAGCCATTAAATTGTATGACTGTGTGTGTGTGTGTGCGTGCGTCTGGTCTGTGGGTGCATGTGTATATTTCAGCATTGTGAACTGAGGCTTCCATCCTTCCTGCAGCCTCAAACTTCAATCACTGTGGGAGAACAATGGATGGCCAGTGCAGGTTTCCTCTTAGCAGAGGCTAAAAGAAAAGCAGTAGCAACAACTGGGATCAAAGTCTGATAGCTGGCTACCTCCTTCGCAACTGGATGTGTGAAGAATGCCCTCCAAAACAATGCTGTAGGCTTGCGGTACGCTTTGATCAAAAGACTTTTATACTGGAAATCCGGCCTACAGTCTCCCGTCAGTCTTTGACAAACATAGTTTTGTTTTGTTTTTTTCTCATCAAGAGAAAAAAAATCAAGTAATTGTGAGATGTATTTTCTTTTTTTAGTTTTTAAATCAGTTTTATTTTCCTTCTGTACCTAAGCCTGTTGTAACAGCCTAACCCTAGTTGCTAATCCCCTGTGCAAACACAAGAGGAGGAGGGGGGGAAAGCCATGAAAAAGACTGCAGAACTCCTAAGACTACAGATTAGGATAAGACAGTCCTAGTGGGCAACAGAAACACAAAGTAGGGATGAAGGGCTTACTGGAATGGAGAAGAATTAACATGGTGGAGATCTTGGATAGCAATGCAAGGTGCAAACTGCCTACTGAAAAGGTCAGGCTGATCTACCTCCCTCACGTCTCTACTGCATCAACATAGTCTGTGATATTTACCTTTGCCCTTCAGACAACAAGGAGAGTCAACAGCACCCCTATACTCACATACCACATGCTTCCTCATTTCATGTGAAACAAGACAGTTAAACTACATCTTCCCCCTGCCCATTTGTCTAGTAACCCATTTATTTCTATAGGGGGAGTAAAAGGAGAACACATCAAAATGGCAGACAACTCAGCATTCATGGATCGGGGACAGCAGAGCTGCTGTAGCAGCGGCAGTGGCTTCCCTCTCAGACTTCCACAACGCTGAGACAGACGCTTGTACTGTTCACGCGCGTGTGTGTGTGTGTGTGTGGTGTGTGTGTGTGTGTGTTACTAAATAACAAAGTGCTGCACTGCTCGTCGTCACCACATGTGTGGTTGGGTTGCAAGGGAAGGAGACTTTGTCCCAGATTTCCTCTTTTTCCTTCGCGAGGGGCGGCGGGGTGCTTTGATGTGGCTTTGCTGAGTGTACCAACCACAGCCCGTGCAGATGGGCCCAGGCTTCACTTGTGGTGGGGAATATTTATGAATTGAAGGGAAGTCGATGGGAATTCACAGACACACAACTTTTCTGGATTCAGAGTTATTCTCCAGTTTACAAACAAAAATAGGGCCTCTTTTTCCCTTGCCTGTATTTGAAGCCTATGGGACTGAAGAAGCCTGAAAAAACAGCAGTTACTATTATTCACAATTTAAAGCAGGGGTTCTCAAACTGTATTGGACCGGGGACCCCTCATGGAGCAAAACAATCTCCAAAGACCCATAATCGCAACACCAATTTAACCATACAGGCTTATATGCATTTCTTCTGTTAGATGCTAGATGCTATTATTTCACGAACCCCCTGGCACCGTGCTATGGACCCTTGGGGGTTTCCCGGACCCCAATTTAAGAACCAATGATTTAAAGCACTCGAGTTACATTTGGAAATGACAGTACTGAAACAGTATGTACCACTTAAACCTCTGACATCTTTCACAGGATTCTACCTTTAACATTCAGAGAAGATAACTGCGTAATATAACTGCGTAAAATGAATTAGCAGCGTCACTGCTGCCATGTCTCAGCCAATCTACTAGTTTAGTAAGGAAAATATGGTTTCATAATGACGGAGGAGCTGATGTTGATGCAACTCAACCACGCATGGAAACCCAGGCAACTCCATGGTAACAATGTATGAAGAGAGAGTTCTGTGCACAAAATCTGAGAGTTCTGTGCACTAAAAAAAAAAAGATATTGAGTGTGGAGAAAGTAACCAAGTCTACATCCAACTCGCCTTCAAGCCATGGGGAAGATCAGAGACATACACACACGCACACAACCTCCGATACTAAAGGGTCGAGAACATGAATGTTGTGTAACAAAGAAAGAGTTGAGGCAGACAACATGACCCCAGCCACAACAGATCTAGAAAGAAAGGAGAGCTGGAGAGACAGTGAGGAAGAGAGAGAGAGGGAGACAGACAGAGAAGAGAGAGAGGGAGACTAGACAAGAAGTTGTGGCTATGTAGAATTCCTGCAGGACTGCATCCAAAACAACATTATCATTCCCAGATGTTCCCTTCCCATTTGCTCCTTGGATACCCAACTTCCCGACCTCTCCTCAGGGAGCCTAATCCCAGTGAAATCCTGCTGCATTCCTGCTGCCTGCAGCTTGGATCCCTGCACCCATCGGAGCAGCAGAAATATTTCAGATATTTGGTGAGAGTGCTGAGGATGATGTCACATTGCGCAAAAGCCTGGGTGCTTCGCTACGGTGCTGTGTGTATTTTCCTCCATGTGATACTGAGCAGTTACCAACAGAACAGACTAGACAAGAGACTGGTTTCATTTCACAGACTTCATTTTCAGAAAAGAGAGAAAAAAAAAGTAGACGATACTCTACATAACAGTGAAAAGTATAGCAAGACAGAAATATGCATCTGGATAAATTAATGTTTTGCCTTATTCCACATAAATATCCATAAAGAAAACAAAACGACACAGAACTCTTGATGTACAACAGAAAAATGCCATTGCTAGGGAACAAAAAATAACTTTTGCGACGCCATCTAGAACTGGAAATCCTCATCCGTCATGTCAATGGCCCAAGCAAACTTCTCCCTCTGGGTTTTGTTATAGATCTTCTCAATGGGGACATTGTATTTTTTACACCTGCAAAGATGGAAAAAGACAGAGAAACAAAGAATGGTCAGGTCATTTTGCCATCCCTCACAAAAAAAAAAAAACAGAAACATTAAATCTCTCCTTCCAAAGCAATCATTTCCAGTATATATTAAACAAAAAGGCTACAAATACCACTGCTCTGGGCTATTCAATCTAAATTTAGAGGGGCGCTATTCAGTATGAAATATGAAATACTTAAAATATCAACAAGACCTTTTTTGATTTCACAAAACACTCTGAAATCCCTATTCCTACTGAGTCTCCAGCCAAGCCTATGAAAAGGCGAGCTGTTTATCTGTGTGTGTGTGTGTGTGTGTGTGTGCGCGTAGCGGCGGTTACCAGGCGACGGAGATCCTGGGGTCAAGGTAGTTGAGCTTGGACGTGCCCAAGGCAATGACCTTGTTCTCCTCGCGGTCCGTCACCTGAAGTTCCAGCTTCTTCAACTGCTCCTCCAGCCTCCGCAATGCCTTCTCCTTCTTTTCGATCAGTCTGAAGAAAGAAAGAGAGGGAGAGAGAGAGGGGAGAAAGAGATAGAGGGCAACAAAAGGAGAGAGAGGGCAAGAGTAGGAGAGTGCGTGTGAACATTAAAAGGGGAGACAGAACAAAAAAAAGAGAGAGAGAGGGAGAGAGAAAAGATTGAAAGAGGAAGCGAATAAGTGAGGGGAAAAAAAGTGAGAATATGAGCGAGAGAGAGGGGGGTGGGTTGGGGGGGGGGCACAGTAGACAGCCCAAGACAGACAGCCAGTAAAAGGAAAGACACACAAGCAAAGAGAAAGAGCAGAGTGAGCAAAAGAGATATATATCGTGAGAATGAGCACAAGAGAAAAGAGCCAAGCAAGAAAAAAAAAAAAACATGACTGTCAAGATGAAGCCTACTCCAAGTCTTTTGGGAGATATTTTGAAGTATTCTAGAAGTGAAGAGGCGAGGTAAGGGGCTGTTACTTTTTGGATCTGTCAGATGGGTGCTCTTTGTGGGCCCTCTTGGCTTTCTTCAGCTCCTTCTTGGCTTCCTCCATTTGAGCCTTCTTCTTCTGAATCTGGAGCAAAACACCCAAATTTTACCCTGGCAAACACCCGTGTGTAAGTTCCCACCATTTCCACAATACACTGTCTAATACTGCTTGCTGCACGAGTGACCCCATATAAATACAGACTAATAGACTTCTTGTGAAGCAACGTCATACTGGAAACTAACAACAAAGGAGTCCTATAGTCAAGACTGGAAACTTAAGACTAATATCCAAACACAGAGTAAATAATCAGTCCCTAAAGCCACAATACACTAGGGGTCAAAAGATCAAATAACAAAGGTTAAAAATGTCAAATAATTAACACCTAATTTGAATCAACTAGTACAAAAGTTGCGAATGAGAGTAAAGAGCCATCATATGTTTATCATATTTTACAAAAACCTTAAACTACCTTAGTGAATAGAGTGATTCTTAGAGTGATTCTCCTAGGTGCTTAAGTCCAAAAAAGTGCTTAACTGTGGGCTTTTCAGTCTTTTTTGGACTTAAGCATCTGGGAGAATTTCCCTTATCCATCCTGTGTACATGTTTTTAGAAAAACAAGAGCAGTTTCTCAGACAAATCCTTTGTAATTTGTAACATGTAGAATTTTTCCATGTATCCATCATGCATTGCTCGACATTTCTAAAAATGTCAAAAATGTATTCTCCAACAGCTTCGACGTATTCATGATGTGACGATAAGCCAAACTGAAAAAAAAGACACAGGCCTGGAAAAAAAAACTAGCAGTCACACTACACATCACAAACCCACGCCATCAGAAACTTCAGAAACATTCACAAGGTGACGTCTACGCAGCAGGTGCCCTGGACCAATCAATCACTGCACGACACTGCCAGTGCTTACCTTCTCCTGCAGGAGCTGCATGGATTTCTCAAAGGTCTTAGGTGCTGCCCTCTGGTGGTTACACAGGATAGCTACAGCTCGGTTGGCCCGGTTGTACGACAGGATTTTTTCTTCCACAGTCATTTCCTCTGAGAACACACCAAACAAGAGTCAGAGCACACAAACACCGCTCTCTGTCACAGAAACACAAGCGACAGAACATAACACTGGGGACCAAAACTGCAGGGGACCCATATGATTCATGTGCACTGCCAAAGGAAATGTGAGCATGGCATGGTGCCTCCCCTCTACCAAATACACAATCACCACTTCCAGTTTCTCCAAAAACAAAATCTTGTGGTTGTCTGGTGTTTTTGTTTTAAGATTCAACTGACGGAATGAGATATTACACAAGGGGTCATGCCTCATCACATGAATCATCATCACACAAGACCAAAAGAACCTTTTCCTGTGTGCTAGGGTTATACTGTCATTCAGCAGACAATATTATCCTGAGTTCCGCCTAAGCGCTGTTTCAAATTTCTGTCACAGACTTGGTGGTTGTACCATTGTACCCAATGGTTTAACCGATATAAAATATATATCAAATAGACCAATAGCGAATCAGCCGCTAACATTAACTGAATGGGGACTGAATTTCGCCTTCTGTTTCATCTTCCTGTGCTACATTCAGTTAACATTAGCTGCTGGTTCGGTCTTTGGCTTGTGTTGTACCAAATTTTCTGATTCTTTTTCCAACAGACAGCACTCGGTGACCTCGAACAATAAGGCTATTGACTGATTTACACCAAATTTCTCCTTTAAGCATTTCAACATCTGTTCAGGGGCACAGAGATAGCACTTCACACATTCCTCTAGTGTTCCACATGGAAGCCTACTTCTTCCAAAAGCTACTGTAATCAGTGCAAAGGGTACACTTCACGCACACGACTCACACTTCACCTTTGGTCAGCTTGTTGAGTTGGTCCTGTAGAGTAGTAGAGGCATTGAAAGTTCTGAAGACTTTGGCAGTCAGGCCCGGCATGCACTCATTCAGCTTTTTGTTGAGGTAAGTCGTCTAGGGATTACCAATGCATAAAGAAAGCAAGAGTTAAGCATCATGGAAGCCATTTCTACAAAGACATAAACATATACACAGTCATACAGGCACAAAACTAGTGTAGAAGCCTTGTTTTACTGTGTGTGTGTTTTAAGGAGCATAGGACAGAACACAAGGTGAGCTTACTGTGATTCTGTCAAAAAGGTCATCCTCAGGGTCTTTGTTTTCCATAAATATTTTCAAGCTTTTGAAAACCTGTAAAAAAACGATAAAATTTGAACTTTGAAACTTCTTCACTCAACACAAACGGCTATGCGGGTTTATATGTCAGGGCAAGGACCAAAGTTTGTGGGAGGAATCGGTATTCTAAGGACCATTTCAGCGTAAAGCCTGCTTATGATGTACGACCCCAAGTGAAATCCACTAAAGCCAGGTTCCTCCGGTCAAAATTAAATCACAGGCCAGAGCAGGCGCTGTTGTTCCCATGATGTAGATGTAAAGAAAGCCCATAAACCATAAGGCTGTGGGAGCGGTACTCTTTACAAAAAAAAAAAAAGGTAAACTAAAAGTTAACATCTCTAAATAAAGAAAGAAAGAAAGAAAGAAAGAAAGAAAGAAAGAAAGAAAGAAACTACTCTAGTAATTTATTATTATTATGAAGAAGAAGAATTAAAAAACACTGTGTGTGGCCCCACTTGACTTTTCAAATTGCCGTCACTGGGTTAAACTGAACAATGAAATTCTTATTTCCGCGAAAAAATTACCTAATTTATGAAACTACAAACATGCACATATATTTAACATCATAAACTCTATGCATATTAAATACATGTTTAATTACGAAAAAACACAACAATAAAAAAACAACACAATAATTTAGAATGTGAAGAAGCTGATATCTGGAGCAATTTCAAGTCTTCAGACGAAAGAAACAAGTAATGCACGCACTTTCTTCTCCACTTGTACTTTGTTGTAGTAGCGGATAGAGTCCTTGCCCAGGAAGTCGAACTCCACAACCCACTCCTGGCCGTCGAGGCTCTCATGGAGGGAGATGTGCTCCACACGCAGGGAGCAGCAGCCCACCGTGTCTGCAGTGTCGTCCTCCTTCTCATTCCCAGCTCGCAGGGCCAGCTGAGTGAAGACACACACACACACACACACACACACACACACACACACACACACACACACACACAAACACACAAACACACAAACACACAACACACCTGAAATATACAGTACCTATACACTCACAAGATGTTGATGGGGAAAATACATACACATAAAATATTAGAAATAGAACACAATTCCATGTTTTCATGTAGCACAAATCTATCAGAATTATACTGATCATTACACCATACATCACACACACACACACACACACACACACACAGTGAGCGTGCAATGTGTTTTTCTCAATCTGACTAGTAAACTGAATGCCTGGAAATGCAGAGGAAGCTTCCTGCGAGGAGATCAGTATTCAGGCCTTTTCTAGCATCAGTATTCATTTCAGCCCCTCACCTTTGGGAGTACAGCGGAGGCAGGCACTGCCCAGAGGTTAATCGCACCAACACAGCACAGGGGTCACCAGGGTGGCCAGCTAATGAGACGACCCACTGAAGAGCTACCAGCACCCAGGCTGCTTTCATCCCCCTCACCCTCCACCGTCTTCTTACCTTATCTATGAAGTAGAGCGCAACGCCCCTCTGGCGGGTCTTCATCTCTCGAGAGCTCCAGTCCTGCTGGTACTGGCGCCGGATAGAGTCCACCTTCAGCTTCAGGCTCCTGGCCACCTCGTACTTCTGCCAGTCCTTCTCTCCCTGGGTGAGGAGCACAGACGGCACACAGACACGCAAAAGGGAAATGGCGGCGTGAGAGCCGGATCACGACACTCATTTCCCTCCGCAGAGAAATTGCGCGAGTCACTCTGTGACTACAGATGAGCTTGTTGGCGTAGTTTATGTATACTTTTGGCTCAGCCAAATCTTTAGCCGGGGTTTGGGGAAAGACCCACAGGCTGTAACTTGCAGGTTTGGTGCAGAGGAGAAATTATCATTTTAGATCCTAACAATCAAAAAAGATAACTGCTGCATGAAGCTAAATTATTTATTTTGAATTTATTAGAAACATGTCATGTAACTATGCAAAGATATTTTACCATTAAGTGCAGGCATTTGATATAGAAAAATATGCAGTGGTACAGAGGAAACTGCAGTAATCCTAGCCTTTTAATGTAATACTATACAGAAGCTTGTTACATCTGATTTGGGCATTGCAGGCAGAACAATTCAGCTCCACATTCCATGATTTAATGAGGCTCAAGTGATACCTGCTTAAAATAGTTGACTTGCTGCGAAATTGAAAAAGAAATGAAACTTTTACTGAAACATGAAGAGACTAAAAAAAAACACTATATGCATAAACAAGATCTTCACACAGCATTAATTGTATTTCTCTTGTACATGGGCTGAAACATCAGCCATTACATGTAACATATGTTTGGTATTTTATGCAGACACACCTCAAAAAGTTCAGACTTCACTTCCTTTCAGCTTCACACATCCATTTTAAGCACACGTCTGGATGAAAAGCAGCTATATATATTTCATCAGGCCAAGGCATGCCTTCTGACCTTGAGTTTAGAGCTGGGATTCAGCATGATGTACTTGGTGTGGTTCTGGACATTCTCCACCCAAGACGCCAGCCAGGTGACGGTGTTGTCATGCTGCACTCGCTTCCACTTGTGCCCTGAGGGAGGGGCGGGGATCTTGGAGTCCCTACAGGATAGGTGGAGGACACAAGTTAGGTGGGGAAGGGGGACGATGAAATGCACTTTATCCCTGCTGCTGCTGAGATTCTAGAATCTCCCTCCGTGGTGGTGATGGGGGCTTTGATTTATGCAAACACCAAGCTTGAAAGTCCGTTTTTTTGCCTGGGGCCCTTTTCCATTTCCTTGAGCTGCACTAGCACTGATATGACAGCCAAATTTACTCTCTCAGTATGAAAACTGAATTAAGTTGACAGAATGAGAAGTTCTTCTCAATCAGCCCTTGGTCAACTATGCATTTGTGTAAAAACTACGGGGCTTCCTCGTTAATCCTACATATTAGATTCATGGTTCTAAAACACTGCTGTATTATCCCCATATATACATGGGGTTTAAACATTTCATGCTTTCCAATTATAAATTCCATTATACAGAATGCATTTTCTTCTATGCCCTGCTCTTTCTTCTGTGTGTGTGTGTGTGTGTGTGTGTGTGTGTGTGTGTTTAGCTATGCTCACTTGCTGCAATTGATGATAATGTCTTCAGGCTGAATCCTTCTTTTCAGCTTTCCCATTTTAGGATGTTCGCCGCGGCCACGAAATAACCCAGGTGGCTCCACACGAAAGTTTCCGATTTTTTCCCGGTGGCTGTCCAGGAGGCAGTACCCATATTCTTCTGTTAACTTGTTAGTTTCCTCTTTAAGGACCTGAAATCATAGCAATATCAAACCAAAATGGGAACTTTAAACATTAAGATCTTACTACAAACAGACCCATGGAAATATTTAGGAACCACAACATAAATCATTATTTTTCACATTGCTTTAGCTCATGTAAAGATCTTGATACATATTCTTTATCTCATCAAAAAAATCTATCTATCTATCTATACATATTCCAGTTCTTACCTGTTTTTCTTCCTTGCTCATATTTTTTTTCTCTTCTGACTTGCTAACAAAGTATTTGTGGATTTCACTGAAATCACATTTGGATAGTTTTTTGATAGTCTTCCTTTCATCCTCTGACATAACCTGTTACAAAAAGAGAGAGAATTGGACACAGCCTCAAGATAAAAGATTCTATTAGTATTCCACAGTAACTATTTTACAATATAAGCTTAATACAGGCAAATGGATTTAAAGTTAGGGAACAGTGGCATGTTAAACCTCTTTCCAGTCACCGAAGAAGTTCTTCTGAAAAGCTTCCTTTGTGGTGTATTCATGATCCAGCATCTTGGCATAGAAAGTTGCAATCTCCTCTGCAGCCAAACTGAGTTTGATCGGTTCACCTAAAACAAATAAGATACACTGATATAGGACACATTGCTACACAGCAATTCATTAACACCCACCTGTTGTATGAACAAACACTTGTACACTTACCACCATAATAGAATGACACGTTATTAGGCAATGGTTCATATTCTGGTGGAAATAAAGGTCCTCTATGTTCAAGAGTTGTCCATTTCTGGCCATCATTGGAATTACTGCTTTCTTCCCACCTGTTCCGTAAGAGATGATCACGTAAACGTCAGTGTTGGGACAACAGACCGTTAGGCTACAGTGAGTTAAACCTCTGGTTAAGCCAGAGTTTTTGCATTCAGTTGACCTTTTTTCATGCTTTACCATACCGAAATAACATGGATTTTGGTCATGCCAGTTCACCCCTCATGGTAAATTAGGCTACTTTACACAAGACAAAACTGTATAATTACAATACAGACTACAGAAAACTGTTATGGAAAAACAATAAAGGTCAGCTATTTTATCATGAACTAAACGAGGAGAGGACATTCGAATTACGAGAATGCAACATCCTTGAACCTTACTAGAATAAAGTTCGCAACTGACCTTAATGTTACATTTCTGGAGGCACTTCTAGTCACGCGAGCATAACTTAACTGTGAATTAAGAGCAATGTTCCGACTAAACCTCAGTGACCCGTTCAGAAATTGACAGACGGCATAGCGAAATCTGTTCATTCCACTTAAAACGATATATAGATAATAACTTGCGCTGACTAAATACAGTTGTCATGATCAAGGACCACTGTTGACGTTTGCCTGCTGCACTCGCACATGGGCTGTGTTACAATCAATTTCTTCCCCCGGAAACAAATGCTTCTCAGGAAAGCAAAGTGAAATTTATGCAGAGGCTGGCAACTTCAGGAATTTATGTCCATGCTTACATGAATTTCATGAGTTTAATTTAATTTAGACATCTTGAAGGCTGCATGTTATTAAAAGATCTATCTTAGATTGTGTAAATTTGACCTTAAATCAATATAATTAAATTTATCAGGCATCAAACACTTTGTCAAAGTTATGGACACAATTTCCTCCATCTAACCACACAGCTTCTTCTAAAACTATAATTTAGGCCTACGCAAGATGAAAGAATAGGCCTACAGCATCACACACGCATACACATGCACACACTCACACACACATGCAGCCTACATGCTCACCATTTCCACTTGCTTTTCTCCTCTTCCTTTTTCTCCCCCTTCTTAGTTTTTATCTTTCCTCCTTTGTCTTCCCCCCCTTTGCTCCCCTTCTTCTTTTTTGGTTCCACATCAACTTCATGATGCTTTCTCTTCTTTTTGTGAGTGTCTGGTTTTTCTTGGAGAGTGCCATTGGGAGGTTTTCCTGTTCTCTTTTCTTTTCTGCTTTTTCCTTTCTCACGTTTCTGATCTTTCTGTCGTTTCTTGTCAGTTCTGCACGTATGATTATGGTCCCTATCGGAGGTCTTGTTCCCACTCTCATTCTCCTCTTTCATGGGAATATTTTCGTCAGTACCACTTGAATCATTAGCCTGCTCCTGTAATTAAAGAGAAGAAAAAGTGTTGGCATACTTTCATTTGACAGCGAAATTTATATTCTTCAATAAATAACTATGTTTTGGCATGGTTAAAATGAGCCTCTTTTTTGCATAGCCATCAAGCACAATCTTAATTAAGACAGGGTGTGATCAGATTTTACACTGAGGCTACTCTCATAAACTATGATTCATTCTTCAACTGCTCCAACAGAGATCATAGGCCCCTATAACAAATCTGTCTTAAATTAACATCGGGTTTGTGTGAGGGTTACTCACTAGATGGCTAAACAGTAGGCTACAACAACTAAGCAGTCTTCGAGAGTAATTAAGTGGGGCTCTACTAGGCCTGAATTATTTTTTTCTCATTGTTTTGTATCTCCTGGTCTAACATCATATATTGTAGTTGCAGAGAATGAGTGGTCTAAATGTATTTAGATTTAGACATTTTCTGTTTTTAACAGAAGCATCTTTGATTTTCTTGTAAGATCCACATTTCTTACTATAGGAAAAAAAAACCTTAGCAAATCACTGAATTTAAGGAAAAACATAATAATTATAATATTCATTAAAAAAACTGACATCGTGAAAAGCTTTTTGTGCCCTTTTTACTGTGAACTCTGACCTCATATTTTTATTTTTATTTTTCATCCAGCTACCATCAACATTATTCTTTGCTTTCTGAGACTGTAACTGAAGTATCTGGTTAGGAAACAACAGATGCTAAATAGAACTGGACGAAAAACTGAATTTCATATTCTGCGTGGAAGAATATGCCCACTGTATTTTCTCTCTCTCTCTCTCTCTCTCTCTCACACACACACACACACACACTGTGCTTACTGTCTCTTTGTCACATCTTCCATTTATGCCCTCTTCAGTAGTTCCATTCAAATGGGATATCTTGGTCTTCTTCCTGCTAATAACGTATCAGTATTAGGACAGAGCAAACGATCTGCCGCTCCACCATTTCTAGGTCGGTTCTAAGATGGGCCTGTTTGCACCTGTCCGTTTCCCTCTCTGAATCTGTAGTCCTCTTCAGTCCTTTTCCACTCTCCTCCAGTCTCATCACGGAATCCGATGCTGTGTAGCTCTCAGTTGAGTACTTTGGTAGTCCACTGAAATATGGACACCGTGGTCACTAAACTTCTGACCACCACGCCTATCCAAACATCTGTTTACTTGCTGTGATGCTTTTGAAGAGCGCAGAACGGAACAGATGATAAAACCGATAGGCTACATCGACTATGGTCAAAACAGACGGATTTATATACACCAATTGTGCTCAACTATTCGGACAAACACATACATGAAGTTCTGTCGTTTAAAAATACATTTTTTTCGTTGTAACTAGGCTGCCACTTACCTCTGCAAATTATATACCTGCAAACCACCTAAGTGATCTACTCACGCTTCCCCTGCGTTGAGACAAAGCCCTTCTAAGCGTCTCTGGTTCGAAATAGTTGTCTCCACACCTGAAAGTTTTAAGTGCCACATGCGTTCAAGTGCGCATGATCAACTTGATTAACTCGTGGTTGATGATGGGTAAATCACAGCAGGGCACTCACTCGTGTCTGGCAAACGGATGAAGAAAAAAACTAAGTCACAACCATACAAACGGTTACACGACTTGTACCTGTTTCAATCTTGCCTGCACAAAAACAACATTCTTCAATTCCAGTATATTGAAATTGATATTGAAAACCATTGTCCGTGAAAGTAATGTTGACATTCTCACTCACAGAGAAAGTGTAAAAATAACTCAGAGACCAAGTAGGTTACCAAAAGGTAACACATTTATTACAGCAAAATATCTTGAGCTGTTATTGTACATAATTCATTAGAGGTTTTTACAGCCTGATGGAATATTTACCATCAAAACCTTGTTCATCAGCATATCTCTCATTTATCCTTATACTTTACAAATCATGTATTTCATTATCAATTATGGCATGAAACTGGCATTATAGAACAGCAGGTTTATTGACAACTGGGATAAGGCAGAGCAGTAATGTCCGTTGGGCTGCCATATATACACATCAAAACACCTTTTAATTTTTGCCTGTACAGTACAGTGAGGAAAAAAATCATCTACTCATATTACACAATATACATTGTCTTTTTAAGAAAATCTGAACAATTAAACTTATGTCAATAAACCTATACTCTTGTTGTAAAATTATCACCACAATCAATAAAGTATAACAATTTTATGTTAGTTCTGATATTTTCATGACATCTGAGAAAAAAAACAAACTAAATCATCAAAACAAATCATGACACTATATGCCTACATCCCCCCCATACCCTCCAAAAAAATAAGACGTAGAAAAAGCTTGATTGTTAGACTCGACTGGTGCCCAGAACACTGGAGCATCTGGGGCTTGGGGGTGCCTGGGGGGGTAAGCTGAGTGCTATGAGCAAGCAATGGATTCCAGTTGCTGCTCGGCCTCTGCAGCCATGGCAGCCGCCTGCAACTGCTCAGTCTCGCTCTGTAGCGGGTTGGGCGCCAGCTGCTTGCGCTCACTGTGCATGTTGTTCTCGTGCCGCTTGAGGTCCGAGGCCTTGGCGAAGGCCTTAGTGCATGAGCCGCAGACGAACGGCTTCTCACCGCGGTGCCGCCGCTCGTGGTCCTTTAGGTGCGACTTGTGCTTGAAGGCCTTCTCGCACATCTGGCAGCCGAAGGGTCGCTCGTTGCTGTGCACGCGCTCGTGCTTCTTTAGGTCCGGCGCCCGGATGAAGGACTTGCCACACACCTCACAGCGATAAGGCTTGAAGCCTGTGTGGATCTTCAGGTGCTCCTTCAGATGGGCTTGCGTGGTGAAGGCCTTAGTGCAGATGTCGCAGATGAATGGCCGGTCAGCTGAGTGCAGCTTCTCGTGCTTCCTCAGCCGGTTCTCGTCCATGAAGGTCTTGCCACACACCTGGCAGCCCAGGTGCTCCCTGTGGCCATAAAGGAGGTACTCGAATTTCATGTCAGCGGCAGCTGTGGTCCAGCCAGGGCCTTGCTCGTCCTTCACCTCCCCCATGCTGTCGGCAAAGCCGAGAGTTTGGGCAGCATGGCCTGCCAAGTCTTTGGGCTCAGTGTCCATGGCTTCAACGTCCTGGTCGTAGCAGCTCACTTTGTGGACCTCCTCGTTGGCTAGCTCTTTGAGGATGGCCTCTTGCACTCTCAGAGCACTGTTGGGCGATTTGTCAAGGTCGTGATTGGCGTGGGTGTCATCAACTATGTCGTCAGTCGGAGCGTCGTCGTGGTCACCTAGCACCTGCACGTCGTTGTCTGTTGGCAGGTGAGAATCATCGGTGGGCATTCCAATTTTGACAATGTCATAAGGGAATTTGGCATTTCTTTGGTCTGTCTTTTCCTCTGTGGTCAAGTCCCGTTTCTGTGAACAAAGCTTATCCAAAAACCGGATTCCAAGAATCTGCCCTGATGACATCATCAAGTTAACATCTTTCTTTTTCACAGATATCTTTGCTGTGTACATATAATTCAGCACCTCCTCAAAGATGTCCGACCGGATAAAGTCAATTTCTATAACAGAGGAGTTATCTACCTCATGCTTCTTAAACAGCTTTTTGAAGTAATTGCTGCAGGCTGCTAAAACACAGCGGTGCGCCCTGAATTTAACATCCTCAACAACTACTGCAATGTCACAATGCTCTCCTTCCAATCTCTGCTCATTGAGTATCTTCAGGAAGATTGTCTTGTGTTCATCGTCAACATACTTCACGGTTTCCGACATATTGATGAGAATCCCTGTAGATTAACATAAAAACAGACAGAGGAATATTTCAAAATTAATTATAAACACGCAGGACTAGAAGTATGGCTGCATGTGTTGAGTTCTAAAGACATAGATTCCTCATAAGATGCCCGACTCTATTCTAAAGTAATTCGTGGCTCCATGAACCTCATACAGGTGTACATTTTGGATATGCTTAGCCAAAACACTCCGAAACTAGGCATTTAACTGTTCGACTTAACTGGCGTCCCATCAATCTGCAGCTGAAATTACGACATTAGAATCGACGATTACAAGACACTTGTTCAATATTAATAGAGTGTAAATGTTTGACATCGGCTACGCATCTTTTTAGATCTGCCATGTTAATTCTTAATTCATATTTGTATGACTAACAATTAATATTAGTATGTGTACTAATTTTGTGACAGGAAACGACTTTCTTGCCAAAAAGGCAAAGAGAATGCTCGGTATGTTTACGTTAGCTGGACGCTGAAAATAATGCACAGCAATTGGTAACGTTAGCGTTACTAGCTAATGTCATGGCAGAGGTGCAAATATTGGTTAACATTTGAATGGGGACAGATAAGCATTACACGCTCGTGTCGAATGTCCACTTAACCATACAAGCAGACTACGATGGCACGTTAGGGTTCTTGTGCATAAGTTTATAATGCTCAGCGCAGAGAACATTCCCAGATAACAAGCTAACAACATAATCGACTTAGCTTGCTTGCTAGCCAGCTAGATAGGTAGCTCGCAAAACGATGCTTTTCAAGATAACTGACACTAGCAAGTCGATTAGCTGATCATATAGCAACACGTTACCAAAAATCTGAGTATTGTGTTCAGCTGCAGTGCTTATCCCTGTCAAAGAATACATCGTTTCACAGGCCTATGTGAGAGTGTTTGGCTAACAAATTTAGCTAGGCTTCAGCGACATTTCGTTAAACATAGTGGATTAGCTACTAGCGGTCGAGAAAATTGCTAGCTAGCTAGCTTTCTCTATCTGCATTGTTAGCGTCAACAAACACGGAAATCCGCCATCTCTGTTATTTCTCATCATCGTCCATTAGAACAGATTAGCAATCCTGATACATAAAACAATAAGTTTAAGACGAAAATTACATTTTCGCTGCACCGCCTTTCTCCATGCTGGGAGAAATGGACGTTTCCGATTGACGACAGGCGCGCCGAGGGAGCGCCCGTCACCGCTTGGAAAATGCCCGAGCAGCCATGAACACTCCTGAAATGACGAACTCGAGCTTTCACCACGACCGTGAGCGCGCAGGCATCTTGGCCAAACATTATGCAATAATTCGGGAGATGTTGCAATTGTCTAAAAATGCACGTCTTACCTATTTTGTGCTATTTTGTCCCACTGAGAAAGTCTCCGTTGACTGTCACACAACCAGTAAAGAATAATATACTTTGTGTTTGTTAGCTTGAGGACGAGCACAGACGGAAGGACGCGCTGCGCCAGCACGGAACTGCAGAGAGCTAGTGACTCAAGCGCGTACGTACGTATATCGCAAATGGAAGTTGTTACGCAAAATGCGCACATACCTACACAAAGAGCTGTGGCCTGACGAAGGCTGCCATTCTTACGCAAATCACAGAGTAGAAATCTCTGGAGCGCGAACCCTGAAGGTAAACGGGCGCACATTGGGGGCGCGAAAGCCACTGTCACGAGCGGGAAACGAGCACGCTAATACAGATTTTATATGAAACTTGAGGATGCAATTGGGGCAACGTTACCATTTGCAGTCTTGTCAACAGCAGACACTTCTATTCTGTCTGTTTACCCCATTTTTTATGTTGCATGATTGGTGACCTCTTTATGCTAGAAAGAAATGTTGTCATTCATCTACAGCCAGTTAAATTTGGACCACTTTAAAATTCATATTCTATTACCAGGATATTATTATTATTATTATACTTTTTCTTCTTCTTATATCACAGCTATCAGGTTTTCCAGTCTCGCTCTGACACCAAAAAATGCAACAGGATTTAATTACAAGGTCTTCAAGTGCCTTGTGTCGTACATAAGTACCTTGTGTCTTGAATTTCAAAAAAATATAGAAAAAAAATCATATTCACTAGCACCTATTACTAGCCTAGTTCATTTTTATATCATCTTTCAAATTGAATGATACAATATTTGCAACATCAAGCAATTAAGGCCTAATAGAAGTGCTGTACCCTGTCAAGACTAAAGGTTAGCAACTTAATGCCAAGCCCTGTAATTATGTCTGCTCAATATGGTTGCATATCTGTATTCACTATTTCAATATGGCCCCAGATCAGTATTCAGGCTGTGGCTGTGAGCTGGAAGAATCAACACTGCTACCTAATGTGGCCAATGTGTGCATGTCAGCTGACAGCCCAGAGGCAGGCATGCCACACAACTATGCATTCAATTCACTGGGGAATTCACATGATTCATTTCGTGCTATGCTGTCTCTCACATACATGTGAGCATTAGTTCTTTTCTCATGAAATATCAAATCTTGCCTCCCTTATCAGATTTTATTTACAACACTGACCTCGTCGAGTGGGAATAGTCCCACAGTGATTTTATAAATGATGATGTATTATTCACACATCTATGATGTTATTTTAAACAGGCCTTCTTCTTACATGCTTCTCAACTTGAAAAAGAATAACCACAGAGTGACGGTCTTCCCATGAGGTTACAAACTCAGCAGTGGTTATAGAAACCCATGATCCGCATGCTTCTATCATGTGTCTTTTTCCAAGGGAGCCTTCAATTTCGTTAGTGAAGAGAAACTCACTGTCAGTATGTGTCCTCTATTGCCTCTGTGCAGGCCTACCATAATCATTACTTCTCAAATTTCATAACAGTCAGGATAAATGAACACAAAAATAAAGTGTTTTTTACTGTTTTATTTGAGCTTTTGTGGGAAACTCATTCAACATCAATGGTTTTTCAGCTGACATACAGAAGGTTGCAGAATGACCAACACATGGAGCTTTTGAAAAATAAAAACGAAAAACAAAAAATACAAAGACCACATACACACACACACATGATTTGAGCTATCTTGGGCATAAGGGGTTTCTATCCACTCTGTACAGTTTAAGGCTTGATGTGCCATCACAGGCTAGGACAGTATTCTAGGATGGATTTCAGAGCAGGGCAAGGGGGCACAGAGTAGACCTTCCCCAGTAAATAGACTCTCTCTGCAGCGATTCAACCCAGCAGCAGCAGCAGCAACAGCAGCAGTGTAGCAGTAGCTTTCAAATTCACTCGCTGGCAGAAGTAAAAGCCAGAAGATGCTGCCTCTCTCCCTTCCATTCAACCTCAGTATTCAAGGGGAAACATAAAAAAATAATGAAAATAAACAAATAAAAATGAATTCAAGTAAAAACAAAACAAACAACAACAACAAAAAAAAACATCTAAGTTAGATGACCTATGGAAGTAGTTCTATGTATTTTAACCTCTCTGTACCATTCAGCATGAAAAACCCATTAAACAGAAGAGTTGGAGATGTGGGCGAGGAGCACAGAGCTTGGCAATAAGAATGGCACATCTATTGCATGGTTATATTGTGCGCTCATATAGGTACAGCCTATTTGTATCACTTGTGGAGTGAGCTTTACTTTAATAAATAAAATGTACTTATTTATATCAGTAATATTTTCAAAACACCTCTAACATACATTCTTGTCCCTTTAGACTGAGTGCGCAGGTTGAGTAAAATGTACACAGTTTCATTTTTGCTAAAATGTTTCTTTTTTTTAATCACTATTTATTTTCCTCTTTACAAAAATGCTGAATTGTTCCCTTTTCATGCAGGTTACATGATCCAAGAGTGGACTGGACTGTCGTGTGGATTTGTAAGCCTGGGTTGGTGACGGTGGGAGAGTGAGCTGCTACTCCAGAGGTGCTTAAATGAAGTAGTATCCGTTCTTTTATGAAGCTGTTAGCGTGATCAGCGTTTCCCCAAGCGCCCCTTTCCTCCATACAGTGTGAAACACAAAATCTGTGAGCAGGAGTTAATCCTGAAAAACACAAGCATACAAAAAAATACCATGTAAGTTTTTAGTTGACTCTGTAACTTAACATATAGACTTACAGTTTTCAGGGTTTTAGCAGTTACAGTATTACACAAACAATATCACATAATTGCTTTCATTTATGAGAACAGGACCAAGTAAAGCAATCAAGTATAAAATTTAACATGGATCAAAGGCAATCATTAAAAAACAAAAAAAACGCAGTTACTGGGAAACAGTTAAAGCATGAGACATTGTATTAATGCCAATGCTTTATGATATGAATCAAATAGGACACCAAACATCAACTACTAAGGATACTTGAGGGTCTAGTTATATGTAATAAAATGTCACATGCAGTAACATTCAATAAATGTAGAAAATCCAGCACCCAGCAGCCAAGCACAAGCTTGAAAAACATGCCTCATTATGGCAAAATCGATCTTTGACAATAAGAAATTTGATGAGTATGTGCTCCTTAAAGGCTAGTTCTTGATGGTGAATGTTTTGATAACATACATCAAGACAGTTGAGGATGTTAGTGGCCTGAAAAATTAGTAGGGAGGAAGAACTCAAATTCGCCAGCAGAGTGCACTGTAACCATTCTTCAGAAAATATCGAAAGCCTCAACTGGATGGCTTTTGTTAGCTGGTAGGCTACAAAAAGTGAGCCACATATAAAACGACAAATAAGCCTCCAGTATTGCTTATTGTCAATGAATGATGAAACTGCAAATAAGCAAAACATTGAAAACAAATATCAACGACAACAAAAAACAAAGAAGAAATTAGTCTCAGATCTGAAAAGCAGACGTCATCCAATGGAGGTAAGTCCTTGAGGCATGAGATCAACAGACTTAAGCAGGAATGTTGCACAGAGGACAGATGCATTAAAGGTGGGTTAAGAGGAAGAAGCCCAAAGCAGATCCAGGTTAAGAAGCCGGCCATGGCGAGTGTGGTCACTGGTCAGGCAGGACGAGGAGATCAAAGGCAGCCAGCGGGCTAATGTTAGCGTGAAGCTGCCGCTAGCACCTCTGCCATCATCCCTTACCTGCGGGTCACTCTTCGCCCTCCTCTGGTGTGATCTCGGTCTCTTTATGGACCACCACTTTGGTCACTGACATGTCAGGATGCTGCTCTTTGGCCTCTTTGATAGCCTGAGCCAGGGCCTAACTCAAGGGAGCACGAAGAGTCAAAGAAAAATGGACACCTCAATCTTTACTGGCCTCATCTGAGAGGTACTCTGTTGAAGTTACTTAGTATCGCCTCTGCAGCATAGAGTAAATATTGGGAGGCACATAAAGGTAAGCAGAAGTAGGCCTGCAGGCCAACGGTGCAGCACAAGACTCTTTGAATCTCACCTCATCGTGGTCGATGTCTGCATCCCCTGAGATGACGATTCTCTTCTCGATCCTCGTTTCCGAGATGCCGCCCTTCACAGTCTTTTGAAAGACATAGATAAATAAGATAAATAAATAAATCAGATCAAAATGAGAGACTGCACTCCATTAAAAGCCCCTTTTCCAAACTCTGCTTTAGACACAGACACATTGATCAGTGCCGGCGCTGTCTGGATGGGGGATGAAGCCTGACCTTGGTGATATGCGTGGTGGTGGTAGTGCTGGTTGTTTCTGATGTGATGGTCTGGGCACTCAGGAGTACTCCAGGCTCAGCCTCGCTGTCTGTGTCACCCTAAGGGAGTTTAAATAATAATAATAATAATAATAAAAAAACATCCGTCCAAGGTCACTTCAAAGTCCTCAGGCCCTGGGGACAAGTCTAAATGTTGACGACAGTCCCAAAATGTAATGGGTGTTGGTGGATGTTGGATGACTTGGAGTTGGTTTGTGTTTATGTTAATGTCACGTTCCTTAACAGATACTTCCTTAATTATTATTATTAATTAATAATAATTACTATTATTAACCTCCCAACCAACTAACAATAATAAACCACATAACCAACCAATAATAAAACACACCAGAGAGGGACCTCACCCCACCTTTCAGTGATCCTAAGAAACCGTACAATGTTTTGTTACTGGTGTTTGGATACGGACCCCCACTTTGTTAACAGAACAAGGGCTGTGTAAAAAGACCAGAGTAATTTTGTAATGCTGTGTGGATGCAGAACTAGTGGGTGGTGTGCTATAAACCATTAACATTGCTTACTCTACCTTTAATGCACATGACCAACACCAAAAAAGTTGATCCCATGAGGGAAATTTGGTCTCTGGATTTAACCCAATTGTGAATTAGTGAAGCACACAGAGCATGCAGTGAAGCGAAGACTAACCCAGAGCAGTTGTCTGCCTGCTATAGCAGCACCCAGGGAGCAGTAAAGGGTTAGGTGCCTTGCTCAAGGGCATTTTAACAATGGTCCACTGGTCGGGATCAAACTGGCAACCCTTCAGTTGCAAGCCCGAAGCCCTAACCAGTAGGCCATGGCTGCCACACCAAAGCCTTTTAAACAACAAGTAGGCCTAGCTGATGGAAGTTTACATCAACTACTAAATATAATAAATATGGGTATAGCACCAATAACGATCACAGTATCTTTTGTCTGTTATGTACCAGATGTTATCATCAAACTGCCTGAACAGCTTGTTCTGCAGAATTAGAAGAGCACCCTCACGGGAGGGAGCTCCAAATTAATTGTGATAAGGAAACATGCTGCCACACACACACACACACACACACACACAAACACACACACACACACATCTGTAAATTTCAAAGGCATAGGGTGAGCAAGGGGTCTCTTTGTCCAGTCTCATTGCCTCCCACCTGTAGTGACTCGTATGTGATGGTCTTCATTTCTGTGTGTATTACAGGGACTTCCTGGGTCACCATCTTTTCCGTTTCCCCAGCCATGGAGCTACTGAAGGTCATGACCTCTGTCTGGAGCACTGAGGAGAGCTGGATAGACAAAAACAGAGAAAGAGAGGAGTAAGACCACCATGATTATGTGTGTGTGTGTGTGTGGGGGGGGGGGTGGGGGATTGAAATCACTGCTGTTTCATTGCATTCATCTGTTTCATTACAGTATCTTCTATTCACTGTCACAAAACAGAACACTGAAGACACACACATGAAGAACACCAGCACGTAACACAAGATGTAGGGCACATAACGTTCGCACACTGACACTTTCACAGATACGGAAATAAATCCACAAGAAACACGAGGTAGCACAAAGGTCACGTTCACAGGCGCAGGAATAACCAGGGAGACTTGGAGGCAAAGACACTATTCGCTACACTCCGCCGGTCACAAGAGCGGACTCGGCAGGCTAACAATCACTTTGTTTAAACACTGAGGAGGTTAATTTGCGTCTGCTTATTCCAATTCATGCACTAATTTACATACAAATGATCTGCAATATCATTTTACGATTCTTCTGTCGAAAAATGCAAATGAAGCAATTTCTCCAACTTGCTCATTTGAAGAGTACTTCTGCTAATTTAGTCGCATTGCAGCCTGGAGAAACGAATGCCGAGTGACAAACATGATTTTTAGAATTCAGCTAGGGCAATGACCAAAGAGTGATTTGAACTTCATCACATTCAACAGCAGGGGGGAGGGAAAGACAGCAATTACCAGAAATCACCAGACAGAGAAACTAATCACTGTTAAATTTCAGGTTAGGTCAGGTAGGCAAAATATATTCTATGCAGCTGAATGCCCAGAAGCAGTATCATGATATTACTGATAGTTCAGTAGGCTTTGATCTACAAGATTTTCCAGCGGGAGCTAAGCAGATGTTAACCTTTTCTCAGCCTAATGAGTCTCTGAAATGTAATGTACTATTAAATATACTGCATGCCATAGCAAAGGACTACAGAAAAGATGAGTCTTTTTTTATCTTCTTTTGTTTCTGAGCAGAAATGCAGAGGGGGTTTTGTCATGAAAGCAGGAAACAGTCAAGGGGAAGATGAAAAGACAATGTGTGGATCAGTGAGCAGGTTTTTCGTATTTACTTTATGGTTCACACACAGTCAAAGTGCATGCATTTGGACACACACACACACACACACACACACACACACACCACACACACACACAGCTTCTCATGCAATTTTTCATGCAAGTTTTTGACATTTTATAACTTGGGAACTGTGTGTCAAGGGACCACTTATGAATTAAACATAACAGTTTGTCAGCCTCCTACATACATATGCATGCATACTCAAACACACACACACACACACACAACACTCATACCTAATCTTTCAGGAAATGATACATGGCAAATGTCTTAGTTGGCAGGAACAGCACTGAATAAAAAACATGTTAAGGCTGTGTGAACGGATAAAGAATACACTATTCTCAACCTGCTCACCCAACACACACACACACATTCACAGAGGGTTCTAGAAACTGGGAAGAACTATTCGCAGAAGGGAGCGGGTTGGATTTCACTTGGGAGGATCGGGGAGAGTTGTTTGGGGCGTGACCTCAGAGAGGCTTATTGGCTTCTACCTCCATACTGATACCCATGGCGTCCTGGCCTGGATCTGCTAGCCTCACAGGGGAAGAGGGGGCCATGTTGGGGGACTGGTCCCCAGAGAGGGGTTCATCATCGCTGGACATGGAGAAACTCTCTCCCCCTGACTCGCTGTCAGTGGACGGGCCCGGGCACAGTACAGGGTCTGACCCTGGGGCTGGTGTGGGGGCTGGGGGGAACGCATCAGCATCCATATCTGCATCATTAGCCGTGGGGGAAAGCGGCCCATCAAAGTTGCCTGAGGCCAGGCTCTCAGAATCGCTAGTAGCGCTGTCAGACTCAGGCTCAGACTCGTCAGTATCATTGGGCGGTGGGCCCCGCACTCGCTGCTCAGGTGACCCGACACGAACGGGTTCCTCGCCCTTTTCCTCCTCCTCCTCCTCCGGTTCGGATTCAGTGTCTACCTGTGTGGTGGACTGTTCCACGGCCGTCAACTGATCCCTAACTCCGGGGCCTCCGTCCTGGGACTGACTCTGCTCCGTTGCCTCCACGTTCTCTGGGCTGTCTGAGAGCTGCAAGAAACACACACTTGCAAAATCAGGGACTCCCGCATGTGAGCAAAAGTGAGCATCTTCAAACATCCTTCAGATGAACAAGACAAGAGAGCACTTCCTCCGTTCGCTCACAAACACAAGAAACAGTATATAACAGAAGAAACACAAAAAAAAAGCTGGGGAAAGGGTACACAAATATTAGGTACTGGTGTACTGACATGCTCTTGATGGTACACAAATAGATAATGTGTTCATGTACTGACTTGATGCTCTTGAAGAAACACAAATATTATATTCATGTGCTGACTTGATGCCCTTGGATCTTTTACAAATAAAGTCACAAGGAGACCTTGCACTGTTTCTGTCTATCCACAAACGATTCCTCCCCATAAATCTGTCGTTTGTTAATAGGCAGAGGAAGGACAAAGGGATGGCTGCCTTGGCAGAGCGATGACAAGGGATGCCTGACAAGGGATGGAGCCTACACACAACCACACACACACACACACACACGCACTTGTTAGTCTACTACAACAAGGACACAGTGACCTGCTGTAGAATTCAACATGCATGCACACTGACTGCAGATCAGTGGGCAGTGGCCCACGCAGACTAGCGCTAGGCTAGGCTAAGCTAGGCTAGGCAGGCGCAGACTGGCACAGAGTGTTAGAGCAAGCCGAGCAGCCACCTTGGTGAAGGCCTGACTATAGGGGGAGGTGGTGGTAGCCCATCCGCGGGTGGCGATCTGCTCGCGAGCCGACTGCAACAGAGCCGTGAGCTCCGGAGACATCTCTTCAAAGGTGGGCTTAGGCTATGCAGGACAGACAGGAGAGGTAAACAATCAACACGGACACACACACATAGATAGACACACACATACACACACACACAACACACAAGAGTAAAGAGATTTGAAGCTTTGAGTTTTGAGCACACAAAGACAGCCAAAGTGTAGAGTAAGAAAAGAGGAGGAATGACAGCAAGGGCGGCACAGACAGACTCAGTGAACAAGAAGAGGGGGGTGGGGTGAGCGCGGGGTGATATTCATAAGAGCATCAGACATGTTCTCTTACGACAATTCAAACTGATATAGTGTTCCTAGTGCAAAATGCATCAAAGTCAAGGCACTCAAATGTCCTCCCAAACATCTGAAATGAAGAAACAAACCTACTAAAGCTACCATGAGTTTTGACTTGTTACTACTGACAGGGCACCATTTGCAAGAACTCTGAATTGCTTAGAGCAATTACCGGTGCATATGCCTGTGTTGCTTTCAAAAGCTTCAATGTGCTCATCAAATCTCCAGTCTTGCTTCTTTTGAGAATAAAATAGTCATTTGAGAGTGGAATGTTGCTGCTTTTTTTACCCTCGAAACAGCTGTCAGTGATAAAATGAAACTGATGAATCATGCTGTCCATATACACACAAAGACAACCATCACACTATTGTGAACACAAATGCCTATAAGTGACTATGGTATGAAACTACTTCATAAACCCCATATAACAAAAAGTTGAGGACATCCTTGTGTCAATATTTTAGACACAGATAGTTTCTCAGCTAACTCTTTCAAAGCAACTGCCACTCAAGCTACACAAGCCTGCCTAACTCCCGGTGGTTACACCTGCTTATGAACAAAGAAGCTTCACAGTCTTTGCTTTCAAAATTTCAAGTTACGACAGACGGTAAACATCATAGAGTCATATCAAAACCTTAAGAAAACTCTCTTATGAATAGGGCCCATGTCATTCCACATCAAGCAACACAGACTCCAGAGAGCAAAACATGAAGCCAAAAAGAAAGGCAATTTTTTTTCTAAAAGAAAAGTAAATTATACTGAAGCAAAAGTGACACATTGCTTTTGTTTATCAGCTTGGGAACCGCAAAAAACAACAACAAAAAAAATTGTGTGTGTTTTCAGTCTAACGAAAAAAAAAACAAAAAAAAAGAACAAGAAGAAAGCTTGTGCCAAAGAAGCCAAACGCCCAAACAAAACAAAGGTGGGGGTGGCACCAAATACCAGGTCAGGCATTTGGGTCCAAAAGAATATTCTAGCAAACCATATAAGAGCGTGGCATACCCACAGCATTCATTCATCTCATCTCAAAAGCAAAAAGCACTGGCTTCATTTCGGCAGCCATCTATTTTTCAAAAAGCCAGGCCAGGGGTTTAGCTTGGAGGGAAGTGACTTAGTGGAATCGTAGTGAAGAAAGTGTGGGTAAGTCAGTGCTGGCGTCATACTACCACTCTGGCTGTAGGGGGCGTTTTGGCTAAATAGGACACGGCGCCGGGGCTCAGGCGGGGCAACTCCGGTGTTTGCGGCATGGCAGGGGACTTGAGTGGCGAACGGAGTGGCGATCTCATCAGAGGAGATGTCATGTCTCCAAGGGCGGTGTCCGCCGTCAGCAGCTTCTGATCCAACTTCTCCGTCTCACCGGTGTCTTCACTGGAGCTCAAGGCCGCCACTGCTGCCTTCACTACACCCACACTCACGTTGGCTGCCGGAGGTGTCCAGACTGGTTTGGCAGAGACAGGTGGCGGCGGGCCTGCCTTGGTTGGCTTCATTGGTACCGGGTCGGAGAGCTCGTCCTCCGTGTCCACCGGAATGATCTTCACGGCGGTGGCAGTTTGGTCAGGGATGCTCCTCAGTGGGTGAACAGGAGAGGAAGGCGATGGCAGGTCGCCGTCTTTGGCCCGGCTCGTCATGGTGACGATTTTCCCCGATGTGGTGTCATAGGACTTGCCAAGCGTGTAGGTCTTCTCTCGCACCTCCTCAGTTTTGGCCTCCGCCTCTCCACTGACAGTTTTCAGCTCAGACCTGGCAAATACCTCATCCTCGACCGTGTCAGTCACCGTCACTATCTGGTAGCTGGCAAGGCCTTTCTCTGCTACCTGAGGAGGGACTTTGCTTACTATTACCCACCCGTCAGAATCCTACATACAAGATACAAACACTGTCATTAGCCAGCACTGAAAGAAGGCACATCAGGGGTTACTCTCACAGCCACTGGATCTCCACTGGAACTCACATAGTCAATGTACGTATTGAGATGACAAGAAAACAGCCATTTCAGTCCATTGGGTTACTGGCTTTCATATCGCACTGTGTTCTACAGAGCTCTACATACACTTTGGTACAAGATTATCCCTTAGACCTCTCCATTCATAAGGCCCTTCACACTGCCAGTAGTAATATTAACCACCATTTAAAAAAATTCCAACCAGCAACATCCTTCTGTTTAAATGAATCAAATGGCTAAAATCAGATGGATTCTGGCTGCTACTGTTTCTGTCATTTACCAAATTGTCACCAATGGCGTGGCCAGTGAGAGAAAGAGTGTTATTTTAAACTCTTGTGTCTAGGCTTTTAGCAGTGTGGATGGGCCTATAATTAGTCCCCACTGGCATTTCATGCAGATAAGTCACAAACAATGTATTTCTCCAGCCAACTCGCGTCTGTTTGCTGTTCTAACGACGACTGTTTGAATATCCTGAAACGTCTTTGAATATCTTGAAAAACACTTGATCAATAAGAAGCTTTATTGTTATTATTTGTCAGACACCCACCACAGCAGTGTTGGTCTCCAGGAGTGTGTCTTTTGTTTCGGTAGCCCCCTCGGCTGTGTCTCTATCGTCCTCGTCCTTCCTGTCCTCTTTGGTCTTTGCGAATGGAAGCAGGACGGCGTGGGAGAAGAAAAAAACAAAACAAAAAAAAAACGGAAAAAAGGAAGTGCGAGACCTTAATCTCAGAACGAATCAAAAAACACAATTGAGACCAGCTAGCGGGCGACGGCACCATGTGGGCGGCGTCAAATTACATATTCCATTTGATATTTCACAGAAAAATTTCATAACTCGTCTAATGAGCAACTTCTGAGGCTCCGTTTCAATCCCGTCACAGTCATCCCTACCCAACACATCCCATATAATCATTCATATCAAACATTTCATATTCCCCCCAATATTCATCAACAACTTTTTTTATTGGCAGGCGCTGGTTTTCCCTTTAGGGGAATCAATTCAGCAACGCTCTGACTTTGATTTGTATGTTCAGTAAGAGTACAATCATACCAGATTAAGCAGAGCTGGTAAGAAAGAGCCTTTCTAAAAATAGTTCATATAAACATATTAATGAATAAGGTCCTTTCCTATGTCTTATAGCATTTCCTATAGCATGTTTGACTGTTTGATGATCAAAGCTGTTGCTACAGAGGAAAAGGACCAACCCCGCCCTCCCTCTCTCTCTCTCTCACACACACACACATGCACACACACACACACACACACACACACACACACACACACACATACTGCACACACAAGACATGTCCCCTCTCTCTACAATCACTTGTCTACCACTTTTGAAGTAGTTCCATTCACATCATCTACATAACTGGGCGATTTATTGGCTCTGCTGATGACATCCTTAGCAAAGCCAAATGTTCCACACATTTCCATTTCCTTTTGAAGCAACAGAGGGAAAAAATGATTTATTACAGACATTTGCCGGCCATCCTATTTACAGATGTGTGGCAGAATGAATGCAGGAAGCTCCTGTGAGCCTATCACAAGTAGCACCTGCTCCTATCCTGTTCATCTCAGGCATTTTATATGTTAACAAAAAACCTCTTTTTACTGCATGTGAACAATATTTACTGCATGCGTCTGAAGCTATTGTACTGAATTGTATTCTGTACTATATTGTATAGAAATGAGTGTTTTGAACACCCAATGTGACTGTTTTAAACACAACATGGGTCCTTAGAGACATCCAGAGCCTGGAAAAGACAGGCACAACAAAACAGGAAAGAAAAGTTTTTTTTATTTATCCTCTCGCTCATGGTAACCATTGAAAGAAAATGGCTTGTCATGCAAGGACATCTAAATCGGGGACCCGAGAGGACTGAAAAGAGGCTGGTTGTTGTCAGTGATGGCACAGGCCGTTTAGAACACAGAGTGCATGTGCGTGTGAGAGCTTACTTCGTCAGGAAGGAGGGGCTCGATCATGGGTGCCTCGTCCAGTCGCGGCGAACGGAGAGGGGAGGATGAAAGTCGCTTCTCCCACTCAGTCAGGCCGGATTTGTCGGGACCCTGCTCCAGGAAGGTCCTCTTAAGCTCGCTGATGTTAGTCTGGTGTTTGACCAGTGTCTCTGGCGCGTCTTCCGTGTCCTGATCGAGACAACAGAGAAGAAAGGCTTGGTGTTGCAAGACCAGAGGTGGGTTGGGGAAGCACTGTGATGCAAAGCCCAGTCATTCATACAAGGCAAGTTTAGCAATACTCTTTTTCACCATCATGACAACAGTATTAAAACTGCTGCTAACTGTTAAGGTCTATAAAAAAACCTACCTCACCCCTATCTACTCATACTCATACACTCGATCTCGAGCACAAACTTCATGCATATAAACCCATGACTCTACATGCCCTCTGTAGAAAATCAATAGCTTTAAGAAGGTTATCTGAATTAATGCTGTCCTCCTTGACAATGGTCATACATACATATGCAATGCATGTCAACAATGTCATTGAGTATCTTACACTAGTCCCATAGAAGGTCTAGGCTAACAGAAAGCCATTAGCTCTTATTTATTTTGTGAAGAATGAACAGTTTAACAGTTCGGTCATTCATATCATTTGCTTGAAAAGGCAACAATCCATCTTTTATTGCCTCTTTCTTTTCTTTTGTGTTCAATTGTTATGAAATGCATTAGCAATGACAGATCACCACTTAGTGCTTTGCAAATCACTTGACATGACAATTTCCTAAACTCTCCTCTAAATCAGCACAAACAATTTTGCACACCATGCAGGTGACAGAAAATTAGCTTGATGGAACATTTGAAGTTGAAAATTATAATTATTATTTAGCCGTAAATGCACAACACATCCCATCCACAAATGTCCATGCTGCACAACCAAACAGAGACCACTTCATCTTTCTACTCTGACAGCTGGGCAGCTCAAGCCACTCAATGCACTCCTGAGTCATTCCATACAAACCTCAAGCATCAGTTTACTATGTCTGATAAACACATTCTCTCCTTTTATTCTCCTTATGAAACTGGGCTGAAATAGAAAGAGAAGACATTCTTTTTCTCCAGAGCCTTGAGGTCAGGCCTAGGGCATCGTCTGCCTCCTGCACCTGATACAGAGTGTGTGAAATTCTACACAGAATTGTAGGTGATAATTCAGGTAATAATAAGTAGCACTGTTGTAAATTGTTGAGTGTGCAGGGAGTTACCTGTGTCTTTATTTCAGACTCGTCATCCTGGTCCGACTGCAGACACAAAAATCGTAGAGAGAAAGATTGTTACACTCACTGAAGAGTAATGGTGAATTCAACAAAAAAGGCATAACATGCACAAAAAGTTTAATTAACACAAAAAGGTCTTGAGACAATAACAAGGAGAAGACAACATGATATAAAGCCAAATAAAAGCTTTGAAATCTAAAATCATCCTATTAATTCTACAGTGCTTACTGCAAAACAAGCTAACAAGACAATTCAAGTCATATCAAGTATGGAGAGATGAAGGATGGAAAGGAGATCTCAGTGCTGTGCTAAGAGGAGGGAGGGGGGGCTGGGCAGAGATGATGAAACTGCAGTCTAGTAGTCAATATAAAGCTCCTCGTGGTACAAACCTCTGTGGCTGTCAGATCACCATCAACAGCGGTGTCTGTAAAGTCAGTCTGTTGTGGGTCACAAACCCACCCATCCAAATTGAAGGCATGAACACAGAGAGAGAACCAAAGCTGTCAGTCAATCTCTCCCTGCCACTGAAAAGCTACATCTGAGTGAATGTTCAAGCTCAACAGACTGAGCATATAATCTTCACTGTTCTTCACTGTATTTGAAACACATGCATAATAACGAAAGGTTTTTAAATTGGTTAAATTACTAGCGGTTAATATAGGACACACGTTGCAAAAGGGACCTGAAGTATTTTCATTCAGGCTGATCCTCAAAAAGGCTAGTTCTCTGAGATCGTACTCAGACGTCTGTGCGCTACTAAACACTGAAGAGCAGATGCTTCTTTGATGTAGCAAAACAGAATGAGACATTTACAGCCTGGCCTCACAAAAACCGAATGAAATAAATAGTCTTTCAAGCATTCCTTCCTCAGCCGTGACCTCGAGCCTGCTGTTGAGAGGCACATCTCGACATGCACCTGTGCCGAGCTGTGAGGTGCTCTTATAAGCGTCTCGCTCTCTCTCTCTCTCTGCCCTCACACAGCTGGACGCACAAATGCAGACGGCACTAGGTTACCCCTTAGACCAGACAATAGCCTTTGTTCTGCTTCAGTACCGCAGCCCCTCGGAAAAGAGGCCATCTGGGTTGTCCGTGACGCAGGCGATGAAGGCAATAATATCTCACCAAGGTTATTCACTTGGACTGGTGAAGTTTTATTTTTTTTTTCCAAAGCTGCCTGCTCGGTGAATTCTGAGAGATCTGTCCAAGGCTGTGCTGACATACAGGACCTTCAAAGATCTTTCTTGGAATACTGACCAAGACAGAGCAACATAACAATTCTGGTCAGCATAAGTGGGAGTGTCACATTAGGTCACAACATCAACTTTTCAATGATCTTTTGTATCAGAGCTCAACTCTGGTCTGCATAAAGGGAGGTTCCCCCTCTCCCCCACGCGAAAATAGAACACGGAACTAAACAAGCATTTGTGCCTCTCGCTCTGCTTTTACTCTCTCTGTTACCTTAGTGTCCTGGCGCACAGGTGTTGGCGGGCTGGGTATGGAGAGTTCCGTGGCCCTCGTCGTCTCGTCCTCCTCCTCTAGGACCTCCACCACCCCCACAGAGGCTGCATGGACTGGGACAGGGACGGAGACAGGCGTGAGAGGGGATGGGATGGAGGCTGCTGCTGATGCCGCCGCGGCTGCCGCCTCCTCTGCTGTCCGCTCCTCTGCCTTCTTCTCTGGCGTCACCGTGGTGATGAGGTCACTCACAGCGATGCCCTTTGCATGCCCGTACAAGGCTGAGCCCATCTCTGCACCCACAGATACAAACACACACACACATACACGTGGACACACACACACACAAAGACACACACACACATACACGAGGACACACACACACACACACACACACACAAAGACACACACACACACACACACAGACACAGATGCTCTTTCATTATGGTGAGGTTTTCCTCTGTTGCGCCAAGATTGCAGTAGTTGTCAGGCAACTGACGCTACTATGCTGCAATCTTTATTAGCACAATGTTCCCACATTCATTACCGAACCCACAGGGGAGTCAGGCAACAGCATCAAAGCAAAGGTCGACTAACACACTGAGAGACACAGCCCCACTTCCATACGCCATCATACAACAGCAATAATAAAAAAAAATCTTAAAATCATTGCAAAGACAAAATGAGCAAACTCCTCCAAGATTCTTCAATGCTGTAAGCATTTTACAAGCATAGCAGAAATATCTTCATGGATTATCTGTGCATTTAAACGAGCAATTAATCTGAAGCAAAATAGATCCAGATTAATAGACATGAAAGATATTTCACCCATAATTTAATAATGCTGCAGACTATTCCCCCAATGAAAAAAATGTATTTAAATTATGTTCATTAGATGAAACAGGTCCTCAAACATTTTTTATTATTTTTTTTTAAAGCGCCCTCACATTAAGTATTCATGTCAAATACAAGCTCAGAGAGCATTTTAAAGATCCACAGGAAATTGAATTAAAAGTATCCCCTGAAAAGTTTCAAACCACTGGTGCAGAGAACTTATTAACAAGACGACCAAGAGGTTACCAACATCTACTGCATAGAGAGCATGTTGCTCAGACCAGGTTTAAGTATATAGTGCTCTTGCATGAAATTACTCTTTTGAAGGTTAGAGGATGGATGGTTTCGCCAGTCCTGCCCGTCAAACAGTGACAAATGGCAGGAGGGCATGACCCAAAAGAACTGGGCTGTTGTATTTAATTCTTTTCCCCTGAGGACCTCAATTTACAGGAAAGCTTTACTTTATATTTCATTTCTTCGACCCAAAAGGCAAAAAGCCCCCCCTGATCCAATCCATTTATTGGACCGCCATACAAAGGACATGATTGCTTTATGGATCTAGGCCACGCAGAGGGTGGGGTGGTGGGAGGGTGGGGGGAGGGGGGTTGATGAGGGAACGCGCACTTGAGTTTCACACCAGCTAGCCGACAGCATGTGCAAAATGAAATCCAACCTCCAGAGCTGAGCGGCGGAAAAGTACCAGCGGCCGAAGTGATCCACATGCTCGGCTTGGAGCGCAATACATTTGAGAGTCATGCAGAACAGCCACTGGACACAGGCCACTGTCAAAAGGTACAGTATGCATGACCATAAAAGAAAAGAAAGGCACTCCGTTGGAAAACAAAAAAGAATGAAAAGAGCATGAGCAAAGAAAGAGAGAAGAGACCAAAAAAAAGATAAGTGATGGCTTAAGCAGCTGAGACTATAGCCTTCTTGCTTTTCCACAATTGCACACATACACACACATGTATGTGTGAGTGTGTGTGTGTGTATTTATATATGTTGCTTGCACAGCGCTATAGGACTGCGTGCATCTACCTGTTGGTTTAGTGCCGTTTACAGTGGCAGGTGGCTTAGCTCCGGGGACTACGGGCGCTGTGTGTTTGGGTGTACTCTGAGGAGCTGAGGAGATCGATAGGAGTTAAATGTTCTGGTTAAGATCAGACAGAATCACACTGCCACATTGTGAACACGTACAGAGTCAGACAGGAAGGATTGGCCATTAGGGTAGCCTTAAGTACAGGAACACAGCATGTACTGCACACACTACTTTTTGCTACTAAAACTACACGCAGCCTCTTAATGGGAGGATAATCATTCATTATTGTTGGCACACATTTACAAATGAGTGTTTGTTTTCTAGACAGAAATAAAATGATGTTTTAAAGGGTCATGATTTTCACTTTGGGTAGTCGGCTATCTAGAGAAAAACACAAACTTGGTGAGCAGTTAAGCGCAACGGTGGCAGGACACGTGGGCGGACACACACAAATGGAGCTGAACAGCTGAAGGCATGAGGGAAAAAATGGAACTCTCTCTTGCACCCTAAACTAGCGCTAACGATGGCAGATGAATCATTCAAGGTGGGCTGCTGGGTTTTTTTTGTTTGTTTGTTTGTTTTTTAATCATTGCACAGGCACAGACAGCCACTCTCCGGCATGGCATCATATCTCATCAGCCTAGAGTAGCAAGTTCTCTGCTTAAGTGTTCTCACACACACACACACACACAAGGTGCTAGGAGAGCGAGGAACCACAACAGCATCATCATCTGCATCCAGACTCAGTCTCACATGGATAGAACTGATCGGTGACAGTCCACAATGGCAATCTGCCTAAAGTAGCAGGATACTCTATCGCATTCATGAGAGCCCAGCAAAAACAAAATAGTGTGAAATTTCTCAATTAATCGGTTGAAGAAGAATGACACCAAAGGACAGATGTACATTCTAGTGCAAACATTCCCCACTGGGGAAGAAAAATAAGGAATAACACTAGTAAGCTGTAAATCCTTGCACCAAATGGTTCAGCACCCTCCTTTACAAGGCATGATGAAATAAAGAGAGAAACAACAAAACAACCAAAAAAAAAACAGAAACAAAAGGATAGAAAAAAGCCTCTGGCCTAGTCACGACAAGCTGCTGACAGTGTTTGCTCCTTGCTAAGCTGGCTGTGATTGTGAGGACATTAGTGGTGGTCTGGGAGCGGAAGATAAAGCGTCATGGCGAGACTCCCAGCTCAGCCAGGATGAGAAAGGCAACGTGAACGATGTGGATAGAAAAAAAAAAAAACACGACTGGAGACGCAGTGGGACCAAGTGAGGGTAGCATGCGTCGACCCCAACAACAAAGCACGGTTTCCACTTGGCTAAGCTGGGAAAGAGAGAGAGAGAGAGAGAGAGAGAGGGAGGGAGGGCTCTTTCCTAATGGATTTTAGCTCAGATGAGCCTAATAAGATTGACAGCAGAAAGCAGAAAAATATGGCTTCATCAAGTCCAGCAGCCAAGACCTTTTATGAGAGATTTTTATGCTGCCATGACCTCGGCGGGCGAAACGTTCACAGAGCTTGAGAGATGTGTATAAAAGTGCAGAGTGTTCACAGGCGACAGCTTGCAGCAGTATAACGAACAATGGGGTGATGCACATGGTGACAGGGCTATTTGGACACTGGATTTCTCTTCAAGGACTTGTTCAAATCTCACAACACTAGACTTATTCAAAGACTGTCAATACAGAGCAAAACTAATATATTTATGCACAGGAGTCCTTCAACAATTTATCAAAATTTTCCAATTCACTAGGACTCACTACTGACATCTGAGCAATGATTACTAACTACTAATCTTGAGCTTTCTTCCTTCTAAGTTAAAACCAGACTTCTGTAAACATGTGAATATGTTAAAGACGTTAAACACATTAAACGTGAACTGTCAAACAGTTTAACCATGTTTTTTGGGAGTGAGTCCTACCTCCGTCCAGGCTGCGAGACATTCTGTAGCGCTTGCTGGTAGAGCGCTCAAAGAATGGCGCTGGGCGAACAATCTGGGAGCTGGCTCTCCTGGTTTGGGCTTGGGTTCTCCCACTGTAGCGGAACTTAGAACCCAATGTCAGGAACTTCTTTGGTGGTGTTTCTGGCGATACCAACCTATAAAAGCCCAACAACGCCAACATAAGCACTTATATTTTTGTTACATTAAGCTGGCTGATCGGGGTGATCAGTCATTAATTACAAGGACAGACTTGGCGACAAAATTCTCACCTGAAAAATGTGTGATGTTCCACACACACCTTCCACAGTCTCTTAGCAGCTCTGTGGTTTGGCAGCTTAAAGCCAATTGTACTCTCAAACTGCTCAAACTGCTCACAACACACCAAGACAAAAGAGATCCAAATTAAGAGGAATTCATCATCAACAATGGCAGTTGTAAGTCAGTAAGTCTGAGGTCTCCAGTGATTTGTTTGAAGCAGTCCATCATGCATCTCACCTCCCCAGGCCTGATTTTGATGTAAAAGTTGTTCCTTTTGTAGGAGATCTTGAGGATCTTGGGCCAGGCGAAGCGGTTGATGCGCAGTCTGTCACGGTAGATGAGGAGACCGGAGGAGCACACCCCCAGCATGATCTCCACCCCCTCCGAATCCTGAGGAGAGACCAAGGACTGGATCACACTTGTGTCAGGTCAGTGTATGCACACACACACACACACACACACACACACACACACACACACACACACACACACACACGCACACACGCATACACCACTCCTATGCCCAAAGGTCATTGAGATTGTGGAATGACTCATTAAAAAACACTGAATTGAGTGCTATGCCCTCACTTATATCTGCAGAAAGAAGATATGCCAAATACATGATTCACTGACAGAGGGACAGGCAAGGTGAAAACAGCTGGCAAAACTGACAGGAAGGCCATTTTTGAATAAAATGAAGATGAGGGTGTTTGTGTCATTTCTTTCTTTAAGTGTCACCTGGCCGTCATTGCTAAAGGGATTGTTCTCTCAAAATCAAATGTATACACACATTCTAGCAATGTTTCATATGTCAGTTAAATATACTACTTGTCTTTCTTTGCTTGTTATCGGTTGAAGTTGTTAGCAAACAGTAAAACAGAATATTGAAGACATTATAGATTACTAAATACTATGCAAAATTTTAGGCAGAATCATTTCAGGACACATTTGTCTTGGACAATTATTTTTATCCATATTAGCATCAGTGTTTTACAGTAATAGGAAATATCTACATTATTTTCAGTTAAATGTATGGTTTTCAAACACTATTTTAAAAAGTAAGTATTTCACTAAGACATGTCACTAAAAATCAGAGTCAGAGATAAGGTTGCAGATCATAACACTAATGGACATCATCTGGACAGAATAACATGAAAAGCTGGAAGGGATCTACAGCCAGTCTTCCCTAAAATGCTTCAAAACAAGCTAATTACCCCCCAAAACACTATTTTTTTGTAAAATGTAAAAACTATCAATGTAATTATTTTTTTTAAAAAACATTCTCGCACCATAGCATTGTTTGAGTCAAAGTCAAAAAGTTTTGAATTGTCCTTGTATGTGCATGGCACAAACACTTGTTATGTGCATCTGATGGTCGACTTTGACTGAACAATCCCTCTATATACAGCAGCATGGTGATTCCCTGGGCAGATGAAAAATAGAGTGTTTTCAGAAAGAAAATGGGCTGCCGGACTCCGAAGGTTCCCTAAGCAGTCCACACTGTTGTGTCTGAACTGTTATTTTCTTCCTGTCTCAGGCTCCCAAGAGCCTAACGCACGCTGTTCCAGCCCATTCTATATTGGGCTAAAAGGTCTACCAGTAGCAGGCTAGGAAGATGTCCTACATTTGTCATGTCATACATCATGACTGAGCAGCTCCATCAAAACACTTAGGAAGATGACTATTCTTGGCATCATAAGTGAATTTGTGATAAAATGTGATAGTCCAGAGTACTTCCAACCAAAGCCCTGTAGTTCAAACTCACAAGTGCTGTTGGCAGGAAGAAGAACAAGAGAATCTGGTACAATATAGACCGAATAGCGAACATGCAGCTAACACTAATTGGATGGAACCATAGACTCTCTTTCAGTTTCCACGGCCACAATCAGTTAGCATAAGCTGCTGGTTTACTATTTGATCTATGTTGTACCAAATTCTCTTGTTCTTCTTCCTACCTATGGCACTCAGTGAGCCCCAACAACAGGTCTATGGTTGGAAGTACTCCAGACTATTGCTTTAAAGCTGTTGACTACACACGTTGTGGAATAGGGTGAATACATCAATTGAACTATCTCATGCTATGAAGTATCGGCTCAATGACATCAACTCCACAGGGCAAGGATGAGGTAGTTTCCTTTGATGGTCTTTCACTGATGGGATTGACGTTTCACAAGGCAGACATGGGATTGAGATGGTTCTACACACCTATCTATGGCAGGGGGCAATGGGCTTCTTGTTAGACTGGGGAGGTGGGTTTAAGTTACAAGGGGTTGCACTAATCAGAGACTATGCCCCTGTGCTCGATTACATTAACACTGACAACAGACTACAGTCAGTCGCCACGGTGACAAAAAAGGTTGGGAAGGAAACCAACTGTAGCCTGGACGATGAGGTTCTAGCTACAGGGCATGGTCATGCACAAGGACTTGGTCAGACATAGATAGAGGACAAAGACAGAACGGGACAAACTGGGACACACACAAATGCAGCCTTACCTCCCCCTTAGCCGGTGACAAGCAATCAAAGCGGCTTCCTACCAACTAGGGTCAATCAAATCAGAAAAAGAAAAAGGAATAGAAAAAAGGAAAAGAACAGAAGATAGGCTGATCTACCTGAACTGAAGGAAACAACTCTGCTTTTTGTCCTCTGTGTTGTCACGTGACACTGTCTTCCAGCCAATCAGTGACTGTTGTGGAAAAGTCTTAGGACATACAAAACACATCCAGAATTGCTCCCAGTGTTCTAGAATCACTTTCTGTGATCTAACTTGCAGCACTTGTGTTTCATTAGTAAAACAAGGCAGCATTACACACAGATAGACACAATTACATGAACCTATTACAACCTTATGGCTGACATGGACTATGGAAACTATAATAAAACTACCTAGTGGGCCTATTACTAGCACACTAAGACTGAAATAAATCACACAGATCGCTAGATAGAGAGATTTGGAAACAGTTAATGTCTGGAGTGCAAATTAAAGACCTGCATACACAGCAACCTCAATAAAAATCTTTTTAATTCATATACTAATCTTCATCAATTGCTGGCCTTTCTACAACTCAGCCCCACAATGTCTAGACAACACTTTCAATGACTTTACAGTCTAAAAGTTAAAAGCACACTAGAGTCTGCCCTTGCATCCAGATACTAATTAATGTTCTGGCTGCGACCAGCGCTTCCTCCTTCTGGGTCGCTGCTGTTTGTTTCATTCTAGCATAAATCTATGCCATGGATCTCAGCCAGTGCCTCGCTTTGACTGTGACATATAATTACAGTCGATGGGGGCCAACATCTAAAATGCCTCTTGGCGCTTAAATGACAGTGATCTACTGTGCAACACAGCTGACATTGCAACTGACAACAGAAGCAATTGACTCAAAAAAACAACAAACAAAACAAACACTAAACATAAAACATAAATTAGCCATTGGTCAGTGGACCACGTCACATTTAAAGCAAACATTTGTTGGATCTGTTGTCACCACAAGGTCGACATTTGGTACCACCTGATACCAAGTTCTACGTTGGTATAGTCTGTTTTATGTACTCATTTATTTATTTATTTTAAAAACATTGATTTCTTTAGTCAGTGGCATCCATGTTGATACCAGCTGATGCCAAGTTCTACATTGGCAGTTTTTTTTTTTAAAGACATTGATTTCTTTACTCAGTGGCATCCATATTGTTGTTGTGTTATTGTGATGGACATTTGTCTTTCACCTTCCAAAGACCAATATGGCTGCTCAGGTTTCAAGGAACAACAGACAGGGGTCACACAACACTATCATGCAGGCTTGACTGCTAGACGCCCCTAAAAAGACTAAATAAACAGTAATGAATATTCAGGAACCCCCCATTTAGGATGCATGAGATGGTCTTCAATGCTCCCATACCTTGGCGTGATGAAGATCTACTCCGTACATCGAGAGCTTTTTCACATTCTCCAAGAAGTGCATTTCAGCCTCAGCTGGCGTCATCCCTCTGAGGGAAACACAAACAAACAAATAAATAGTAATTTGCCTATCGTTACTTATATTACATCTCTCTGGCAAGAGAACTCAAAGTGCTATCTGAAAGCATTAAATCACACAAAGGCCCTAAAATGATTACACATTCAAAAAGGAAACAATTCACCTACAATAAAAAAGATCAAAGCTGTTTAACAAATCAAACACTGCGAGAGGAGAAAAAAACAAGGAAATATGGAACCCGGATAAATAAAAACAACAAAACAACACAAACTAATAAAAACATAACAGCAGCTTACAGGATAAAGTAAACAACTGTGGAGGGTGGGGTGTCTTGCGCAGTGTATACAAGTGTGTGCTGTAGCGAGTGAGCTCTTAAAATCCATAAAAATAATGCAAGTCATCCAAAGCAATGTCCTCTGGGGCAGCCAGCAGTGGGAGTTAGAGCCAGTCTGTTGGAGCTCTGTTCTGGGCCACCGAAGAAATTAAATCTTGTTTGGTTAAAAGATCTGCTGTGAGGGAGAGAACACTGACAGCCAAATGGGTAGCAGAAAGTGGCCTGCATGATGATCTGATATAGTTGGCTGCTCAAGTCGCATTAATGTTGTTTTTGTGTGTGTGTGTGTGTGAACTGACAGACCATGTGGTCAACAGCAATGTGAAGTGATGGTGAACAGACACTAAGAGTTTGGAGGTAATTACCACCTTAATACGCTCTTATGGAAAACAAACACAGGCGAACATTCGCAGAGCTCAAAGGCCATGTGGTGCCACATACTTGTAGTTCTTGTGAAGATCCATGACCTTCTCCTCCATCTCCTTGGTTTGGTTTGGCGCGAAGCGGAATTCGCTGACGTAGTCTGCGCCATACTCGTCTGGGTCGTAGTCCCCAAGCTCAGACTGCACAGTGTAGGAGCCCAGGACAGTGTGTGTAGCAAAAGAGCAAGGCAACCGCCCAGACACCACATCATCTCTTAGCTGTAAACAAAGATAGTATCTACAGAGGGAGAAAATGGGAAATATTATTTTATTTCTAAATATTATTTTAAAATAAATAGCAACACTTTATGAACATAGAAAATGGACAAGAGCAGTTCCTGGATTAAATACACAGATAAAAGTGGTCTCTGGATGGGAAAAGTTCTAAGTCATCAAAACCAAAAGAAAACTCTGAGGTACTCTCTTTGAAAGCTTGATGCTGAGACGCATCCGAGTTTTAAAAGGTTCAAATTGACCAAGTCATGGTCATAAAGGCTTTTTGATTTGTTTAAAAGAGGTTACCATGGACCTTTCTTTCGGTTCCATATTATAAATATACTTCTGTGATGACAGATGTGAACAGAAATAGGGACTGTGGAGGGAGAAAGGTTTGTGACAGGGAGGGTTAGAGAAGAATTGATGGAGGAATGGAGAGAGAGAGAGAGAGGGAGGGAGGAAGGAAGGGAGGGATGAGCTATGAATCGGAAACGGAGGAAGGAGGCAGGGATGAAGAGAGAGAGAGAGAGATCCGGAGAAACGGAAAGAGTGTCAGACCAACAGAGACAGAAGTTAAGTGTGGCGATTTTGTTAGAAATCTGGATACAGTTGCAGTTGACTGAGTGACTTCTTTCATTGGCTCAGACTCTGCAAGAGCCATGACTTCAGTAAGACTTCAGAGCTGCTCTCTGTGCTTTGAACTGACCTTGTGATGTCCTCAGAGAGTTGGGCAGGGTCTGGAGGGTAGAACTTCACATTAAAGGAGAAATTCCAGGGGACTCCTGAGTGGCAGACAGAAAAAAGGGTTTTCAAAACCTTTTCTCACAATCACATAAGACACACACATGTTCTATAGAGGCCCTCCATCTTGTTTCAAAAACCCTTTCTGTGCAAATCTACATATGTCCTTGCTCTGCATACTTGACAGACCTCATCATTTGTGCTCTTAATTGGCAGAACATACCTTAAGGCTTCATTCACACAGCAATCAATGCATTCACAGTGCATGTGCGCCTGTGTATTCACACCAGAGATGGTCTCCTGCCAAGTTCTTGTTTAAAGTCTACAGAGACTACGTTATACTGCATGCAGCATGCGTTAAAAAACAGTGTGGGCGCAGGGCAGTGTGTGCCGTGCGGAACACATGTGCAGTGTGCATGGTGTAATCTGTTAACATGCATTGTAAACAAAAACGGACCAAAACCGTGTCTGCACCACATACATGCCGTGAATGCACTGCTGCCGCTGTAAAGCAGGCATAAGACAGACAGACAGACAGACAATGGCTTCATTTTTTCCTCAGATGTAGTAATTCATGGTGTAGTCATACTAAGACATGATAACTTAAACTACACGTTTAAGCTGCTGTCACAATTAGGCATGTCTTAAGTGGGGCTACATGGAAGACATGGAATGGAGACAAGACTGAGAACATTCAAGCTGAGCACATTGGAGAAAAGAAAAATATTTCTATAGCTTTGATACAGTAACATGTATAAATACATTTTTGTTTGGATGAACATTCACCTCGAATCTGTTTCTTCATGTCTTTGGCAGGGTCCAACCAGTTCTGTGGAAGACATCAAACTCTTTACAAGTTATCTTTTGAAAGAAATTGAAAAATTCCTCAATGCGATAAATGGTCAAAGTGTTTTACCTTTTGATTTTCAATGTCGCGGAATGTGATGCCAAAGTAATCTCTTTCTAGAAGGTTGAGCTGCTCGCATACTTTGTCAAATAGCACCTGCCCTTTTTCCCGTTTCTAAAATTAAATTACAAAATATAATAATGTCAAATTAATCAATTTATTATTTCAAAGAAAAAAGCAAGGAGACAAAAAAAACAGTGCTGGATATAGTCTGTGCTGTGTAGGTCTGCGGTAACGGAAGCTATTTGGCATTTAAGGTCGCCTTCTGAACTTTCATCTTATCAAAGTGTTTCGCTAAAGAGATTAAAACCCATCAGACTGTCCTCCCTCCTGACTGCTGCCCATTTATTACTTGGGGTGCTGGGAACAGCCGGTTCCCACAGACCCATCCCAGCCAAACCCTTGGCAGCTCGGCTCAGCCCATGCCAGGCTTGCAAAATGCCACACTGCACTAAGCTGCACCAGCAGCAGCCTCAGCAATGGCATTGCCAGTGACATGTGTAGAACAGCAAGGCGTCTTGCACTTTAAATTCTGCAGAAGTTCAGCCGAAGTTGGTCGGCCATATTGGCAAAAATTGAAGCCCGGGCTCTACCACGCTGTGTTTTTTGCAGCCAGGGTGTCTGTAGTGAAAAACAAATCTACTAGGTCCACCCAGAATTCACCACGCTTATTGAATTCACCTAAGTTTTTCAGCTCCTTGCAGTGGCTTTCGAATGAGTGTACAGCATCCATTGTTTAGTACAGCAACATCAATAGTGGTTGTGTGTCAATAACTGGGTTTCCACCTTTTTCTAAAGCAAATTTTGACAGTTCAGAGCGAAATACACTAGCAGCCTTCCATTTTGATTTTGGCACCTATTCATTAGTACCTCTTCGATTGAGAATGAGCATGTCCATTTTCAATTTACTATAAGACACTGTCATACAGAAACACACTCGCAGACTTCTTCATTTTCACAGTCAGTTTTTCATGACTGCACTTAAATTGTGTGAATGAGTTGAATGGGGTGGGGGTTGGTGTAAAAAAAAAAAAAAACATCTAATGTGAACAGCTCATCGTCAGCAGCAGACAGGAGAGGGGGGGGGCTCTGGCTCCAAAGCCCAGAGAGAGAGTTATGAGGCTGGGGGGAGAGGGTCCAAAGGCTGGGGGGGGTGGCTTCCACTGCCGCAGAGGAGGTTTGGCTCACTCCCCGGGGACACACTACTCTCTGCAGCCTGACAGACATCGGGCGGCTTGGGGGAAGAGGTACTGTGTGTGTGTGTGTGTGTGCGTGCACATGTGTGCGGGGTGTGTGTCTCTGTGAGGCTTGAGAGAGATGTGTGTGTGTGTGAGTGTGTGTGTGTGTGTGTGTGTACAGAAGAGAAGGGGACCAAAGGTGTGTGTGTTTGTCTGTGTGATAGGCAAGAAAAGGTGTGTGTGTGTGTCTGTCTAGATGTGTTTGCATGCATGTGTGGGGGAGGGAGAGAGAAGCTGTGTGTGTGTGTGTGTGTGTGTGTGTGTGAGTGTTTGAAGCAAAGAGGATGGAATTGCTGGATGAATAGGGTGGGGCTGCACTCATCTCTCATCATTCTAACAGTACCCAATGAGGACCACTCAGTAGAAGTCCACAAAACAATTTGCATGAAATATATTTTCAGTCACACCAGACAGCACAACGCACATAAACGAAAAACCCACATACTTATTACGTACGTACAAAAACAATGCAGTGGTGAGTAACATCAAAATTAAATTGCCATACACAGTGCATTGTAATACCCCATGCAACATATCAGTCTAGACTAGAGGATATTTTTGTGTGGAGAGGTGACTTAGTTAAGAACTCACAACAGACCCTTGTAGCGGTAGCAGGGTTGTCTGAGGCTTAACAGCAACAGGACGTTAATTTACCCAGCCAACACTGGTAATAGGGGCCCGTGGGGCCAGTTAAATCTTCTGTAATACTCTACAACGCACAGAGGGCTCTCTATGGACGACCTTAGTGACATAAAGCCTACGAGTGCCACCATCATACTACTCTCAATTTACTCTGCTCTCTGTCTCGTACAGTGTTATGTGGCATTGTAGGCCAAGCTGTTAAAAAAAGGCCAAGCATTTCCCTTTTTTGCAATTTTATAATGGCAAAATATCACTTTTTTTTGCTATTTAGCTATCCAAAAACAACAATGGTGGTGTCAAAAGTGTACATGGGTGAGAGAGAAATGTGTGGGACTCTTGAGGAGAAGTGCTAAAAAGGTATGTCTTTCAGGTCACATTCCATTCCTGATCGCTGGAAAAATATATATATAAAACAACATCCTGAACAGTAGGAAGCACAGCTCTTCTTTGTTTGTCTAGTTTAGCCTCATCTTTTCCTTTGCCAAAGTAATGTCCCTTGCCTGCAACTTGGCCTGGTGCTGGAGCAAGTTCTCAGTGCAAAGGATAAAAATGGAATCTCGCGATTACTGCGGCACTCACCCAGTGTAAAATATAACAATATAACACGGCCTTGGGCTCGCATGAAAAAACAGCCTGTGCCATCTAACCCAATTACAGAGCTAATTTTAACGGTTTCCATTAGACGTTTTGCATTGCCAGTGAAACACTGAATATGGCATCCTGAAACACCTCAAAGCCTCCACCTCAGGAATAAAAACACACACCTAAATCTAAAAAAACCCAGCCAGTGCCACGTGACGCCCCTTGAAACAGCTGCAGCTGTGGAGGAAAAGAGAATTTTTACTTCAGTCTCTCAGTGGGAGATGTCAATATTTCTGATGCAGTGCGATTACCCAAAACAAATCCAATTGGTCTTGGTTCTGAGCACAGTCATCACCAAACACCTAATGGGCCTTTCTGCTGGGAACCCTACGACACTAAGCACGGTGCAGTCATTCCCAGCTAGGCTGCTGGCCTCAGGGCTCTGTGTGTTCTGTGTGCTTTGTTATGGGCTTAGTAGTTAATTGGGATCCAGATCGTGACCTCTGGAGCACTGCATTGGTGATAAAGGGGACCACATGTCCACTGCACTGTGGCTTGGCTGCCCTGTGACAGACATGTCACGGGCAACGGATGCACAGGGCATGCATACACACACACACAGTGATATACACATGCCCACCTACACAAACAACAATATCGATACACACACAATGACACATGAAATGAAATGAAAATCTGGAAACACACACACACACATACTTGTCACAAGCCACAGATGAACAGGGCACACACACAGACATAAACAAACCTAGAAAAGAATATCGATACAAGCAGACAAACACACACACACACACACACACACACACACACACACACACACACACAATCACACGTGTGAAATTGTATCTGCAAATACACACACAGGCACACACAGGCACACACACACATAAATGCATACTCCATTACCATTACTATGGCTGGAACCTGTGCCAACATCTCAACAATGCCCGATAGCTAGGACAGCCAGCTCAATAATCACTGCAGCACACTAAAGATAGAAACTCTCTTTTGCACACACACAAACACACACACACACACACACACACACAAACACACAAACACACACACACACACACACACACACACACACACACACACACATTCTCACCCACTGCAGCATGCACAACTCGAGTGGTACAAAGCACACCCATTCTGGCATGGATGTAGATACCCACACACACACACACACACACACACACACACAAACACACACGTAAATCCAGAGGTCAACGACAGTCAGACCCTCTTCCACATTTTTGCTGACATAAATACCATGCCTGCTGGGATGCCTGATGTGTCAAATACACACACACAAGCACACACACAGACAGACATACACCCACACACACACACACTCACACCTTTGCACACCACCTCTCTAGACAGCCCTCCCACCACACGGCTTTATCATCTCTATTCAACGTAAACACTAATCTGGCCAAATCCAGGGTTCGCAGCCCCAGCAGCACTAAGTAGATTGGTTTCCAGTTCTTGGCTGATGTGATTTTGAACTCAGCATTTTCCTGCTCAGACAGCCCCGGACAGTAAATATGGCCTGTCTGCCTCAGTGGGTTTATACTGCGTGATGGATGAATAGAATGTCAAATTGACAGGCTAAATGAGGGGGGGGGGATTCCCATCCCTTTCCAGGGACGTCTCTGTTGCCTTTTTTCGGGGGGATGAAAGAATGATAATAATAATGATAAAAAAACTGAGATCACATGTCTGACATTCATGGATTAAACAGAGGAAATAAAGTTTTTTTTTCATTTCAGAGAAAAAATGATGGCAGTGCTGGTCTTTAACACTCTAATTGCAAATAGGCAGACAGTAAGACCCAACAAAATCTCCGAGAATGGGAGACATCCTGATGGGTACACAAGACAAACAAGAGTTTCCTAGAGATGATATCTGCCCAGATTAACTTGTATAATCTGTTTTACAAAGAGATTTGAGATGACAAACAAAATTAGCATGTTAGCACTCAGCCACATATATTCATAAAGAGGTGTGTATCCGAGCTGAATTTTCTCTCAAAAAAGCAAAGCCCTTTCAAAAAATCACACTGCACACATTACTGAAACTGCCAACAACTGGAGCTCAAAATTCAGGAATGCTATTTTTACATAACAGTCAGACAAGATTGATAAGCCTGAATACTTTCAGTCCAGTGTACAGTGCAAAATTATTTATTATCAGCTATTAATCATTAATGACTAAGAACTTGCACAGCTGAAACAATATGGAGCTAAATGTCCAAATCATAGCTTGAAAGCTAACACTGTTTTTGGTCCTGAAACCATTCCCATTAATGTCAGCTGGATTTGAGCCATGACAAGGACCATTAGGCTTGTGTTGATGACAAACATATCAACAATATTACAGCTACAGAAGAGCTTGTGAAGAGGCACCCAATCGAGCATGATAACAATACACATGTTCCAAACCAGCAGTGGGGCTGAGCCTAACAGAGAGAGTAAATGACTTGAGCATTGTTTGACTCGATCACAGGGAATTTTCATTCCTCTTCAAAGTGTTCTCTCATTGCATCGCACTGTGCTCTCATTCACTGAAGGGTTGACAAAAACAGAAGGAAGCAGAGAGAGAGAGAGAGAGAAGACAGAGGGAAACAGACAGAGAGAGGGAGAGAGACAAAGACAGAGATAGAAAGAGATGGACAGAGAGAGACAAACAGAGATAGAGAGAAAGAGTGAGAGAAAAAGAGTCAGAAAGAAAGTGAGAGAGAGAGAAAGAGAGAGAGAGAGAGAGAGAGAGAGAAAAGAGTGGCATAATAGTGTCCCAGCAGAAACCCAGACAGACAAGCCCACTCAGTCTGTGGCGCCACGGCTCAGCCCAGCCCAGCTCAGCATAGACCATAACAGCTTTCTCTCTCTCTCTCGCCCACCCACCACTCCCCTCAGCCATTAGGATCCCATCAGTATGCTGTTTGGGCACCCCTGTTTATTTATCTTTTCAAATATGCCCCGCTCTATGGGGAACCGTTCCTTCATCTGTCTCTAGACTGATAAGTGGCAGCGACTGACTGAACAGAAAAATGGGATGTCATAAAAGGCCAATGGCCATGAGAAATAATATACATGATCACTTCAGTTTAGACATCTTCCTGAGTATTTTACAGCATCAGCACACTGCAGTATGATCAGCAATATGGACAGTAGCAGCAATCTACAGTATGTGACATCCTACATAGTTACTCTCTATTACATACTATTGACATCTAATCTGCACATGCTGTCACCTCTCCATTCATGACCAATCTCTCCATTTCTGACTCCCACGCTCTCTCCTTCTTCCTTCCCTTGTCCCTCCATCTCCTGTCTACGACTCCTTGGATTAATCCTACTCTTCTTCTCTTTCTTCTCCTCCCCTCCCCCTCTCTCACCTCCACTACGCAGGTGTAGTCGGAGCCGTCCAGGAGGGTGACCTTGCACTGCATGTTCTTGGGCCTCTTAGCTGTCTTCCCCGGGGACCTGGAGAGCTTGCTGGTGGATGAACGGTGAGAAGCAAGGTCCTCCTCGCCCGGCTGGTAATCGCCCTTCCCCTGTGGGACGCCGCCGCCTCCTCCTCCGACCTCCCTCTCTCCGTTCTGGCTCCAGGAGGGAAAAAGAGAGAGAGAGAGAGAGAGAGCGAGAGAGAGAGAAAGAGGGGAGAAATGGGGGTTAGTTGTAGACATGCTTCAATGGTTCTGGCTCTTAAGGCTCCCTAGAGAGAGCAGAATTGTGCTGAATATATATTTTTGCACAGCTTGTAGCTGGCCCCATACGGTGAGAAAGGGGAGTGCAATTTGAATGGAGAAATTGATCCTCTACAAATGACATACAAAAACAGTGGATGTTAAATAATGTCCACCCATTTGAGGCAGTGGAGGAGCTCATTCAAAATAATTCAAAAAGCCTAGTCCTTGACCTAGGAAAACCTTACATGGGTGAGAAAAATGGAAAAACACAGAGAAAAAAGGAAGAGAAAATTGAACGTGTTCAAAATTATGCTATCATTCTCTGATTTACCACAATGATAGTTTTACCGCAGTCATAACAAAAAAAAAGTTTTCAAGCCGACGTGGAAGACTACATGAACGAGTACATGAGTAATAGTAGTGTATGCACGAGTATAAACAATGAGTCAGTGAGTAAACAAATTGAATGAGTTAAATGAGTGAGCTAAGGGCAGCTATTAGGGCACGAATTGCAGAGAGAGAATGAACACCATAAACAGACCAGGGAATGAATGAGTGAAAGAGGAAAGTGATGGGTTGAGTCAGTTTAGAAGATAATGGTCTAAATAAATGAGTGAATGAGTGAGTGAGTGATTGGAGGAGAGCGTGAGCGCATTACCTGCTCTTTCCTGAGGGGGGTGCTGTGTGCGGCGGCTGGGGGAAAATGCTCAGTGGCGTTTGGTTGGCTCTCCTCAGGGGGCGGGGCTGTTTCGGTGGGCGCCGCACTGGCTTCCGGTTTAGACTCCAACTCCGAACCTGGTTCTGTTGTCATGGTGATTCAGACTACAAAAAAGCAAGAGCAACACAACAAAAATGTTGGTAAAATGGATACAATATGGGTATTTTGTGAGCTTTCATTCAAACTGGACAGTGAATTGTAACAGGAAATGAGTGAAAATTATAGTAAGCAGGATTCAAACCCATGAACACTAACCCTAAACTGCTGGCCGAAATACTCGGTCCTCGGCTGAGGCCAAAAAATGTCTCTGCTAGACTGTCTGAAATGGCTGTTCGACACATTTCATTTTACAATCCACACTGAATATTGATGGCAGAGAGAGTTTTTACTATGCATTATTGCAATAAACATCTCAGGCTTACGCACTAATAAATCACAGTGACGCACTTGGGTCTTTGGTCAACCTAGGTGCCTGTCAAATGTTTCTGAGGGCGACAGAACACAGAATTGGATTTATGATCAATTATGAATATACATGCATTTGTGCAATCACAAGATGAACACCCATTTGTCACCTGTCACACACATAGTAACAAAGGTAGAAAAACACCAAGTAATATATTCAACCTTGATAAGCATTTAAATCTGTCTGACCAGGCTCCAATAGCCTGTCCTCATTCTCTCCATCAGAGGGCTTTCAACACGGGGGCAAAACGATCTTACATGACAATTTACTGAATTTATGAGTCTCCTCATATGCATATCTTACAGTGATTAGTGGACCTTGTGTAAATGTATATTTACAAAACGTACTGGCATTTACTGACTGAAATTAATCTAATTTACAGATAACAGATATTTCTAATCCAAACAAGGGGACACAGAGCTTTAGAGGCAAGCCATCACAATACATAACATGGACATTTGGCACAAATGGAAATAGTTTCTTTCTCCTCTACATTACTTGAAAACAAACAGGCAAAAAATAAATACCTCATATACCTTCACACTAAGCGACAATAACATTTCGTTTTTGTTTTATTCCACATCACAAAAAAAAAAAAAGTTTTTGGCTTTCCCATGACTTCCATAGCTCTGTGATTAGGCCTGACAATATATTAGGAGAGAAAATGAACAGCAATCTAGTAACATGAGAGGTTGGGTACCATGGCACAGTGCAGTGAGTCTGACAGCAATACCTAATACCCAACCTTTGGCCTGAATGTCTAAGGGAGGCCTGGATGAGGTGGTGGTAGAGGGAATGAACATGGGGTGGATTGTGTGGACTGGGGTGAGGGCCTGTCAATCAAAAATGTGGCTATTTTGAGAGTGGTGTTTACGCTGCTGCGTTGCGTTGTGGTGGAGAGAGAGAGAGAGAGCGAGAGATAGAGAGAGAGAGTGTATGTGTGGTATGTGTTTGTGTGTGTGTGTGGCCAGCTTTCTTGTGCAAATGCAGAGGGGCTTCCAGTATTACACTCCTCATGCACACACACACACACACACACACACACACACACACACACACACACACACACACACATACCAGAGACAGCCAAGGAACAAAGTGGGACCAAATCACCACACCACACCCTCCGGGTTGTTTCTTTTACAAGGTTCTGTGTCAGTGGTACCCTGCCAAACCACGGCACTGTCCTCCTTCACACACACACACACACACACACACACACATTGCCTGGGGATTTCACTTGTTTGTTTTCTTAAACATGGGTCGGTTGTATTTCTTCTAAGCCACTGAAAAATATCTTCTGGTGTGTCCGATGGGCTGGACACTCAGAATCAACCCCTAACCCACCCCCATCCCCTCTCTCTCTCTCTCGCTCACACCCACACACACACACACTCATAGAGCATATTCTAGCACAGCATCTGTGTTACGCAAAGACGGTAACCACAGGAAATATTTCCAACATAAATATGAGCTAAATCCATAGTGGGTGAAAAGCACGACTTGCTTGATGGGCACAAATGGTAGGCCAGCTGTGCACAGGCTGTTGTTACCATCCTAGCCCCGAGGGGCACAACTACATGAAGAGAAACTATCCCAATTTAACAGACTTTTCTTTCTAACCAAGTGAGCACTGAAGCCCAGAGCAATTCTCTTTCTTTAATCTAATGCAATGCAGGCTTTGTGAGTACTTGAAACAACAAGCTAGTCTAGGGCCTTGCCTTTCAGGTGCCATGATTGGAAATGGGCGGGGGGGGGGGGGGGGTAGTTTATGTGTCTTGGTTACCATAGAAGCCATATTATAGTTAGGTAATAAACCTGACGATGCCCATCCATTCAAAATTAGGCTACAGCATTTACGATGTCAGCTACCTGGAAGAGCCTGAGGAGGAAAGACAAACACAACAAACATTGGACCTGACTTCCAAGAACAATCAGACAAGAGAGCATTTTGATTAGAAACACTCAACTGACAGAGCGTGAAAACATTTTTGGAGGCAAACTTCACATCAGCTCCAAAATATTCAAATGTGTGGAATGTTTATTTTACGTGACTATGTCTGTGGCACCATCCTCTGCAATATGTTCTCATCATCAGACAATAATGATTGTTATAATGACTATTGTTGCAGGGTGAGCATCCTCTAAATCTCTTGTTCTGTCTGAAACTGATTACTGAAGTTAATTAGGTAATAGTAACAAGTATTCCAATTAGGCTTTCTAACGAATCTCCATTCTCTATTCTCCTTTTCAAGTCAATCATCACAAAAAAATAGAAGAAAGATCATTATCATTTCCATCACTCCATTATGTCAACTCAGTTACACACACTCAAGAAGAGACAATTAAACTTAATTGGACTTCAACTCAAGAAAAAGAAAAAAATTATACAAACAAACAAGAGCATTCCCTAACGAATACAAATGGTGAACAAGAACCCAGAGCTGCATTCAGAGTCCTAATACCTTTTCTCAGTCACTTTATCTTGTTCTCACTGTAAATGTCATGGGGGCCAAGGTAAGATACAAACATGAATTCGTAAGCACCTAGGAAAAGACGTCTGTGATGTTAAGAAAATATGTACCTACGTAGATTAGAAAGAGTTGCTATCCAATACAAGGACTTGTGAGGTGTAACTTCACCTAATAGGAGCCTTCCAAAAGACTAGACTATCCGAACATAGGCAAAATCTCAGGTATAGCTATGAAAGAGAGAAAAAAGCTTCTCTGGAATTTATTTTATTTATTTAATTATTTTTTGTGTCCACATAACAGATGGGAGAAAAGCCAAGAATGAAGAGAAAACACAGAGGCTGAAGATACTTGCGGAACCTACAGTAAACCACTTCAGTAAATACATACAAACATGGGTTGAGAGAACTACAGGCCTAAGTGAAATAAAGAGCAACGATAAACCAACTAATTACACCCTAAATATGACACCATCCACCACATTTTGCAAAAAATCCAGAGCACCCTCTCCCTGTAAAACCAAGTTGACTGGTCTCAGTGAGACCGGGGGATATGATTTACGGTGTGGCATTTAGAGAGTGTTTAAATGTGTCCTAAGGCTAACTGTAAATGGTTACACTATAATTACCGGATTAGTCATAATGACAGTGCTACCAAGAACATAATCAACCAATTTGTGTGTTATGCTTGCTACAACTTGAAATCTTTTTTTTATTATTATTATTATTTTTACACTGCGGAACTGCAGAACATTTTAGAGAAGGAAAGGAGAGTAGAGAGAGACATTGGTTGTGGACAAGCCAACCATACGGATAAAGGCAACAGTGTGAACTCAACATTAAAGCGCTCTGATCTGCAAAGTTGTGTCTATTTTTTTTCTCCGTGAGGAATCCCACACTGTTTCTTTTAAAGCTTGAGGCTCTTCCTAATCCCAGCCCATCCATGCGTTCAGACCAAGAAAAGCTCTGCATTGACACCATTAAGCAAAAACACACACACACACTCACACACATTATGAGCTTGGTTAAGCACTGCCTTCGAGGATGAAACAAATGAGATGATTATGGACGACAGCCACAAACATGACGATGGTCAGCTTTCACCACCACTCAGATTCTGACCATACAGATTACATGAGACTGGGAACATATGTGTCGAGCTCTCACTGCCCCCAGTCATTGCCTTTATTCATCTAGCCTTTGCTGTGAGGGGAAAATCCATTGGTTGCTGCCCTAAGAGATCATTTTATAGATGGTTTATCCCAATGAGAGTGAAGTCAGTGTCAAAAGCTTCTTTTTAGAAGAGACAGACCATTTAGACAACACTGACAGGCGTTTACAGAGCACGGTCATTCATTGGCTAAAATCAACTGTCAACAAAACAAAAGAGCTTCAAAACTCTCATAGAATGTAATCTGATCAACATCCATTTTGACTTCCTAAGATTCAGTGTTTTTGTGAGCCAAACGACAGTCGCCAAACGACAGTCGGGGCAACGCGACGGCACAGCAGAAGAGAAATCAAAGCGGAGGTGATCACCCTTGGCACCTCAATGTCCTGTCAAACAGAGACGTTTAAGAATTTGCCAGTGTGTGTGTGTGTGTATGTGTTTGATGCCCACTGGCTGGCTGGCTGGCTGGCTTGTCTAGCAGCAATAGCTCTTCACAGATGTACATTGTGTCTGTACTGAAGGGCTGTCCCTATGCCAGATATGGACATAAGATGCAGTGATTCTTCTCCACCAGCTACTGAGGAGGGGAATGTTCTTCCTGAAAGCCCAGTGAAGATCCAGTTCTTTGACCATAATGCAAAAGGAGCCTTTTGGGATGCTGTGACATCCAATACCCCTAATCCCCATTCAAAAACTCAGCCATGACCCGGGTCAGAGCACACACCGGTAGAGTGGTCCCGCAGATTTGGAGTAATAAGATCAAATGTGAGGGTGAGGGGGGCGAGGAAATGGAGAGATCGAGAGGGAGAGTGAAAAAGAGAGAGACAGGAAGAGGGGGGGGGAGAGAGAGACAGGGAGGGAGTGGAGGGAGGAGAGAGAACAGAAAAAATGGAGGATGAGATACGACATCTAAGCAACAGAGGAAAGATTAAAGCTTCAGAGTGCTGCTGAAGACAATCTCTCTATTGCATTTTTTTTCTCTCCCTTTCTTTTTCCCCCTTTTTGTTTTTTTTTCTTGATATCACATCAAAACTGCAAACAGGAAGGCAACAGCTGTGTTTCCCCTTCCCTTATTAGCATTCCCCCTCTTTCATTTCTGCAGGAGCGCTAGCTAAAAATAGCCCTGCGCTGTGCCTCTCGTCCCGGGTCCCAATGGACCAGGAATGGGGAGCCTTGCCTCTGTTCCCCTCCTGCCGAGCTCCAATGCAGGGGTGCTGACACGTCGAGGGTAACAAAGACTTAAACACCACTGATGAACAGAGCAGGCGTGACGGAGAGAGGGAGAAAGAGAGAGACAGAGAGAGAGAGAGAGAGAGAGAGAGTACTCAGGCTCGGGATCACGCAGTGCACTCAATCAAGGCAACATCTCCAGTATGGCAGAGCACACAGGCAGAGTCAGCCATTAATACAGCGACATGCAGAGTGAACTCTCACTTATAAATCAATGGAAAACAGATTAAAGGTGAAGCACTCATTCATCCATACATGTCCATCTATCCATCCACTGTCACATCAATGCCACTGTATTTACTCCTCGTGAGAGACAGGCAGCAAAAGACACCCGAGAGACACACAACAGTGACAGAAAAACAGACAGACGGACTGAGAGAGAAAAACAGAAAGACAGATGGAGAAGATTATTTTTTGTCGTCGACATTCACAAAACCAAGCATTTTGTGCCCTGAGTAATTTCCTGATTGGCAGAGAGGTTCTCACGAGTTTGCTGCATTGTCCATTGGCATTTTAACGACAGCAAACTGGCACAATAACAAAATTGCGTCATGATTGCAACAAAAGTTTTAGAAGGATACAGCCATAGCCTAGAGTTAGGCAACTGCTCTTCCGGAACATTCTAAACACCTTTCTTTAGAACTGCTTCAACTGTGGGGATCACAGGGGCACCATGGTGCAGTTGGTTAAGGAGTCCATACCATAAACCTGGGAACCAAGGTTCCAGCCCAAGGTCATTTCCCAATATATTTCCCCATTCTTTCCCAGTCATTTCCTGTCATACCACTACGATCCTATCTGATTGAAGGTAATAAATGGCCATTTAAACAAACAAAAACCTGTGGGGATCTCTATAGCACTGACAAAATAAAGACATACTGTGGTTAGAGGCAAGAAGAACTGGACCATTAGAAAGCAAACGGAATATTTGAACATAAAGAGCCTTGATCTCTGGCAAAGCAGCACCTCCAGCTATGTTCCACTTTTTGTTGAACAGGAAGGGGGGATGTACTGGCAACATTTTAGAGCGCAGACCTCCATTTGGTTGGATACCAAGAAGACACAGGAATAAACTGTTTTTCTTCAAAGTAATATTTATGAGTGAACCTTCCTAGTAGTTCAAAATATCCAAAATATCCATTCATTTCCCCCTGAAATAAAGGCAATTCTCTCTCTCTCAATTTTTTTTTTTTTTTAAAGCAACAAAACCTACCCAAAGGTCCCAAATTGATAAACACAAGAGGCCGGCTAATTGGATGACAAAAGTTCTGTTTGATCCCAGTTTCCATAGCAGCCCAGAAGCTTTGCTAGACATAACAGCAAGAACACCCATCAATGAGTCACAACAGAGCAGCTCTGTTGAGACATCAGACATTAATATTGCATTAGCAAAGAATAGCCACTTCCCGGAAAATCGGATCTACATTTGTTTCACGAGCAAAACACAGGGCTGTAATTGTCTTTGGGATGGGATCCGTCTTTCATATTTCAGTCACAGTGATGGACTGTCATTGAACATCTCCAAGTGTTCAATACAGTTGTAATTCAGTCGAATACCAAAGCTGACAGAATAAGGTGAATTTAGTTTTGTGTCTAGATAAACAGACTGAGGTTAACGCATCACAGACAAAGCTCAGTAGGCTATACTGGACTGTTATCAAAAGAGGCAAAGCTTAAAGAAGAAAGTAGAAAACCAATTACTGCTTCACAATTGGCCTCCTGCAAGTTAGCAACGAGCTACAACTTGTCTATAGTATCATGAATACATAAAGTTAAGCTGCATATAGCAAAAAGTTTAGAGTTTATTATGAGTTAACCAATAAACTGGTGTGACAGCTTTGTTTGGAACTGTTTCAAAGACCAAATCACTTACGCCAACACCACAAGGCATCCATCCAGAGAGACCAAAAGGTGGGCAGCATGTGTGATGACAAAGTGGAGTACTCTACTGTGATAAAGGTGGCACTTATCCAAAGCAACTAGCCACCCCCACACAAAACACACCAACACACTCAGAAACACACACACACACACACACACACACACACACACAGAGGTGGCTAGAGATGGAAAGAGAGAAACAGAGAGAGACAGTACAGCCAAAGAGAAAAAAAGGAAAGAGATAGACAGAGAGAGAGAGAAAGAGAGAGAGAGAGAGAGAGAGAGAGAGGCTGCTGGTCTGTAAAGGACAGAAAATCCACTACTTCTGCATTACACTACAGACTCTGGACTCGGACCAAGTGCTTCACCCAAAAACTTGGTTTGTGATAAATGGTTTGCTGCTGTCTCTCACGGTCACAGACCTTAATATGATATATTGCTCCCCCACAGCAGGGAGTGGGGTTGGAGGTGGGGGAGCGCCGGCTGGCAGAGGGGTTGCTAGCTCCATGCATTGTGATGCACACATTTAGACCCAGACCTATAATTAGAGAGTCTGCCAATGGAGGCTTAGGAGAAGAGCTTAACACAGCTGCACAGTTAGAGAGAAAAAGAGGAGAGAGAGAGAGAGAGAGAGAGAGAGAGAGGAGTGTTGCACATTGATTTGGATGCTGTCCTGTGAGAGCCATCAGAGTGGCTGCCATGTCGCATCTGGATGCACAAAAGCGACCTCAGAAACATGGCTGCTGTGACCTCCCGTCATCTTCATCCAAAACAGTCACTGAATAAGGGCATGGCCTCTGTTTATATACAGCATTTATTCTGAGTCGGTCAGAATGTCCAAAATTCAACTTCTTGAAAACATTTCCTTTGACATTCCATCTCTCATCTTTTGTTAAAGAAACATTTCATATGGCTCTTATGGGCTCCACTGAACTGTAATGTCTCCCATATCACCACATAACCTAATAATAATGATGTTCCCCATGATCTATGTTAAGAAATGTTTTTCCTGGTAGCTAGCTCAGCTTTTCATGGATGCGAAACCCTGACTTAGCCAAACCACACCACTAATATAATCAATCTGCTGTGGAGGCTGGAAGCAGCCATAGACCATGGGCAGCACTATCGCTAACAGTTAAAACCGAAAAACACAGCCCTATTGTTTCTGTTAAGTTTTATTTCTGTCTGACTTTGTGTGTCTTCAGCTTTCTATCAGCGTTTGCCTTCCTCAGCAAGAAACCTCCTGCAGAATTGCAAGGCCCAGCAGAGTTGTCTACTTCCCCAACGACGCAGTTTCATCAGCTCTCTTTGTCTCACACCTCATAAGTTCGAGCCTAAAACTGAGAACCACCGAGGACCAGCCACACATGTTTTATCTTTCAATCGGAGGTTCTAGCCCCATCATTCATTCCCTCCACCACGGTTTGCCTGAATTCACCACCCCCCTCCCATACACACACACATACACACACACACACACTTACAGAAACAATAGTGGCAGGGAGTCTTGGTTGTGTGTTCATCTGATCTTAATCTCAGCGTATAACCCTAACTCTCTAGGCGGTCATCAGTGAAGACAGACAGAATCTAAGAGTCAGTCAGCACCCAGAGTGCACTGATGCTCCAGCCAATTACCCCCGGTGCAAGGCTACAGCTGGGGCTTTTAATAGGACAGCCTTGACAAAACACAGCAAGTGCAATATCGAACCCACCGCTTGTGAGAGGAGGAGTGTGTGACACAACACATGTGCATCCTCCAGAAATCACACCGTTTTCCTGCCTCTCTCATAACGCTTATCCATCGGCATGGGGGACTTGACCCAGATGTTGCACCTGCAATGCTATTGGTGTTCTGTCAAACACTAGATTGCGGTGGAACAGCATACGGCTGGCGGCTTGACATACGATAACACTGAGCTTTCTGTCACACTGGAATGGAAGTAAATAACGGAATACTGTGGTGGAACCCTGAGGAGAGCTCTAAAATCAACACTGTGGGGAGAAAGCCAATCAGGGTGTCTGAGTCACAGACTACGAATGTACAGAATATTTTACACACACACACACACACACACACACACACACACGCACACACAAACACTCCCAAGCCTCCCCAAATTTCCAGTGCATAATGGATGAAACCCAAAGAGCGAGTTCATGAATTAAGCATTAACTCAGCATGTGGCTCTCCTGTCATTAATCACCTTTCTTCTCTAACCTCGTTTTATATTATAGATTATAGGGAAATTAAAAAACAGAGGAAATAATATACAGTTAATCTGAGAATGAGGAACTGCAGCTAATAACACGCAACAGATGTAATCACTACATCATTGCTGCAGACCAATGCAAACTAATCAGGATTAATATATTAAATTGTGTCATATTAATGAGGTTAATGTTGCGAAGCAAAATTGAGCAAATGTAAAATCTGGAAGTATATTGTGTGTCAAGATTTTATGTATGATTTAGCCACACTTTGACAGCATCTTAATAGCAACGTGAAAATGTTTTCTCCAGAGTTTATGTACCAGTCCTATATTTAGCATCATCATATTTTTCTTGCTTTATTTGCAGGTAATCCGGTGAAGAGTGCAACAAAAACATACACTGAACCATGAAAAGAGAATTATTTCAGTTCAAAGGAGGAAAATTGAGACTTCTGTTGCATTCTAGCAAGAATTGTGCAAACATAACACATCAGATCCATAAAGCCTCCATGAAGTAATATGCCTGAAAACATGGGTTAATATCAATTTACTTTCAGATTTGAGAAAGCTCAATCCAGAAATCTGGGTCAAAATAAGACAGCCTTTGACATCATATCACATGTATGACAAAGTCTCATCTACTGAGATAAGTCCCTGAATCCCTCATTATTTGAGCTACTGATCAGCTAAGTCCACTGTGGCTCTATGTTCCCTTTCAGGCTGATGGAAAAAGGTACCAGAAATTGTTTTTTTTGTAGAAATTTCCATATTGAGTATGAGTGTGGCTGTTTGCTGACTGCAGCTGATTAAATTATCCCCAAGGTCTGGCCATTTGTCTGGTTTGTGACCTTCACAAAAGAAAAAAAATCCACAGCAAAAATACCCTTGAACTGAGGCCTTTTCTGTATAAGTTCAAATTTGCTTGGTTATGCCTCAGTGCAGTTTCTTAATAATGCTTAAATAACCTTGTTATCAGCCAAAACTTATTATCATCTTATTACCACCAGTTTACGCCAATGTTTTGATTGCCATTTTCAAAAGCAGGGCTGCACTTAGGCCAGCCTCATAAATTTCCCACGCAAAGCTGATCATGGCACGGCATCATCAATGAAAACCAAGATCTCAGGAAAATTAATTTGTCCTTTAAGCCAGATGTTGAGTGATGAGAGGGTGCCTTTACAACCAATCTTTGATTCTTAGCTTCCACTATCACTAAATCACCTTTAGTAATTTATGACCTGATCCTTTCCCCTGAACAGGGTCACTCTAGGGCATGGTGATGATAAATCCCACAGATATAGACCATTTGACACTTGGGCCCAAAGCCATTGACCCATATTCACTGAGGCAACATGACAGATTATACTGATGATTTACCCAAAGCTTTTCAAGGATATGTCACAATCCAGGACAAGATTTTTTTTCTCTTTTTGCTTTTCATTTTATGACAGAAAACTCAAGGCTATGGTTGTAAAGAGAGAGAGAAAGTGAAAATCTGCTGAAACCATGTATATGCAACGATTTCAAAAACAGCAGAAAGGGAAAAACTCAGCAGCACAATCACCAAATGCTTAGCAAAGCTGTGCAGTACTTGGATGATGTTCCATTAGAAAATGGACAGTTGATCAAAATGTGGTTGCTAATGGTAATACCTAGGTAATATGTCATCAATATGCCATTAGTCTGACCGCTGACCTAAATTTAACAGAATGGAGACAATTATTTTGTTATATCTTCTTTACCAAAAACAAGCTGAAGAAATGGGTACACCAATAACAATGTGAAGAAATTAGATTTAAATCAAAACAATGACTGCATGTTACATGAAATAACCACTTAGAACTGTCTCTGACCAAGCCTAGAGATCTAGCTAAGCAGATGCTGTTTTCAGGTAAATGATTATGGCTTGTGTCACTGATTTGATGCTGTAGATTTGAGCCAATTATAGAACAATTAGTTCTGATTAAGTCTCAGAGGTAAATCAGATGTCCCCTAAATCTAATAAAATGTCTAATTATACTTCTGGAAAAAAAAAATTAGCGAGCAATTCACCAGTCTACCTACATTCATTATCGCATGGAGGGCGGCAAATCAGCCTACGGTGGACAGGATTTGTGGGGCTGTGAGGGTGTGGTCTGTGTGGCAGTGTCCAGACTACTATCCTCAGTGTGATTCACTTGGGTGTGACCTGAGCAGCATTTCTAATAAGACCCCATAGGCAGCAACAGTCGGATCATTCACGACTGACCATGCTGCTATGCTAACAACATGCACAGTCCACCAAAACTGCCATGTCATAAATCAACCTAGGCCATCTGGCAGTCAATAATGGCTCATACATCCTGTCTAGGCTACTGTTGGTATGTAAAGAAATACTTGTTTACATGTTTGATTCACTGTCACTGTGAAATTTCAAGCAATATAGGTCTATATCAAGTGTATAACATTGAAGAATTACAGACACACAAAAAAGTTTAGATTAATAGGCTATTCTAACTGAAAAGAAAACAAATCTTTTGATGATATCTTTAACTGAATTAATCTATCATCCACAAGCAGGCCATAAGCCTTCTGTAGGACTAGCCTGCAGTCATAGCACAGGAAACTATATACATGTAACAGCTTCATATAGCCCACAAAGCAAAGACTAGGCCTACATCTAAGAGTGCCAGGGAGAAACATATTCAGCATCAGATTTTGCTCTCAGTAATGTATTCTGTATCCACCCTCCCATATGATTTATGCTTGGGTGGTTTTTGAACAGGCCACACCGACAACGGAGGTGGAGAGTAAGGGTGCATCCTGACCTAGTATTGCTACTGTTGTTGATGCATGGCAAGTTCCGAATCGGCGTGTGTTCTCAGAACCCAACATGACGTTGTGATCGGATGAAAACCGCAACATCAGACCGGTAATTGAGGGCACACGGTGGCCGCATAGAAAGGATCCCGTAGTAGAGAGAGTGGTCAGGCCACACCCACCGCATTGCAGAACAACATCTCGCTGAAACCGGCGAACTTCAGGATAGCAAGTCATAACTGTCATACCCGCGATAGGCACCTTCAAGTTATCGGGGCGAACAGAGGGTAGCGGGAGAGAAAAGTCACCATCAAGCACATTTTACATTTCAGCTACAGAGGAAGTAGCCTAACCTGTAACTTAAACCAAACTGTCAAGTCATAGCCTGTAATCAGAGACAATTATGATAAAGGCAGCTCATATATCTATATCACCTAAATGTGCATCGAAAAAGCCATTATAATCGATGTGCAAGGGAAGCGCAACATAGACACATTATTTTCGTGAAGCTCGTGATTCTCCTTACACCTTTACAATAACCTAGGTACCAATAGTTATTTTCAGAGAGGACAGTCGCTCAGTCATCTAGTCGACTTCAACTGATGCAGTGCCGGCTTTTTGCTTAAGCTATTAGGAGCAAACGGCAGAAACAATCTTTGCGGGCCTGACATTTTAATGCCCTAACATTCTGAAAATCCTTACATAGAATAATTGCATTTACCGCTTGTGCCGTGTTCTGTCCGCGGGGTGAGGTGCTGCAGTTTCCCGGTGCAGTTGCTGCTGACTCCGATAAAAGTGTCCCCGTATTGCGCCCGTGCAGCTGCAGCAGCTCGCTGGCTAAAAACTACACGAGGCACCGCGGCATTCTGGGAAACCCACGATTAACGTATAGCTCACGGTCACACATAAACAATCGGTGGTATCTACAGACAGACCCTAAAACAAGCCTTGCGGCCATACAGTTACACTACACTGAGATAAAGGACAAGAGCGGACAGGCGAACTATTTAATGACCAAGCAGATCATTTCAAATAACGGTAGGTGAAATAGTGTTGTCCAGACTAAGAATAGTAGCCAGTAGTAACAGCCTCCCAAGTGTTGATAGTAAGCTAAGCTATTTATAGTGACTAGCAGGCCTATAGGCGTCTTATTACACTGTATTAACCTTGAAATGATATATGCTAAGGGCACGATATATGTACTATGACAAATTGTAGCAATACATTTCTGTTGCACATACCAGATTTGCATGATCCAATCTAGCCACAGACATCTGATATGAATAGGCTGTAACACACACACACACACACACTCTGTCTCAGAAGTCTTTGCCTCATCCCCTGTGCATGAGCTTCACAGCCTTGATATTATGACCTTCAGTTTGGGAAGCAAACTAAGCAGCTGAACCATCAGCAGCCATGAGAGCATGGCTGGCTTGATTCCATTTCGCAACTCCCATTTCTCTAAAAATGCCAGGAAAACACACTTAGGCCATTTAAGGACTGTATACCAGTCTTTTCCATCTGTTAGGGCCCAAAAAATAACCATTAGCACCAGCTATTTAATTGGAAATTAGCTGACATAAGTGCTGACATTTTTAGTTAAAACACAACAGTGGCACAGTCACAATTCCAAAATGAAATAGCGTTAGAGTTGTGCTCCAGTTCATGAAAAGGTGGAAGGTGGATGTTTAGTATTTTTTGTTAGACAGATTCAGTCTTGTTTTTGTTTCTTTGATATGGAACAGTGTGTAGTGTACACATTCCTATGTAAACTGTGGTAACCTGAGAGAGAGGTCAGGCCCTCCATATTCAGGAACTGGGACTCCCCTGCCCCCCAAGATTGACAGTCTGGGCAAAAATCCATAAGGCAAATACTCCAACGACAACCTAACCTCCGCACTGTGACATGAAACTTGTTTATGCTTTTGCAATATTTAAAGGAGTCCACCAGCTTCTGTAGTACAAATATTCACTGTTCTCCACAACAGCGTTCATATACAGCTCTAACATTAAAACAACAAGAAGTTCAAATGGCAATCCAACTGTGTTAGAAAGAATTTAGGATGTCAAGATGTCATAAATATAGCAGTCAGGTCTAATTCAATATAAAATCAGTGCATCCTTGATACAGACCTCCACCATGCAAATCTTTGTTAAATTTCCTTAGTTCAAAAGAAGCCATGTTGTTGACAGTGGTGTCTTTACTTTATGGCAGACGAAAACTGTAGAACTGAACAGCACTTTGTCATAGGCACAATCACACAAGGTGCAACCACATCTGATTCAGATGGTGGCAATGTCTCTTCGGCTATCAGACTGACAATTTGTGGCAGTCTTGTTACAGTAAAACAAGTGGTGGTATTGTTTTGTTTTGTTTTTGTAACTATATGCATGTTAAGAGTAAGTTTGTTTGTTGTAAAAATTTCTTAAAAATTCTTTTTTTTTAATTCTTTTAACCAGGAACACTTTTACATTTTACTGTCTGACCATTTCTTCTTTCTTTTCTGTATGATGTACCATATGAGCTATGTACCACAATTGTTCAAATAAAAAACTTTAATGACAAAAAAAACATTGAAGGAGGAAAAATAAATCGGCCTATTGTCAACTTTTTCCTGACATGTATACATTTTGAGGAATAGACACATTGGATTGATTGCCACAAGCTCAAACAAGCAAAATAATAATTTGTGTTTTTTCAACAGACCGTGGCCAAGGCAGAACACAGTAATTTACTAGACATATCAGCTACATCATTTTTCACAGCCAGGAGCCTCATGAGAAAAAGAAAGGAAAAAAATCCCTCTTTTTCATGTTCTCTGCTCTAAAACTAAGAGCCTTGGCACCGCGGATCCCCAGCCATTTTGTTAATTGTCCATATGTCTGCATCAGAAGAGTATGAGCTATGCATGCAGATGAGGTCTGGAGTCAGATGCAGGTCTCCAGTCAGATGTAGGTCTCCAGGATATTGCAGCAGTGAAGAGCCCCACAAGGACTGATTTAGCTCAATGTGAACAGCAGAATGATAAACAAAAAATAATAATCATACTAATAATTTCAAAAAACAGACACTAACTAAACACAAGAGAAGAGGGAAAAACATTTTAAGATAAAATGGAGTGTGTGGAGTCATTCAATGCTCAGGTTAGATCCTGTTGCGTCAGCCTTCAGATAGCGCTTATTAACATAGAGGCCATAATTATCTCGGGTGGAAGAAGAAAAAGTGAAAAAGACTCAGATTGAGCAAATTCATTTAATGCTCCACTAGTCTCTGTGTGCCAAACAGGTCAATCAACGCTTTAATCAGCAAGTTAATGAATTTAAGCTCACTTGAGAAAGTACTGTCAAAACAGCATGGAAGATGAAATGGAAAGAGTAGTGCATGGATGATGAGTGTAGCCAATGTCATCTTTCAGCCCACCCACTCCAAAGTCAAACCAAGAACTCAGCCTTTTCCAGAGGGCACCAAAAAGCATGATAATTGAAACATCTGGCCACTAAGGAAGAAAAGGTGAAGCTGGTGCCCATTTGTGCTTTCATATACTCTGCAAGTAGCTGGGAAAAAATACTTTGGTCAACGCATTTCTTGGCAAATACAATCATTTTAAAGTCTTCGCATTTAAAAACATGAGAGCGCTTTAAGAGCACTGCAGGTATCTGAAAGAATATGGTCCTTGCTTACAGTCCGAGAAATTGTAATGACTGAAACCACAGTGAAGTGAATTCAATCTCTGAAAATAGTTTTCACTTTGGGAGATGATGGCTGATTGTAAGAAGCCATCACACTTTTATGGTCATTCTTTCCCCTCCTAAATACCCCCACCCACTTTCTCTCACACACTGAGTGGGTGATTCTAAATGGCAAAAATCAAATTGGGACTTATTTTTATTCAGATTGTTATGCTATTCAATCTCAGATTGGAGGATGCATGAACCAGCTCTTCTCAAACTAATTCCTGGTTTGACCTTGCGTTCAATATATGACAATATTTGACATTACACTGAACAGATGACAGTGAAGTTCAGGCCAACAGAGAGTAACCTGTGTAAATATTTGTGAAAATAGAAAATGGCTTTGTATTTTTGATCTGTCAGCATTTGCAATGTACAGTGTACATTGATTCAAATAGGACATTTTTCAAACTAAAACAGTAAATATTAACAGTATTAGTCTGTTAACATATTGTTAGAGAATACAAATTACGGCAATTAATAAACAGATTGGCAATGAGCTTTTTGAAATATTGTATATGATATGAATTTATGTATATACATATACATTTATTTTTGTTTGCACCTGCAGTTTCTAAGACATTATTTGCAGATTGCTGTTCATTTACCTGAGCTGCATGGCCAGTTTGTTGGTCAGACTTTGAAATGAAAGCTGGCCGGCCAAAGACAACGAGGAGGGCAGTGGCAGAAATGATGGATATGGTTATGACGACTAGAGCACTGAATCATGTTATCAGTAGCCAGTTTGACAGGCAATTTAACTTCACTCTGAGGGCCTGCTTGATAAAGAAACTGGCCGGAATGGATGGACACCTCCTCCTGCATCCTCTTATAAACACTGCATGCTTTTTCAGTCACCAGAGGGGCTGGATGGAAGCTGTGTGATATGTCAACACCCTCATCTGTAATCACCAGGCGACTGACACAACTGAAGAGGCCATAAAGAAAACAGAAGGAGCTGTGTAGCCACGACTGAAAATATGTTAACCCATTAAAATATTACTTGTTTATGTTTATGGTTCTTGACAGAACGTTTTATCCAAAAACAATTGTTACATTAAAAGCAAAAATACTTGGTTAAAAATGAAGAAATTAAAATCTAATATTAACATTCACATAAACATAAACTGTACACACACACACACATGCAAAACATTATTGGGTGTCTATGGCAGTTGGTGTCAGAAAGCAATGAGTATCTATCACCACTATTCCTATATGCATGTAAAGCCATAAACAATTAACATAATGGCCAAAGCAGATTCACACAGAATTCTAAATAATATATTCATGCAGAAATATATATAGTAATATATATAGCACATGCAATACCCGGTGGTTTTGGTGACATGATTTCAGACTGCTGGCATTTTTCACGCAGTATATTCAAAAAAGACTTATGCAATATGCCCACACTTTGAAATCATCACATCAAAACCATCATGTATTGTGTTCTTGCTATTGATGTTTGCTGGTGATTGTGATGAATTCTGAATGGTCAGGAAATTAAACACTTCTGATCCAAGTGCTTTTTAACTGCCCAAGCATTGAGTTTTTTATTCAATGTAGCGTGAATAATTGGTACTCCACGGCAGATCACACACAATTACATATTGTCTGAATGTGTGATTTATCTTGGATTACAGCAAATATGAAATCTGTGTATTAAAACCACAGCTCTTCCCTCAAGCTTACCCATCCACTTACGTCAGTGGCTTTCAGACTCCAGTCAATAGGGAACCAAAGGGGGTTTCAACTGCCAAATAACAAAGCCTTAATCGATTAGATTAAGCTGTGCCTTGGGTGTCTATTAACGAGATCCACATTCTGCTCATGAGAGACTTGAGATAGAGCACTGTGGACGCCAAACAGTTGTATGACCACTGGATACAGTAAAGTCCATCGATATCATCCACAAGAAATCTGTGTATAAGGCAAGGGAACCCCTCAGCCATTTCATCAGCCATGTGTGCCCTATTAAACATCATCTGTGTTGTATCAAGGTGTTCACAGACTGGGAGTTGGGGGAGTTGTTTTTTTTTTTTTTACTCACAAAGAGTCTGCCCACGCACTGAGCTGTAAGATCCTGTCAGGTCATTTTTCAAACCCCGAACAGACCCAGGTGTAAAGAGACCTGAAGGTGCCTCAGTGTCACACAAGACCATCTGGAGGATCTACCAGCTCCTGGTTGATATGTTAGACCAAATCACTCAAGGCCACCAGAGTCAAAGGTCCTGACCTGGAAACAGTCGACAGCTTCACATGGGTTGTCAGGCTGAGCTGCTAACCTGGATCTCAAAATGGGTTTTGGTTGCCAGATTGTCCCGATAAGCCCCGCTGCACTGCACTGCACAGCACATAGACCAGAAAGTGAGAATGAGGAGGGGAGGGGGATTTAGTTTTAAAGCTGGCGTTTCTCATCTCTTTTAAGCCGCTGAGACAGCCTCAGACTGGCTATATGCATCTTCAGTTATTCACAGCCTGGGACTCCAGACACATCAACAGGCACGGAAGCCATTTCCCTATAAACCATTGTAATAATGTTACAGACTGATGTGAATAGTTCTGGATGACTGTATGAACCAAGGTACTTTGATAGGTGAAGGAGAGGCTGGGTAATTAACCTCATGTTGTTACAGATGAGCGGGGTTTGGTGTAGACCTGATTGCACTTAGGTTAGACTTCTTAATGAGAACACCAAATTCATCATTTACTAAGAGTGAGGCAGACACACACACACACACACACACTCACAGACACCTGCGATTTGCAGGTAGGTTAGAAGATCACTAAGAAATGTAGATCACCTCAAGGTGTTGCTAATTTTGGCTAAGTATAACAATAACCTAGAGATTACTCTGCTCTGCTTACTTAGACCCCTCAAAGTATATATCTCCTACTGAGTGCAAGAGACAAACACTCCAGTACACACACTTACAATTTCTCAGTAAACCCCAGCTGTCATGCACTCATGAATACAAATGCAAAATATATGCTCATGTACACACATTCCTATACATAGGGTGTGTGGAAGTACACACATAAACACCACATCTCCTCTGATGACAGCACTCCAACTGGGAACTTAGACAAATGATTAAACCTCAAGAAGTCTCATGAGGCAATATTAAAGGAGTTGATATTGTACACTCAGGGGCAGAATATGCTATAGAATTTGGCATGACAGAACACAAGAACTCATAACTTTACATTCAGGAACACCTTCTCCCTGTTCCACATTCTACTTTTTCCCTTTCATGAGCAAAGCAATACACATTTTAATTATGACAGCCCTCAAAGGCCTAGTAACAGAGAAAAAGAGACTTCAATCATTTTTCTTGTATAAAGCCAGAAGGCCAATGCATAAAAGAGGGTAGAGTGTGGAAAAGTTTGATTTAAAATCCAACTGAAGAAATTGTCAATTTATTGACTGGCGCTCAGCCTACCATAGTCACTCAGTGATAGTAACATGAGAGAATCGGGAATGGAATTCTATCCATCCACCATACATACAAGTGTTTCAGCACCCCACAGTAAACTAAGCAGGCCACTATTTCACCTAAAGCAGAATATATGCGGGAATCAAAGTATTTTGAACTTATAACACATTGATAATGGTAGGCAATAGAACTGAACATACATAGAGTAAATCCTGCATAATTTTGAAATGTGAATTGGTTAATAATCTCCCATTTTAAAACAGGTATCCTATGGAAGTCTGGCATATTTTAACTGTGGAGCTCCTCCTACAATCATTGATTTTTGTTGTAACTAACACTTATATCCTAAACTCTTGCCAACACATTTGAATTTGTTTACAATCCAGAGGATACAAACCAGCTATGGTAATTGGTGAGTTATGTTGACTGACAAGGTAATAAGCATGGTTTCATAAGACTCATATGCAGGTTGCTTTCGCTTTTGTTGTTCACCAAGGCACCAATGATGTCTTGCAAGCATGGTAAATTCACCAAGCTACCATAGAGGGAGCCAAGAGAGCCTTCATTCGGCCCGTAATGAGCAATTGAACCATAAAAGTGACTATGAAGCTAGTGTATGAAGCTAAAATTCGTCCATAGTGTATATTTAAAATGAACTATCACCAACATTTATGGTCTCAATACCCTTGTGAACAACCAGCTTTGCAGTGAAAAGTAAGACGACAATGAAGCTACTGCAGGTAGTGCTGCTGATGTGTGTCAGTGAGACAGAGATGAAGAGCAGCTGCTTGTCTGTGATTTATTTTTTAACATACTATCACACATCACGTCACTTGAGGGTTGGTGAATGTGTTACCAAGAGAATCTCTGAGGTCTAACATATACCAGGTTTGTCTGTTTGTTTGAGTACTGTACCATAAGTATGCCATCTAACTTGTCAGATCTGGTGGGACATGAAAGTGTAAGAACTGCATTCTCTGCAATTGTTTTTACTCAGTAAGTTCATGGCAGATGTTTTTAACACTGAGGTGTCGAATCAGTAATGAAAGAGTGAGCAGAATTATTTGCCTCTGGATTCAGAATTAAATGGCTAACACGTCTTTCATCTATTTATAAAGGCTATTGATGGATGGCATTTATCATATTAAAGGCCTTGGAGAACTGACCTTTGTAAAGGAATAATAAAAATAAAGACTTTGATTTGTAAAATCCTAATCATGGGAAAATGCACTAAAAGCGTGCAATTTGGTCTTGCATCTTGTGCTATTAACTTGGACTCTGCAGACCCAGATCATGATAAACAACTCCATTAGAGTTATCTATGGCTTTGAACAGATCACAAGTCACAGTGCATGGAGCGTCAGGGCCAGCCATATCACATAACATATCGTAATGCAACATTCCTACTCAACACCACCTTGAAGGCTCCTCAAATAGCACGGCGAGGATGGTGGACATGGAGTAAAGTCGATTACACCAATCAGGAACTGGCCCGTCCACTCGCACGGCATGTGGTCTTCTTGGGAACCAGACCCACCGAAGATGCTCTGAATGCCACAGCTGGCACGCTTGCTTACGCATATGCCCCTATCGACTTCCCTCCTTACCTCTTCCTCTAAATAGCTGCAGAGAAATATGGATGGATCTAGCACAAATCTCATACAGGAGACAAAAGGCATACGTCTCCCCAGCACTCTCATTCTCAGGTGAGGTGCCTTTTGAAATGCAAATTTGGCCGGCGTGATTGTCAGTTAGTATCTGAAGAATGCTGGCATGGGACCAAGTCGACATCATGTTTCTGTAGTCTTCAGTTCTCAAACAGACTCTCGGCCACGTAGCCTGTCTCTATGAGCACACGTTTGGGCACCGGACTATAACAGCTCTTGAGTCAAGAGTTTGTTTGTTTTTTTTTGTCATTTAACAAAGTCTCTGCTGACCAACTGACCCATAGATCGATGACTTAAACAAATCAGAATGTATTATTTTCCAGATGGATCCTCTGATGTGCACCTTAATGTGCTCTGTACAATAAATTGGGTTTGCTACTCCGAGACCGATTGCATTTCAACTCATCTGTGTTTATTTTACAGAGAGCACAGGACTCTGCACAATACATCCTAATGAATGGGAAATGTCTCTCATCCCTGAGAGAGATGTGTGGTGAATACGAGCACGATGCCTCAAACACTTCATTATGTTCATGCCTCGTCGAGTGTGACCCCCACCCTCCTCTTCTGTAAGCTCAGATGCCTTTGTCAATTTCCTATATTACAAGTCCCTGAATGCATTTGCAGACTCACATCTGTCCCTGTGTCTCTCATGCCTACTCACAGCTAAAGAGCTTGGCCATCTTCAGTGACCTTTGAACCTATTCTGCAACTTTAATCAGCAATCCACTGACTGACAGTTAGCATAAGACATACTACTGCAGCGGAGGAGGATGGACTTATAGATCTATCTCAGTATTTAAGACTTCAAGGAATTATTGGTATATTATGCATTCTTGTCTATTGGCTTATGTAATCTCACTGCTATAGTGTCTCCAGGAAGCACATTAATCACCTTAATAATTGCTCACTATGTTGACAAAGAGAAATCAAAAGATGACATTGTTAACTCCAAAGAAGCAAGGCCATTTGTGAGCATGTATCAAAAGGATAGCCAAAAGCCACACACCAAATCCTGTGGGTAAGCAAAATCAATAATGAGGACAAACACTACAGTCATTAGCAAAGATTCCCACAATGTTGTCATCGGAAACACAAAGAAGAATAGCAAAATATCTCCTGCCTCCATCCTAGTGTAGATCTTTTTAAAAAACACACAGCTCTGTCTGCCTGTAGTCTGCATCTGTGTGCTTGCTTTAGCTAAGCTGCCCACTGTAACACGACACCATTATTGAATTATGCTCCCATTGGAAACAGGAGAATGTTAACGTAAATGTGTTGACCTTCAGTTGTAATACATCCCAAGGCAGGCCAGAGGGGGATACGTAAGTTTGGAGCACTGCATGATATACGTTGCTGATATGCCTGTCCATTGTCTGGTTATTTTGTAATTACACAAACTGCCATTTTGTATTGGATTTTCTATTGGGATCGGACGTTCTGTACAAGAGTTGTCCTTGACATTAGTCTTAACATTGTACTGTTTTTCAATCTCAACAACAGTTAAAGGAAGAGATTTTCAATGTCTGTATTACAGATCACAGATCAGGTTTAGAACCAGTTAGCACTGGCTCTAAAATTAGATTATGTCTTCTAAGGTCAATTGAGTTCATTTTCAAACTCCACCATGGGGTTTCACCTAATTCTCCCAATCTGTCTCTGAACACTTCCTTACATCATAACCTACATGTGGAATCCAGTCATTGCGGGGACAAGGGCTGTATTTCAATATGGAAGTTACACCCCCCCCCCAAAAAAAACCAAAAAGACAAAACATACCCAAACCGTAAAGGGTGTTTACACAGATCAGATACATAAAAGACTCATTGCTGAGTTGGCAAAAGGAGTCTCTTCCATCACAGCAATTAAGAATTCATAATCCTTTCATTATGTATGCAATATACAAAATGCACCTACTGCCTTTTGATGAGTCATTCCTGCAAATGGACCACTTTTTAAGACTTGCAAGGGGGAAAAAAGCCGTCCAGTCTGATTTATGCCAAGATCAATAACGATTCTCTGTTTCTCCCAGCTCAAGTTGCAAGCAAATGCCTCCTATTCTAGATGAGAGAAAGATGCATCCAAACAGGGAGGCACCCAGTCTGCCTTGCCGCCTTATTTCATGTGTTGAACTCCCAGCAGTACAAGGGTTCCCATAAGGTAAAACAGGGTGGAGGGTGGGTGGGAGGAGAATGGCTAGCCGGGCAATAAAACCCACTTCAAACACACTGACACATCTGTGGTGGCTGTTCGTGTGGCATGGTAATCGCTCAGCGTTCAGTGGCACTGACATTTGCTGCAGTTAATCCAGAGCTGTGGGGGTTCAGGAGATTAAATACCAGGCAAATAGGTTAAAGCCCAAGCCGGACAGCCTGTCCCCAGCGCAACTTCGCTGGCATCCAGCTGTTAGTCGCTCTGAGGGGAGAGACTGACGGCTAGTCCCTCTGCCTTAAGAAAGGGACGTGCCGAGTGCAAGACTGGGGGTCTGTAGCCAAAAACGCCCCCATGTTAGTGATCTAAAGCATAGGGCTTACTGGATCACAGCTCTTCTGCACAGATTTGCTGGCATGGAAAGAGTCACACCATTCCATTCCAAAGCTCTTTGCTGTTGGTATCAGCGTTGTTACTTTATTTCCATTTGGTTGGGCTGCATCCATGGTTCCGGGAAACTATGCTTTTATTGCCCATATATTTCAGAGAGGGGACCTGATTGATTTCGTAGCTCCAGTGCTGAGCAGTGGCACTCTATCACAGCACACAACAACAGCATGGAAAAGGGAAATCATACTCACCAAAGCACGTCATGAACAACAGCCAAAGAATTTCCATTTGCCATGTTGATGGTGTCCCAGGACCCAGACCCGGAGAGAGATAGAAATGAATCAGACACAGTATGCAGACATAAAGCACATTAAGCAAACGGTAGAAATACATAACCATGTCTACTGATACCTAGATCTGAGGCCTAATGACTGGAGAACATATTTTCCACAGTTCTCAAATTGAGTGAAAGCACGACTCAATGAAAAATGCACAAACGCATTCACTGAACTGATTACAAAGGGCTCCTCGTTCGAGATCGTAGGGTTCCATTAAAAGAGATCAGCACCAGACCGTGGACCGCTCATTGCAGTCGACCACAAACAAATAATATCGGTATAAAACATTGGAAAATTAATTGTTACTTACCAAGCACCAATCGTAAGGCAACAAACAGGACTTAATAATATATGAGACTGTATTTTGAGGAAAATACCAACAGAACCAAACTGCAAGCCTGTCGCTGTCCGTGCTGTTTTTGACAAAAGTGGTTCGGAGGTGAGCGCAACCACACTGTGCGATTAGCAAACCGACGGAAAAACGCTACAGAAGCAGTTAAAAGAATCATGCAGCACGAACGGAAATATTTTTTGACCAACAAAAGACTTTGCTAGCAAACATTAATGAATGAATAAACATTTGCTACAAAAATAACAATCACACGGAGAATATGAATAAGAAGAATAGGAAGGAACAATGACTGACGAGAAAATGGGGAGCGATTAAAAGAAGAAAATTCTTCCTCGGTTCATGGGCAAAGTACCATGTAGGCTACCCTAATTAAAAACGCAATTATGTAAATATTTTGATCTTACATTTACCTCAGACATTCAGAAGGCTAACCGCATTTGCATACAAAAGTAAAAACAACAAACAACATATGCGGTAAGTGACCCTCTAATTTGTTTAACAGTTGTTGTGATGACCCTCTCTTTGAATACCCTACTTCACTCAAACACCTCGCCATTGCAATTGTAACCTATTGAACAGATGTTGCGCTCTGTCAAACCAATGTTCAGGACTAACAGACCGCGCACTAAATAAAACGTTTAACAGACAACCTTTCACTTACCTTAGTTTTTAAGAGTTTGTTCCTTAGTCCGGACAACTTCAAGAAGAGATACTCTCATATAAAATCCAACAAGCGGGATGATACCTGTGAGAAGCTATATACTTTTCAGAAAAAGCCGTAGGAACTTCACACCTGCATAGCTGGCCACTCATGACATAGTGGCTGCTCTCCGCCACAACCGAACACTGCACGGACGGGCCACGCCCACTCTCGGTGCAATTGGCGTGTCTCCATGACGGGCGTTTCCAGAAAAAGAAGACACACCCACCCAAGTGACAAGGGTGTGTCCACCAATACATTGTTAAACCATCATTGGTCAGTGTAGCTATCATTCATGTGATGTAGGATGATTCCAAAGATATTACTGAAGCTGAAATTATACAGAAGGGTTTGTAAAGAAAAATCTGCTGACTGTTGGCCCTAAAGTCATATCCTTATTGCACTGAGATCTGTGGACACACAACAGATGGAATTGTGCATATATGACATTTAAAGATCAAGGGATAGGCTACCTGTCCCAATCATAGCTTGGCTGACACCAGACTCATTCTCAACTGATAATTGATTGGGCTCGGTTTCCCACTAAATTGTTCCTAGGTTGTTCTTAAGTTATACCTTAACCTCTACCTTAGAGTTATGACATGATTCCCAATATGACATTCAACACACAAAACGTATATTATGTATATCTTCTGTAAACCATACTTTCAGAAAACTGGTCTGGACTAGTCTTGAGCTTTACTTTAACACAGTTTTTAGCTTAAACACGTTTTAAAGCTTTTAAAAATGTCACGCTGGAGTTGTGTACTTACAGCCATGGAAGATCTAATAAGGCTACTTGCATTTTGTGCTTTATTTTATAAAAAGTAAAAAATGGCAAGCAAAATAATTTAATTTGCTTTGTTTTTCAATCCCTCTAAAATGCAAACATGATGCACTCATTATTTTTTCTTTTGCCTATTTCTTGTTATGTGATACCTGCACTTTTATGGCCTTAAAACAAATTTCAAGCATGCTCAAAAAGATGCAAATGACAATAATTGATGACATATAAACATAGATTCATCCTTTTAAGAGATAGTTAAGAACAACAGTTAATAAGACTTTGAAGAGATAGCTCGGGGAATCACACATTGAGAAATAAACAACTTTGGTAAGACATATCTTTAGAGTCGTAGGCTTAGAGTGACTATTATCAGGAAACCAGACCCTTGACATTTTCAGTTCACTTTCTATCTGCCTGCTGAGAAACAAACAGAGATATGAAACAAATTATTGCATAAGATAACACTTTATTTTTGGTGCCCACTGAGGATAAAGGTGCCATAAATAGTTCTCATATTTTTGTTTTTTAATCATCTCGAATTAAGAAAATACCAGTATGATTCAGTGTTCTTCACCCGAATTAAACAAAATATGATTCGGTGTTCTGTAGCACTGATGGCATCTACACTAGCATCGATCATCTGCATAACGTTTGTTTTAACAGTGTTGCTAACTAGCTTTTTGGTCATTTGGAAATGTGCTTTAGAGAGGAAAGTGACCCGATAAGTCTGTATCGTAAAGAAAGACTTCCTCTTATTTGTGATAACTTAAAATTAACTGTTAGAATAACTACAGGATATGAAAATTGTTGTGTTAACTAGTTTTTTTGTTTTTTGAGTCACCACAAGTCATCACAACTCATTATCTCAAATTTGGTGAACTGAAAATAGTTAGGCAGCCCGGACACTAACTTTTTAAAGTTAAAACCATGATTCTTTTTTCACAGTGTAATAAGTAGCTTGGGTTCGCCTAGGATACTCTGACATCATGATTCTGCAGGAGTTAAATTGCTGGTTTAAAGGTATCCTATTAGCCTGCCAAGCTAGACTATAACATCAAAATGCATAGTCTGGCCACAACCAATAGACTGGGCTCAATCCTAGGGGCAGAATCAGCAGTTTTCTTTCAAACTGCCTCTGCTCACAATAGGATAGCACTTCAACCAATCAGAGCAACTTTGGCAAAACAGAATACGTAATTCTTTAAAATGATTAACTTTCCTTTTTCTGCTCAACTTTCAAAGAAAAGCCTAAGTCTAACTCCTCCAAAGTCAATGCTAAAGCCAATTCAAAAGACTACTGTTCCACAGCCATTGTAGTTGTTTTACACCATCACAGCCCTGTTGTCATCGTGCTAAGCCTGCCCAACGACTCTCTACAAAGATAGAGCCTTGTGATTGGTCCTTCCAAGCCATGGTAGAAGATAAACTGAAGTCCTTGGCAGAAGATGTACTGAAGTTTTGCTCAGCAAACTAAAACTGAAATGAAGTTTCCCTGCCCTCATCATTGGCTGTCGTTTTGATATTCAGTCCACGCTGCACCAAATTGTCTTGCTCTTATTTCTACTGACAGCACCTTAAACAACAGGGCTAAGGGTTGACAGACACCAAACTATTTCTTATTAAGTAATTCAGCAAAAATCTTCACAGTAGTATCACATGCTACACCTTTACACATGACATAACCATGTCATAACCACATAATTACAGATGTTATTATATTGCCTGTCCTGTGATGTCACAGCCAATGTGATGTAAAGGATGATGACAGGTACAACTAAAGGTATGGTGGTAGCCTAGGTCCATGTGGTGTGAGGCCCAGAATCTTATGTTCTTAATATCACAGTTAAACGTGAAGCTAATGTTAACATATTTCATTTGACACTGACTGTCACACAAAAATAGTAAAGACCGTAGGGAATGTCATCTGACATGTTAATGGTCACATCTTTCTGATAAAGAGTTATTGAGATATGCTGAACAAAACTAGTGTTTAATCCTACAATGACAAACACTTGCAGTTGCAGAGTTGTTGCCTGCAAAAAAAAAACACAAAAAGCCCATGCAAAGATATTGATAGTACAACACAATGTCCTAGGTGGATGTAAAGCATGTTGTTCTGACACCTTGAGCAAAAACTGTAAAAATAGTCTTTTGCTCATGCAGTTACCCAACGTGTTCCTAAATATCATTGATATTCAGAGCAGTGAATGTCTAACCTAGATGAGCACCTAGATGAGCACTTAGCATCTGTTGCACAGGGAGACTGCACACACTTTCACCATCAGCCACACAGTTATTCTTTTGATGTGTCTGACAGAGTCCTACATAGTTTTAAATTATGCAGGCAGAATCTGTCACCTGAAATAAATGAAAGATGCCTTTCCTGCGCACAGTGAGAGACTACACACAGTGGAAGATAAGATGCTTATCTCTCTGACTCTAAAAACTTAAACTCTGGCCCAGATCCCCTGCTGTTGCAGCTGATTTGAAAATTAAACTTGTGATTAATGACTGTGGATATTAGGCCTGCTATAGAGCGGTTTTCAAGGTCACTTCATGAAGAAGAGAGATTGTGACTGGATAACATCAAACAGTATTAATTATTAATAAGCTTAAAGTAGCCATGCGATATTAATTCAAAGTATATAATCACTCAGATCTATATAGGCTAATTCATATCACATGGGCAAACAGTATCACAAGGGCTTTCAGTTATACAGCTGTGAAATTTAAAATGAAAGGTTTCCGTGTAAGGCAATATCAGTCCTTTCACTGGCTTTCATCAAACAGAGAGACCTGTCATTCTCAAACATCAGATAAAAGAACAGTGTTTTCCTATCATGGAGATCCGGATGAGAAGGAATTGTAAGACCAGCTGTCTTCGTCGGTCAGCTCAAGCTGCTGGTGGGCCGCATGACGAGATGTCAAAGCCCTCTGGAGAAACATTGAGATCGGCGTACAGGGTACACAGATAACGGGGCTTTCTTCTCCAAGCTATTTTTAGCCTCTCCCGAGATGTAATCTCTGTCATGTCTCTGAAATTTCTTGTTTCACATAAAGCATCTTATTTCTCATCGGCTTTGGGACGCTTACTATTATACAGCCCTGTCTCTTTGCAATTGATCCAGAGGAATGGTAAGGTAACACACCCTAGACCACCACGCTAACTTGAGAAATAGGTCTGATAACCATGAGAATGCAAAGCTTTCTATAAATGAAATACATAGAAAACACTTCATTCAGAACTCACGGCCCTTCTCTGATGTACATTAGATGGGGCACCTTGTGGAGCCTTATCTCTTGACGTAAATAATAAGCCTCAAAAGTATAGCAGATTCTGTGGTAATCCCTCTTTCTGAGACTCGAGTCATAACCTGAACTTTATCCGAAATGGCAGTCATTTCATGATTTTGACAGCTGTATTTCAGTCATTTAAAAGACATTTATAGGAACAGCAATGTGATCATTCTTACAATGCAATGGGAAATCTGTGTGGTTCCTTGTGGTTTTGATTCTGACCTATATGGATAGGCTAAGGAGTTTGCCACGTTTACACTTTTTCCTTCCATCTGCCATTTTCTCTCAGACTGGAAAGAGCGCCTGAAAAGATCCTGAGAAGACAGAGGTGAGACTAGGGCGAAATGTGTCTGCTGACATTTGCCAAAAAATGTCAATAAATGAGCATGAAAAAGCGAGAGGAGCGAGACCAGAACCCCCCGACCCCCTCCCATCAGACTGTCCGTAATGTTACTTCAACCTGACGTGTTGGAATCTCAAGAATGTCAGAGAGACTCTCTCACTGTCTGGCCTAATGTACTGCCCAGTGGGCATCAGTTAGTTTATTCAACTGAAGGGAATCATCCCCATCGAAGGCCAGGGTCTGTGTGGAGACCCCTGGAGTCCTGTCGGAACCATCAGCATGATCAATTGTCCTGATTGCCCTAATTGCCCTGATACGGCCTGTTTATTACAGGGGTTAGACAGTGTTCAATTCAATTCAATTATATTTATACAGCGTCTTTTACAATAGTATTGTCTCATGGCGCTTTACATCAAGGAGCACCCAAGAACAACAGGGGCAAGGAAAAACTCCCTTATGTTAGTTAGTCTAGCAAGAAGCCTTCGGCAGATCCACGACTCGAGGGGCTAACCCAACTGCTAGGGGTCGTGCAGGAAAAGTGCAATCAGTAGTAACCATGACAGACTACAAGTTGTCCATGGTTTTAGCTAAGCATCATGATAGTTCCAAAATATTGTCCCATAACATTACATGGTAGAACTGTTATTGATATTGATATTATTCTTGACATATTCTACTTGCTCTACATCTTCGAAAATGAGGAGAGAGAGGGACAAGACAGCCTTCCAGTATTTAAAAATGCTGGCTGAAATCTTGATAGGGAACCAAGTCCATGGAGACAAATGTACTTGAAGCGATTATTCAGAAAGGGCTGTCCCTAAGAAAATGAATCCAGTGGGTGACAGCAAGCCCTGAATGTTTCATGCACTTTTTTTTTTTTTTTTTGGCTTATTTGTGTACAGAATGATTTAGTTGTAACTTATACATTTATGGGGCATAATATTAAATGCGTGAAATATGGATTTGATTTGCAATTCAAGATTAAGCATTTATATCTCTCAGAAAGGCTCAGATGTTTTTATCTGGGTTTTTAGCCAACAGTAAGAGAACCTTGATATAATATGAATTAGGGTATGAAAGGCTTAAGAGGGGTTTTTTTGCAGAATAAACAGTCCATTCTTGAGTTAAAATAGCATAAATTATCAGAGTCCCTGGGGTACCTCATGACATGTCTCTTTAAATGATTATGGTGATAATCCAAGCTGATTTCCTGAGAGCAGAGTTGTTTTCCCATTTCCAAGGTGTTGCAACACTACCCCCCAGTGGCCAAATAAGCCTTTCACAGCTGTAATGCATCATATTATAATGATGGAAAACAGAGGGAAGTGTTACAGTAAATAATGGTGGTTTGTGAAAGAATTTATTCAGACATAAATATTTGCACAAATCAGGGACCCTGTGGATCCTTTAAAAGTCTTTAAAAAATCTAGAATTGTGGGATGGCTTGAAATTTGGAGGCAAATGACAGATGTGTTTGTTTATTTTTGTCAGACCTGCTAACCTGTTAGCATTTACTACAGGCTATGAGTTATGCACTTTGACATCAAAATATGCTGGTGAACTTTAGTCTCTGCAAACTGGAGATATTTGTGGATTTGAGCATGCCTTTCCACACAACTTATGTTGCTGTTACTATTCTTACTGGCTGCTACTACTACTAGCATACTACTATGCCTATTAATACTACTAATAGCCTACTACTACTACTACTACACTACTACTACTACTACTACTAAGTCCTAGCATACTGCAAGTGCTAGTAGGCTACAATAACTGTTCATTATAATCAAGTGATAATTGCCCAGCACTTTGGAAATATTTTTCTGCAACTGACATACAAGAGTCTATGTTACTCAAATATGAGAGGAGATGTAGTCCAATGAAGAATAATGCTTGCATTATTTGTAATTTAGTGGTAAGGCAAGTAGCCTATCAGTATGCATTGTTTCAAATAGCTTGAAGTGTGAGTAAATATGTTAATTAATTCAAGTATCTTAATATTTCTTTCTTGCTGGCATAATAGTATCCAGCACCATCCCATCTTTAAACAAGACGACTCACAGATGTTGCTCTGGAGTGCAATTTGTGTTCTTTTGCATTACTTTATTAATATGAGTTCATGACGTCATCAACAAAATACTAATTAGTTGATTTAATTCAGCATTTGGTCCAAATTCTGTGATATTACTTTGACTCTCCACCCTAGCAGTGGCAGAAAGCAGAAAAACTGGGCACCAGAAGGTGAAAACTGCAGAGGACTTACTGCAAGACACTTTCTTTAAGTATGGGAACCATGATCAGGTAGCCTTCACAGAGGCACAGGCCCCACAATATCATCTCTTACACTGCAGTGCAGTTTTGACATGAAGCATGTCCCACAGGTCAGTCTGAGAATTTAAAATAGTCAATTTAATAAGAAGGGTAAGCACACAATGATTAATATTAAGTAACAATGTATTGTTCAATCTTGGCCAATCAACATCAACAAATAGAAATAGCCTTCCCTTAAAGCTAGCTATCACTTTTGTGGTAAGCTGATAATATGCCTGATGAAACAGAGTTCTGTTATATATGTTGATAATAAAGCAAACAATTACAAAAGCTAATTACTGACCATCAATAAACATTTTTAAAAATTCTGAAAGAAATATCAGAAATATTGGGTTGTCAAGGCTTCAAATAAAAGCAGATTGCTTAATAATACAGATACGTTATAAAACCAGTGCTCAGATAATGAGGAGCTAGACCTACACGTTTCCTTTCATTTGATTTGAAGCTGACAGGCAGAGAAACACTCCTCCAAGGCCTATATTTTGCCCATTAATCTAAAATGTCGTCGTAGCTGAAAGCCCCGCTGCGAAAATGCCCACTAGATGGCACTGGGGGCCAAGACGGTCGCGCAAGAAGTATTTATAGAGAGCAGCCATTTAGTAACATGTAGCTAACGCACTGTCTCAGATGTGATCTGAGGCGGACACGATTTTTCCTCTCGTACTGTCATCCCATGTGACACACTGCAAGTTCACCACATGTGGTGGAACATCGCGTGAACGGGATCACATCCGCTCGCATTATAAATAAAGGCCAGACATTTATTGTCAAACAATTTTCAATTCCATTTAAGGGTCTTAAATGAAAGGCAGAACCCCCTCGTGACTCTGGCGGGAGATGCCGAATGTAATTTTCTGTTGCCAGTGCTAGAAGACTCTTGAGAGTAGGCTATGATATCCAGAGGATGTTGAGAAAAGGAAAGAAATAGCCGTTTGGATGTCATTATATAAACTGCTCCCCTCTTCCTCTGTCATTACATAACATGAGTGAAATCTTTGAGACATATATGCTGTCAGACGAGGTGGGGAATGTGTTACACTCACTCTAGGTTATTTCTCTTTTGTTTGCCTGTCTAAATGAAATGTTTGTTCCAGTTTGATATCACCATTAGGCCTAGACACCTTTCAGATGAAATGCTGTTTGACGTATGCAATTCTGCAGACCTATTTTGTCCACATTTGCTGACCCTTCTTTTGTCTGATATGACAAACTGCCACTAAACTCAAATGTGATACTGGGTAAATATGATAAGGTTATGGTGCACATTTCTGCTTTAGAAGCCTGCAATAAACCTTTAAAAAGATGTGAAAATGGTTATTTTAATGAACAACTGAGTGTGACCTTTTCAGTTTTTTTTTCTGTAAAGGTTAGTGCTTCAGTTTGTAAGAAATGACCTAATGTGCCATGTCATGGTTGAACATTCCTGCTGAAAACGTTTAGATTTGATATGATAAAGTAATGGAAGACAAACCTAGTGGTCCATTTATAGTAGGACATTCATGGAACATCTGGAGTGATGCCATACATCCATTCTTGTCAGAGGAAAAAGAAGTTTGTAAAAATGAATCCTTGCCTTTCCCAATCTTAAACTTGCTTTTCTTCTTTTCACAAGAAAAAATAATATTGCAGTAGTGCAAATGATGGAAAGATGAAATCACCATGGTAACAAGTGTGACATAAGCATACACATGTACAAAAAGTCTGGAAAATACTGTACTCTGTATAGTATCTGCCAGAGGAATATAAATGTCACAGTGTTAATGTAGCCTAGATATCTAGATTAGCTATGTTAGCTGAGATGCTAAAGGAGCAGAAAGGATGGTAGCTCCTGATCGTTAAACTCTCCTTTTATATTTTATTCAAGTACAACCTCCAGCCTCTTTCAATTTGGATGTCTGCTGTACGTTTTTTTCTCTCTCTCTCTCTCTCTCTCTCTCTCTCTCTCACTCTCGTGTTTCAAGAAGCTCTCTGTTATATAACAGATATGATGTATAAGAGCCGACCTCAAAAGGCAATATGTAATTAAAACAGCATGAGGGTTGCAGCATGTTCAGCTGAAAATGTGCAAGAAAAATCTCAGGAAAGTGTAGCATGGTGCAACACACATTCAGCATACTGGCAGGACAAAATAAAGAATGATATCACGATCTTAGATTACTTTGATTCTAATCTCTTAGTGTAAAATAATTTATATACTTACACACTTAATGTTTTTGTAGGCAGGCATATGTAATAAATGTGCTTGTATAGAATCACTTGGCATAGTGTTTTGTAGTAGTGGTGTGGTGAGATTCAAGCCTAGTTTACATGGATGAATACAAAAGACTCAGTTATGACAAAGTAAGGTAAACATTGGTGCAGAAATTGGAAGAGAAGTCGAGAGCTACAGAATGAGAACCAAAAAAAAAAAGGGAAATGGGATATGTCATACAAACCAGGTGGCGCATCGCAGAGACATGACAACCCAAAATGGGTCGTAATCTCCCTCTTATTACATAAAAGCTGTGTCATATTTTTGGCTAGGGTAATTAATCTTTTCCCTTAATGACAATCATGAAACCTAAGGCTTGTTATCTTAATGCGCAGCAAAAATCAGCAACATTAGCCAAAGGCTGTGGAGGAAAACACCAGCCTCAAATGCTGGGGAAAAAACACGACCAAACCAGAGAGAGGCTGAGTCTGGCCCAGACGTGGCACCAATCCGGTCTGGGGCTAAGGCTAGTTCTCAGAGTCAGCAGATCCCCAGAATGGCTCTCACCAAAGGGGGTTTTGTGGTATTTTAAGAAGAGAACTGCACAATTGGAGGGCCACCATTTGTGCATGTTAGTGTGGTGTGTGTGTGTCCATGTGTCTGTGTGTGTGTTAATTAGAGCTATAAAACAATAACACAACACACCCCATAGCCTCCACAACTGTGTTTTTTCTTGGAACTTCATACAAAGTGCAGCCTTTATGATTCATTATGTTTGGAGGAGATCTTCAAAGAGTCGTTACTCCTCCTTAGGGAGGAAGAAGCCTTCACACATATGCTGACGATGGAGCTGGAGAAAGGTCAACTGGGCAAGACTAAGGAAAGAAAGACAGACTCCCTTTCCACTGAAGAGCAGCCAACTAAATGTGGTTGTACCGTTGTTGAATATATAACCTGTCAGGGCAGGCAGTGGGGTGGAAGGTTTGGGGATTGAAATGTGATGGTTGGGAGGGCTTCATAGCTACAAAACTCATAGGCTGTCAATTGAAGACAAACTTGGAATAATGTTTACCTTAGCATAACCACTGCAGATCTAAAGCCTGAGTCAGTGTGAGGCTGTCAGTTATATCACTTCCATTTTTATGTAGTTTTGCTCAGTTTTCTGCATCAGTGAGAGATGCATCCAAGCAAGTTTGTATGAAGTTCTAAGCGGGGTTTGAAGGCAGTGTAGGATGATTTGTCTTTTAATCATTACTTGAGGATTCGCCGACAGATCCCACAATGTCAGACATTTTCACAATCCCACTAGTCAGTACATGTTTGTGAAATTAAAATTTTGTAATCCAGACCAGGTCATAACCATAAGCTTCTTTTTTATTTTTCCTTCAGCCATACGTTCATGTTTAGTGCTTCTATATAAAGCTGCTTCTCTGTATTTAGCAGATGGAAATCGCCTCTCTCTTTTTCTGTCCCTCTCTCTCTCTACCTTCCTCTTTCTCCCTCTCTCTCTATCCCGTCTGATGCCACTCCAGGATTCCATTCCAAGTCCTATTTTTGAAAGGTGAAAAGGAAAACATGTCCCCTAGTCTGTGGCCTGGGCTTATATTTACATTCCCATCTGTGCCTACACACACTTCACACTCACGGCGACGTAATGCCCTACGCTCAGCCAGTCTGCTGCCACAGCATGAACAACAACAACAACAAAAAGACATTTCCAATGCAAAGCGGTGTCGTACCATTCCTTTAATGTACGTGAGTCAATTCCCTTTTTTAATGCAATGTCTTATAGTGGCCCCTGATGGAGGCAACATAACATAGTGTATGGCCAAGAGACATAAACAATAAGTACCATGACTAGTATGGGTACACAAACAGGATATGTGTGTTCATTTTGGTGTTGTTGTGAGTTGGACTGGTTGAACAGTGTGATTGGAAGAGAGTTCACACCATGTACTAATACGCATGTGTTCATTACAGACCTTACAGCATTTGGTAGGTTACAAAAAACACAGAGGCCAAACATGGGGATTGTTTGTGAACACTGACTGGATCAAGGACGCCTGGTAGTTGAATTTCATAGAAGAGAAAAAGGGTATTGTGCTCATTCAATTTTTTTTCCCCAAAGGTCAGATTAAACAAGCAAGACTAATCTAAAAAAAAGTAAGCAAGTCACATACAAGTAGAATAATAAAAAGAACTAAACAAACAAACAAAACATACATTGTCAACAAGTCAGTGCAAACTCATTTCCTTCACAAGCAATCAATGCAAAGTCAAATTAAAAATATTGCTAGGGCTGAGTTGGTATCTTTACCAAAAAAAATTCTGGTATTCAAAAAGTGCAATGAATCTACAGTATAAAACACATGCTGTTTAGACAGCAACTCTTAATTCATCAACAAGAGTAACAGTGCCACACAGGTGGAAACAGCCACAAAGAAAATTGCACGATTCATCGACTCATAAATCTAGTGGATACAACTGTGCTATGTAACCTTCAATTTGTCTCTTAAAACTTTTTTTTTTGCTTCAAAACTCCTCCAAGGAAAGCAATTCTCCAACTGCAACATCAAGGAGAGACTTTGGGTTCGATTCAGCACTGTACACTTCATTGATCACATCACTGCAATGCATGATGGGATATTGCAAACAGATTTTGGGAAGGCATTACAAAAATTGGATACATACAGTATTAATGTATAATTCTAATGGCCAGCCAGTGACTCAAATCTCAGTGATGACACTGTAACTGAAAGGACACTGTTATCCATTGAAGGGTCCCAGATAGCCTTTGATAGTTTCGCTTTAATTCTTTAAAACATGTCACCCTTACACCGGCAAACTGAGATTCAGACACTTTGCTAAGTCTAGTCCAGGCTCTCTATCTCTGCATCCTCCAGAGTGGTGTCTGACTGGGAGATCATCATGAGTTTCTCTCTGTTGGAGTATTGCCTCGTCAAACCATCTTGGAGTTCATCAGCAGTGCCATTTTCCTCTTCTTCATCAGAGGGTCTTTCAGTTTCAATTTGGTCTTTGTCCAGGATCTCCATGGACGTCATCTGACTGAACGGGGCCACCTCAGACGACTCGAAGGACTCCCCTCCCAGGTCCCCAAGTTTAACGTAACCCCCGCTGCCATAGCCCTCGAGCCGGGGGCAGCTGAGGCGCCGTGGCCTCTCTGTCTGCCACTCCTTGGGGCTCGAGGGACAGATCCCAAGGTCAATGGAGCGGGAGTAGTCCGACAAGGCGCTCAAGGACAGGTGGGATCCAGTGACTCTAGGGTCAGGGGAGGCGGGAAGCAGCTGGACTTGAGAGCCCTGGGGTGCTCCTAGGAGGCTTCCGCTGCTCTGATACACCTCCACTGAATCCTGGGTGAGAACCGTGTACGTGTGGCCCGTCTCCACCTTGGCCTCTGTGGTGCACCCAACATGACGGATACCTCCCGGATGGTCCGGACTGTCGCAGGAAGTGTCCACGCTCTGCCTCCCCATGTTGGCTTTGAGGGAGGCCCGTCTGTCCTCCATGGCCAGATTGTTAAGTTTGATCATGGGAAGGGTGAAGGCATTGACAGACGACGTGACTATGGTCCTTGTCTCCCATTGTTTGGGAGTTGGGGCTGGCTTGTCGGTCCTGTTCTGCTCCCTGTAGATGCTGTACACTGTGTCGGTGAAAGTTTGCTTGTCAAGCAAAGAGCTCTCGAATTTGCCGAACGAGTGGCGTCGTGATGGACTGATATCCTCGAAATCAGGCTTATCAGCTCCAGGAGGCCATGAGCTTTTTGCCAAGAGAGCAGCTGTGTACATGGCACTAGGCTTGCCCTCAATTCCTTTGGACTGCACATAGTTCACAAAGCCATTAATCGGCACATTCTCCTTAGTCCGCAAGCTGTGGATGTCTATGACGGTGGAGTAGATGTCTCTGAGATTTATAATTTTGGTCTTTTTGTCCCTGTTCTCATGCAAAACAGCATTGGCACATATGAAGAGGAATATCCCAATTCCCATAATGAGGGGTCCAAAAACCTTAAGTTTGTCTGAATACAGGTGCCTTTTCAAAAACTCTGAGAAAAAACCCAACTTAGGCGTCTCCTCTGCTGTGCCATTGGAGGTGTTGCTAACAGCCAATTCTCGGTCAAGGTGGAAGAGCAGTTTTCCGTTGCTGGTCGTCCAGTTCGCCGACTCAGCCAGCCTCTTCTCGTAGATCCTCTCGGGCGCTGGCTCCTTGGGTGCCGGCAGGCCCGGGTACAGCGGGCTCTCTTTGGGCCAGTAGCCGAGCACAGCCAGTGAGATGCCCACCAGCAGGATGAGGATGCCCACGGCCGCCACCAGGCCCGAGATGGAACAGAGCTTCAGTTTGCCCTTTACCACCACCACCTCATTCTTGCGCTTCTTCCTGGCTTTCCGCTTGCGCTTGTTTTCGGCGCGGTTTTTGGAGCGCAGGGAGTCCTGCCGCCGGGCCGAGATGCGCAGAAGCCCGCCGGTGGCGATCATGGCGGAGGCAGAGACGAGGAGAAAGCAGTCAGTTAATCATCCTGGGAAAAAAGCAGATCGGGGGAGAGACAGACAGTCAGTTTGACATTCATCAGCATGAAAAACAATCGGTTCACAAACATCACATCTAAAAGGTATGCTTTTTTTCATTGCAGACTTTGTTGATGAACAGACATTAAACATGATCATTAAACTATTATTTTTATTATTACTATTATTATAATTATTATTAGTAGTAATAGTTGTATTAGTAGTATGTGTCTGTGTCATTTCAGTGACAAATCAAAAATGGTCATTTAATTATATGTGATACATGACAAGGCCTTAGGCCCTGTTTACACATGTCTAGATATTTTTATCCGATATTACAACTGATATTTTTTTATCCGTTTATTTTTTAAATTACGTTTACATGAATCCAGTCGAATACAGAAAATGAAATGAATGAAATAAAAAATCTCCACTTTGGAGGCCTTTTTAAAAAATATGCGTTTGAGGTGGCTAAAACGCCGTTTACGTGTAAACGAGAGGCTCAAACGGATTAAAAAAATATCTGTTTATAAAAAATCTAGATACGTGTAAAACAGGGCCTTAGAGCAGATTAATGTCACATCTGTGCTTTTCTGTCATTTCTGCAGACAAATAACATATGACATTCCACATCTGCCTTGATAATACACTTATCTGAGGTTAATTCGCTGAGATACATCCTGGAAAAACACAGTAAAATATCTCACTTGCCATCCCTTGTGTGTGTTTGAGGATGTAAGTGCCAACAACATATTTAATGGGGATATCTTTTCTATCCTCCTACCTCTTCCCCTCTAGAATAGGATTTGCACATTATTCCACACTTTAATCAACACCTTTGTGATCTACTTTCAGTGCAGTGCCACACTTTGCAAATGCTGGGTCTGACCGGTGTCTCAGTGAAAATGAGGAGACTAGAACACAAGCCCCTCAGTGGGAATAACATTTACCCAATTAATCAGACAAAGGCCCAAAATTACCTAAACAACAAAACAAACACGCTGAACTCTCTTCCATGACAAAAATCAAACAAAGTAAAACAGACATGTCGCCAAGAACATAAACCTTGTGAGAACAAGCTTTATCTGTGTACAAACCAATCTGGCAGTTGAGGATAAGAGACGGCACATGACCGCACTGGCCTGACATCGCTGTCAAAATGGCCATGATGTATGAAATCGAAGGACGTGAACACTTGAGATGGGTTGCCTCAAGACTATAAAGAGGGAGGGAGGGAAGGAGGGAGGGAGCAAGGAGGACGGAAGGAAAAAAAAACAATATGGAGTCATGCCATTGCTGCAGAGAGCATCTCTTCTGCTCACTTGGTGACTTGTTGACATGAGTGAGAGGGCGGCAGTGCTCGGCTTGGCTCTGCTGGGCTGTGCTGGGCTGGCTTTGCCGCAGCTTGGCCCAGGCCTGGCACATGGTTGAGCGTAACACTGGGGGTGATCCGGCCGAGTGCACCCGAACTGACAGCGGAAGGCAGGCAGCCCAGGCTTGATAATCAAGTATGCGCGTGGGAGTGGCGCTGGAAGAGGAATGTAGCCATGGCTGGATGGAGAGATGTGACTGCACATCGCACATGATACACACACACAACACACACATACAGTCTGTGACTCTCTCTCTCTCTCACACACACACACACACACACAGCACACACTCTGTGTCTCTCACAGTCTCACACACTGTCTCTCACACAGACAGACACACACACAAACACACACACACACACACACACACAAACACACTCTGTGTCTCTCACTGTCTCTCACACAGACACACACACACACACACACAAGGGAAAACACAACCTCAGAAAATCCCACAGACAGTTCTCTATGCCAGAAACCATGCCAATGCTGGCAGAGCTATGGAACACTTCCAACGAGACAATGAGACAAATTAGAAAAAAGTCTGCAGATTAATGTTACTACTGAGTAGCTGAAAAGTATAGAATAGTCTCAACTGACCCTTCTCACTGTCACACTCCCAATGTACAATTTTCCCTGATTTCCAGCTTGCTCTTGTTGTTGGACTCATTAAGGTTCCGCCTGAGGACTGAAAAAGCTTGTATGTACTGTCTGCAAAAAACTCCAGAAAAAATCAGTGGTTTTATCAAGACCCAGAGAGTGCGTTCCTCCAAATGGACGACCCGTATAGCGCACGGCGGTGGGTTTGTTTTTAATAAAGTGTTAAACAAGCTGCCGAGGCAGTCCATTTCTCTGCCGAAGGATTTGGGCAGGAACAACAGGCTTGCTCTGCTGGCGAAGAGCCTGGTCATGCCTTGACACATTTAAATGGAGGTTTCTTCAAGCCGCTCCTGCTTTCAGCTTGACTGCTCATCCACCCACAGATGTGCCAGGAGCAACTTAGGCCAGGGAGGAATATGCATTCATGAAAAGCATGATAGGACACTGCACCACCGCAGATGCTGTGCTGATGAATGGCAAAACACACACACACACACACACACACACACACACACACACACTTTCTCTCTCTCACATGCACACATGCACAAACAAAGCACTGCTAATAAGAAAGAGCTGATTATGTAATGCACTAATATTGCTCTGATAGAATACATGTAAGTGTCTCTTCCGCATGTGTGTGTCTTTCACTGACAACTGTGCGTGACAAATCCTTTTTAAAGAAGTAACTTGCTTTTCAAATTAGGACTCTAGTATAATTAGACTTTTCTACATAAATTGAGTTTCCTCAGGCCAATTACAGTGGAAATGCAAGTGCTGTAATAATTAAATCTCCAATTTTTTTCATGAACATAAAAAAAAATAATGAACACATTTGGACAATGACACTATTCAAAGTGATGAACAATTTGCAGGCAAATCATTCTCTCTTGTTACGGTGCAAAATAGTGATGATGAAACACGATAGCACAGTGAGTTGTCTGATCTCCAGATACCATAAACAGCATATTTATCACACGGTGCTGCAGAAGCAATGGTTTTCCTTCGAAATTCGGATGTCTCTCTTTTGTGAGGGAGAGCGGTCACGCTCATAAATACACTGACTCACAAGAGGGGAATAAATGCAGTTTCACCAACTCTCATCCCTTCCTAAGAAAGGCTGAGTGTGGGAAGGGAGAGGCTTGCAGAGGTCTTACATCTTATAGGTCCCTAGTGGGAACGTGTGGAGAGTCAATGATGGTACATGCACGCATTCTGCAGCACTTGCATGGTTCTCAAGACTTCAATGCAAGCAAAAGGGAAGGAATTTACATTGGATACGTAATTAGATACAAAATCAGCATATATAACTGAGATAATCTGGTTAATTTAGTCACTGAAATACAAATCGAAGCCAATGTATTCTACATAGACAGACCTCGACAAGTTGCTCATTGGTGCTTGGCCTGCCGCGTTGAGTATGAAAGCAAAGCATCTGCAACACATTACTGAAATGAGGCCAAGTATCACTGGAAACACAAGAAGAATGTCTCCGTCCAATCCCAATGAAGAGCTCCAAATGTCTCCTCTGTTGACATGGTGTTCACCCTCTGGGATATCCATGGTTGCTCTTAGGGTCAAAATAAACCCAAACACAATCACCACAATCTCGTAGCTATATCCCGTAACTTCCCCATCAACATCCCTCTATCTATCTATCTATCTATCTATCTATCTATCTATCTATCTATCTATCTATCTATCTATCTATCTATCTATCTATCTGTCTATCTGTTCTGTCTGGTCACTGGTGTACAGTGTCTTTTCACGTTTTCTGTATTTTGCAGATTCTGTAAGAGGGGCTTACAGAAATAGTGAGAACACAGCCTGTGTGTAATGAGTGAGTCAGAGCTATCCCAGCAGCGTCCCACAGGTATGGAGGTCATGTTTTGATGTGAACATCTGAAGCACCTTTCATACACTTTCTCTTTGCAATGCATAAGGGACCTTACAGGCAAAGAATTCCTCTGAGCACTACTACTATATTGTAACGTCATGCTAACATTAAACCACTGGTAGGTCTCTCCACAGAAAGACTTACAGTACGTTATGTTGATTTTATTATCTTTGTCTTTTTTATCTTGTTTTCATAACAGTGGGTATGTATTTCTAGTTGATGAAAATGAATTAAAAACAAAATGCGACAAAGATGCATTGCTAAGCTACTGATTAACAGGCTTAACAGTGAATAAATAAGACACAAGGGCTGTAGCGGTGGACTCCCTCCCAAATTCAGCTTTACTTTGGGCCATATCTGCCCATGCGTATTATAAATAAATAAAAATATATTTAAAAAATGTATTTTAGGGGGTGACAGCACCCTACCATTGAATTTAGAACTGGCGCAATGCATGATTTATTCATGAATTTGTACCACAGGTGCCTATTGTATTGTTAAAGCTAGCTCTGGATGCAATATATGGTGGGTTTTATTTGAATTATGACTCATCAATATTTTATTGTGTCTGAGTCAGCCTTATGCCATTTCTCTTTATAATTCAGCAGAAAACATTCACTCTGTCGTGAGCGTCTAAAACAGTCTCACATTACCGCATCCTAAACATTCTTAAACTCTGCAAATTATTAATGTTACCATTTTTTAATATGATAATATTGAGACCCATGCAGGGGAATTGAATGTGATACTTATTGGGCAAATGTGAGATGCAGCCGGTTGCTAAATTGGTTTGGCATCTGGCTGACTAACAGACGCCACTGGAAACACCTGGTGCCTCAGTTAATGACAACAGACAAGTGGAATCGCTCAGTGGCCCCAGAGGACCTCCATCCTCACACACACACACACAGACAGACACACAGACAGACAGAAACACACACACACACACACACACACATACTTTCTCCCCCCATTCCCCCATTTGATTTCTCTAGAAAAAAAATTGCCACACACACAAGCCATAATTGAAGAAAAATACTTCCGTCTGCTGCAGTGTCAAGCAAAGCCTGTGCCTAAGTATGTCATCACCAGCAGCACCCAGTGACAAGCAAAGATCTTGGATGGTCCTTCTATGGTCACAAGCAGATGAGTGATATGACAGAGATATGAAGAGCTTGTCAACCCTCTGCACTACTGCCATCAACAGGCCAATTAATCTTTTCTATTGCTGTCCAATGAGAGCTGTTCCAACACGCAAGTACATATTTGAGTTTCTGCGTCCTGAGCTCATCAATCCTGTGATGGTGGGTGCAGATGGAGGTGGTCTCCGCTTTGCTGCTGTGTGGTGGCCATTTTTCTTCATTTGGCCTGACAAATGTACTGTCGTACTGTAGCGCCCATTAGAACAGAGGCCCACTGTTGCTTGAGCGCTTCTGCCAATTTAGAAGATGAACAGGGAACACAAATGGACAATCAGACAGAGTGGAGAGGCTTTGGGAATAAACAGAACATGTCGATTTAAATACATTATAGCATGTTTGTCTGTTGGCTGTTTGTCTGTTGTGTACCTCAAAGTAGTCCTGAACTGCAGATGTAACCTTTAATAGGAATGGAATCACATTCCATTCCACTCAGTGCAAGACCTCTGTGGTGGTTTTGACTAGGGCATGCATGAGAGCCTAAGGAATTTGGCATTGGCATGACAAGCCAAACAAAACAAAAAAAACAAAAAGCTCACTACTAAACAATAGAGTTATATGCAAGGATGCACTTTGGACCATAGTATAGCCTTCTTCTTCTTGAACATCTGTTTGACAACATTGTGTTTGGCTTGAGCCTGATTTCTGATGAAGTTGTTTGAGCAGCACTCATTGGATGCTGATGGATCACAGTGTCAGGAGAATTATGGCGCAGTTTTACAGCTCTCACAGTTCATAGTTTCCTGCATCCCACTGGATTGCCATCCTGAAAAATAGGATAAGAATGCTTTTCCCTGTCTTCTTGCATTACATTAGAGATTTGTTAGATGTGAGGACAAAAGGGAGACTTTCTTTTTCACTTCCTAAAATTCATAGCCACAACTAACCAGGCCTCTTATCTCAAATGTTCATGTAAGGCTTTTTGAAAGTCTGAATGAAACTACATTAAACACAACCAACCAGAACAGAGATTTAGAACCTATTATATCATCCATTATGTATTAGGCAACACAATGGCAAGTATTCAGTGTTCAAATCTCATCATGTACCAACTTGACAGTTCCATCCAGTTTCATGTTAAAAACATCTTAAACACAACTAATGAGAATGCACTGTCAATCTCTAATCCGGATTCTAAAAAAAAAAAAAAAAAAACCAAACAAAATAATAGGAAGAAACAAAACAAGCAGAATACTTGCAAACAGGAAACTGACTGTCAGGCTGCTGAAAAAGACCAAAGAAAGCAGGCAAACAGGCAGGAAAAGGGGATGTGACATCTTAACTTATCCTGCAGAGTCAGGTAGCAGAGCTGCTCTGATCATAGTGTGTCCTTTTAATGTGTTCAGAGATTCACGCACAATAAAGAAGATAAGGAAAATAAACTAGCGCGCCTCATCTGAAGATGACCTGCCACCTCAGAGTGGAGGGGAAATAAATCCAGCTCGGTGCAGTTCCAATAACATCAAAGCTACTTGATTCACATTCAGCTGAATGACTGTATCAGTCAGTATCATCTAAGCTTTGTATGCTCTCAGGTAAGGTTATGTCTGAAAGGGCCTGTCTATCTGTTTTCCCCTGCTGTGTAAATGACATGTGAAGAATTCTGTATAGGCATCATAGCCCATGCAAGTGATATGTAAGTCACCCAAAGCTGTCAAAGACAGTAGCCGAGCAGAACTGAAGATAAAATGTCAAACGTTCTTCTTGTCACAATTCTGTTGTTTAAATAAAAAGCTTTGAGAAGGATCCTCCATGACGAGGTTATCTATGGCTTAATGGTGAGTGAAATAAGACTGAAGTGGGGATCATCCAGGATCACAGTGACACCCCTATCCTTACGGCAGTAATCACAGAATCTAATGAGGCAGCTGCAATATTTCATCAGAGACTCGCTGCCCAATTGCGCATTCACGATGGAATTGATCTCAATTACATCCGTGTGTGTGTGAGTGTGTGTGTGTGTGTGTGTGTGTGTGAGTGTGTGTGTGTGTGTGTGTGTGTGCCAATGCAAGAAGAGGTGGCGCGGGCCCTTCTGGACAGGACTTGATCGAGATGGTTCCTGATGTCTCCTGACTGCAGCCGCAGAAGGACCCCCCAGATGACTCAGCGTTAAACAAAGCTGATCCGACATATGGCAACACGCTGTGTTTCTGTACCACTGCTGCCATAATTGTAAATACTCGCCTCTGTTCAGGAAGAAAATACGCTTTCAAAACATTCACTCAGTTCTTCCTGAAAAGGGCCTCATGCAACCAAATGCTGTGCAATTGTCTCTGTTCCACCCTAGCAGCTAGAATGTGACCCATTTGAGCAATCGTCTCCATTGCACTGTCATATGCAAGATATTTATTTAGACAAATAATTAGCTTATGTAAGGGCTTGTTGCATAATGCAAGTTCTAGTATCTAATGCGTTTAATGCGTATGCAATAGATGCAGTGTCTATGACATGGAAATAGTCTTCTAGTTTAATTACAAAAGCAAAGTGGCTCAGTACTTCTCAAGGGGAGTATACTGACTATTTGGCTTTGGATACTTAAGGCTCCGAGAAGAACTTGACAATTTAAACCCCTTAAGGTTTACTGTAAAACAAGTAAATTTATCCTAGAATGCACGTTTTCTACAGATTGTTAGGGGCCGATTTTTGACAGATTTGCATGATATATAGCCTCTACAGACATTTCCTGTCACAGTTCATTTGTACATGTTGTGTTATTTGGGGTTATTTATAGTTTCAACACCATGCACTGAAATGCAAAGGGATTTTCTAACAAGCACAAATTTGAAGGGTTGGGGAGAGAGGTGTGTGAGTGAGTGATCTGTCCTATGCCAGGGGAAGAAGATCTTTGTTGCTGATTGCTGTCTGACAACAACACAACACAATTCTTCTGCTGGGGGCAATGAGACTGAGCTTTTTAGACAGCAATGAGTGAACTATTTTACTTCATGCTATGACAGGAGCAATGCTTACAAGGAGGAAGCACTTCCTATTATTACACCTACAAACATGCCTGATCCGAGAACAGTCAAAAGACAAGTCAATCAACTTGGAATTTAATTGCAAAAATACTGACATGACTAATTAAGCAATGTTACATTCTTTCAGTAATTAAGAACAGTTCAGTAGTTCTTTCAGTAATTACATGAACTTCAATATCACTGCTACTGACTCTCTCAGAGACTCTGCGAAACTGTGACTGTTGCAGTGCCAACACGTGTCAGTGTTCCATAGATATATCATGGCACTGTTCATGACAGCTGTCACGTTACCCTCCTTTGTCATAAGGGGTGGATGAAAGTGGGGAAAATACTCACGCATCCATGCGTATGAGAAAGGTTTCAAGTCAGGATCACAAGCGACCACCACTGTGTGCCTCTAAGACAATACTGAAGCTGCTCTTGCACTTCTCATCCAAATCAATGATGATGCTTCAAGAGCATGTTGCCAGAGTGCTCATGTGAAGTGTTGCGAGCATTAAAACACCATTAGCATAGACGTAGAGTGTAACATAAACACCCTACTGTGACCTGCAATTCAGCATATCCATCAGGCAGAGAATCACATGCTGTTGTGTATGGCTTCTTTTAATGGCTTTGCACCCAGTTTTAAAACAATTCTCCTCCAACCTCTAGCTCTCTACTAGACTGCATAATAAATACAAGCCCAGCTGCCAATAAGCACCCCAAGCCAGTGCATCTATCTACTCACCCCACGGCAACAGAGACAGACATTACAGCTCAATGGTTTTTATTACAGTTGATGTTGCTGTTGTCCTGGTGTCATCAGCTTGATGTGTTGTGCTCCGCCACACCAAGTTCAATCATACAGAGCAAGCCAGCTGTACAGAAATCATCCTGCTTCCTGAGGTTAAGGCTTCAGTTGCATATGAACTGTTCACCCACATCACCTCGCAACATACTGACACTGTATAAAGGGAGTTCAAGGGAAAGTAACTGGCGTCAATGTGATTCGGTGTGGTTAAACAGAGGGCAAAGAGTATGCATATCAGGTAAGAACTCTGATGCAAAATAAGCAGCTCTCTGTCATCTCTACACAAAAGAGTCTTTGTTCCCTGATATCAAACCATGGTTTTATTTCAAAGAGAGAAATATGCTGGCATCCGGTCAGAGAAATTATGATCAGATGCTAGAGAATAAACATTTGAACACACTGCCAGCTCAATGATTGATGAGTAATATATTTTGCGTTTCAAAATAATAACATGGATACTGTATCGTGCTGTAGCTGGTGCGTTAATGGGCGCACATATTCTGCCTGGCACACGTTGTTGTACTTCAGAGAATGCATATCACATCTGGAAACTGTCGATTTATATAGATTGGAATGAATGCAAGGTATGCAAACACATTGCTAGAATAATTGTGTGGATATGTAATTATCGACAGACAAGATAGTAAGAACCTGCGGTCGTTACATGGACTTGCTGCCGTTGTGATTTGGGAATATTGAGTCGTGTGACACCAAGTCGTTCAAATTATTTAATACTATCGAAGTAACCCAACACCAAAACGACTATTTTGCAGTACATTTTATCCAAGAGTGCAATGAAAACAATGCTAGAAACTACTTACCATGTGGAATACAATTCATATCCCATAATTAGGGTGTTTAAAACGAAAGTTCCTATCCTCAACTCTGAAAATAGCACGCTGTTATAGAAATTCCAAGCACTCCGTGTAATTCCATGTCGTGGAGACTGTTTGACAGGCACCGTTCAATGCTGCGTTCTTGTGCGCTCCCATCGTTTTATGTGGACGTGTCTTCTCGCGCATGAGCCTTCCCCTTATATTCGGCGCGCTCGCGCTGATTCTCCTGGGAGTGTCTGTCAGGATGCCGTGCGCCGGAGTTTGAAACGGGGAGTTTTGTGCTGCCTGAATGGGGGTGTTGCTGATGTTACAGTGCTTCTTGGGTGTTGTTGCTATGATACCAGAGCAGCCATCGACTGAAATTGCTGCAGGATTTGAATAATTGGCTTCTTAACTTATTTCCAGTGAAGCCAGCCCCGGCCATGTGCAGATGCGGCGCAGCGGTGTAGGAAAAGAGATCGTCGCTGATGGTTGGAGCGAGAACAATGAAAAGCTCCATATTATCTGCAATAGGCTTGACAGATGGACGAGTGCTAAAAAGCAGGGAAGATTCAACTGTACAAGATACCTGGCGCCCTCTACAACACCAGGTTGCCGCTCATCTCATTTTTCTGTGTGCGAGTTGCTCTCTACCCATGCGTCACACGAGTGCATGCAGAGTGCACATTACTCAATGTACAACATTCACTGATGACCCCAAGTTGATTAACTTGGCTCTTCCACAGTGTACTTCATAATGATGCCCATCAACTCTCGCGTAACGGATGCGCAATAGACCCTAATCATGAACGTAGTTTCATGGTACCTTACCCATTACATATGCACACTGATGGAGTGGACAAATTTATAACCACATTCACCTCAAATTGAAAGGCCACATGGAAAGCCTCGCCATCTGCACTCAATAGAGCTATATTTCAGTGCAGGTGGGGAATTCTAACGGGCAGCTGTGTGGAATTCTAGGCTGGCCAAAACTTGATTATTTTTTCCATGACTCAATCCATCACAATGAATACATCCCCAAATGCTTGCAGCAAGTGCACACCAGAGAGCACATCAAGGAGAGAGAGAGAGATGTCAGGTGATGTTAGAACACTATACAATATTACCTATGAAACTAACAGAAAGGAAATGGAATTGCAAAATGCAAATAAAATGTGTTGAAAATTCCCTTTATTTCCTTTGAGAGGCATGGCAAATGTATTTACAAGCACTAGTGGTTTTCTTGGTTGCAGTGAGATAAGAAATCCCATGTCTTGGTATTGAAAAGTACAAAATAATATTCAAAAATATTAATATTTATAGGTTTTGTTGTGAGCGGGGAGAAACAAAAGAGCCCTTTTTGCTGACCTTGGGAAACCTTAATGTGCAGACTCTTCAGTGGTCGATTTTTAAGGGGGTTGGCAAAATCAATATGGAAACCTAAAAAGCATTACACGTCTGTCCAGTTCTGCCATTTCCATCCAATCTCGAGCAAACTGTTGTGCTGGGCAGCCATGTTTGGTGCTGGAAGCTGCTCTAGGCTAACAAGGTTGAGGTTGCTGGGGGCACCCACCCTACACAGACCAAGAAGCTCCTTTGTGCTTGAGAGGAGGTTCTTATTATGGGTGGGGGAAACTATGAATCCTTTGAAGTGAGATCCCTGGGTCTGCCTTATCTCCCAATCTTGGCCGCCAGATCCATGCCTGTTGAAGGGAAGAATGGACGACACTCATTTCTCTCTCTCTCTCTCATTCTCTCTTTTCCCCTTTCTCCCCCCACATCTATCCTTCCCTGCTTTCTCCTAAGCTTTGCTGACAACATACTGCTTTTAAGAAAGTCTCTGTGGTGCTCCTCTGTGGGTCCCAATGGAGCCGTGTTTAACATACCTCTTTGCCTAAGCGCCGTCCAACTAAAATGCCTCAGTGTTTGTTCTTGGGGGCCTGAGCACACAATATTAAGTGCATGTTAAAATGGCCTGTGACCGAGAGAGTATTCCCCAAGCTGTCTACAGAGAGGCCTGCAATCAGTGAACCCGCTAATAACCTCTACAAATGTGCAAAAAGGGTTTAGTGTAACCCTGGGGCATGACTGTTACTCCGCCTTTTATCCATGTTTGAGGTCAGTCAGGTCCTACTGTAATGTTAGAGTGGAAAAGTGGATGGAGTTATTCTCAGGCAGAAGAACAGAGGCATACTCTACACAGAAACAAGACAGTTAAACTGAAGATTCAACAATGAAGATTTGAGTGCTGATTGTGACGTGTCAACACTGTGACAACTCATAACTGTTCTATTTTACACCACTGCTACGCACACCAGAGATGGGAAGTAAGAAAATACTTAAGTAGCATTTTCAGGCATCTGTACTTTACTGGGGTTAATTTTTCTGACAACTTTTACTTCTCCGGCGCTGCATTTTAACAGGCTTGTTACTTTTGTCTTAATGCATCTGAGAGAAGTTGGGTAATGAAGTTGAGCCAGTAGTTTTATACTTAGGGGACTTATAGAACTTAGGCCTATCATGGGATTAATTTAATGTAATGTTCTGTTGTTTATGTAGTTGTATAGGAAATGATGACCTTATTGTAGCGGCTGATAATTTATGTCAGCATCGCTTGCATTGTAGCTATTAGCGATGTGGCTAATCACGATTAGCATAATATTTGTCTTTTAAGCCTGTTGATTTTTGCATTTAGATCCAACCAGCTATACCCTACTTTTTATTAGCCTACTATGTTTGGATTAGACATAGCTGACGGTGCAACAACTTGCCCTGACAAATCTGTAGGAATCTTGTATTATTTTGGGTCTCAAGTACCTTGCATGAATAATATAGAATATAGAACACAAAGAATATAGTGGCACTGAGAAGAACCATAGTCCTACAGAGGACCTGTTTAGACATTAATAACCTATATAAATAATCAGTATTCCCAGCATTTGTTTGTACTTTGTAGCAGAAATCACTGTTTTGTCTGCATTATTATTATCTACAATATTTCACGAAAATCTTGAAATGCATAGGTCTACTGATTACCTAAAACAGCATTTTAGGGAATTTTTGGCAGTACACTTGCAAAAAGGCACTTTTTTGGACAAAAAGAGGGTTGTTATTTGTTATTTTTAAAAAGAAGTAAAATAAGTTCATTTAAAAAACAACCAAGCAGTCAGAAGGGGCTTCAAAAGCCTTGCTGTGTCCAACATGCCTCTTTGGTGATTGGGTAGGGGTAGGGGTAAGAGTAGGGGTTGGTATGTGTGGGCATGTGTGCGTGTGTCGTGGGTCTGCATACAAGACTATAATAAAATGCTTACCATTAAAAATCTATAACTTAATTTCCAGTCCTATATTAATCAAATGAATACTGCAGTAGCCATGGATCAGGCTCCTTCTGACTGCCATTAGAGAGGGGAGCCGTTCTGGATTTTCAAAATGAGCCCTTCCGAGGAAATGGGTAATTAGATAGCATGGAGTATATGTGTGTGGGATCTCTGCTCAACTCGGTTGCAGCAGGCTTCACCAGCTCCATTTAGAAATCTGTGGAAATGCAATTTATCCACAGGGTCAAAGAACCCTGGGTGCATTCTGGAACACAATTGTGTTCTCCTGGGAACTCCCATGGCGATTTTTGTGTTTCTTCAGCAATTTTGCAAACAAAATGCTTTGTTGTGATAAAACCTGGTCATCAACTTGTGAAGATTTGAAAGGACCCAGGAAGAATAGGCCTTTTCTCACATGTGGTCATTTATGTTTGAACACTCAGTTTCTTTCAGTTCTAGAGGAGCTAAATCATAACCACACATAACACACAACATCCACCCCATGACTGATTTATCTCTGACAGCTGACTCATGTTATCACTACTATAATAACTATCCCAAGTCAGGTATTCAAAATGGAGTTACATACTTGCCCATATGAATGACAAAAGCTATTAATGGAAGCTCCCCTAAAGGAATAGACAAGTACATTCAATCTATTTATAATGCATAGAGGAAATGCTTCATGGGTAACCCTCTTCCATGGCCGATTTAATTTAAAGACAGCTATACGTTGACTTACCATGAAAGTTGTTCTCGACAGAGATTATAAAAAGCAACAGGGTAAAGCACATCTCATATCCTGTAGCCATTTTCACAAGCCCAGAGGTGAGAGGATGGTCTTACACTTTCAGAGATGATGAGAGCGAGAGACTGTCACCGAGGCCTGTCTGTGTCTTCTGTGTGGAGGTACAGGCTTGAAAAGAGGAACTAGAATTGCTTACATACAGTTATTCAGTGGGTTTCCACATACACATGTGTTTTTTTTTGAGAGGAAATGGTAAATGACTGTCATTATCTGCCTTCCGCAGGAAAACTCACAAAAACTCATCACCCCACAGGAATTTGGGGAGATTGCTATATGACATCATACGAAAGTTGTAGGTCCTACAGATAGAAGAGAAATCATGTTTGGTGTAAGTTTTAAAGTTTAGGTAACAGCATATTTGAACAGACAACCACAAGCCAGGACAACGACACCGAAGAGAGCTTCTACAGTTTATTTGGGTTGTGAAGTTGTGATTTGAATGCTTTTGGTTTTACAAAGTGTAAATTCAGTGTAAGAAACAGGGTTTACAAATATGTACACAACAGTTTTGTCTGACTCAAGTTGTCACTGTTTTGTTTAACAGAGCTGAGAGGTTGCATTGAGTTGTTCCTGTAGGTCTTTATTTTTTCCCATGCATTAAACAGCAGTCTTGCACAGCGCAGCAGTGAAAAATATATACGCATCAGAAGAGACCACTCTTAGATGCTCTTCATTGTGGGATAAAGATGGCCCCAGGAAGGTAAGCAAAATAAAGAGGAAAAAGAAAAACTGAAAACAAAAATAAGATAGTTTCTGTTTCACATTCCTAATCATTTCATTGGTGTTTGGCTGTCTTTCAGTGACCATTTACATGAAAAGCTTAAGCAAACAAAATAATCTTCTTATATCGTAGTTACACTAATAATCAAGATTTATAGCAAATATATATCTATATAATTTATATGTATTATTAATTGTGCATTATAACAAGTTTCTTAAATAAATCATTACGAAAGTTGCTCTTTAACAGAACAAATATTTTGAGGGGGAACCTCGCTGATTGTTATGGAGGCTAGCATGAGTGTTGGACTTGCATTTGACCTTGTTGAATTGTTAAAGGTTGGTCGTTATACAACAGAAACAAAGGTTAAATCGAGAATAATGTGTACAGTTTGAGAGGCTAAAGTCACCACAAACTATAAGACTGAACAGTCTAATTACCAATGACATGTCAAAACAAAAACTGGGATTTATTAGGACAACGACTGATTTTTTTTGTCTTTTGTTGATTCTAGCTTTCTAGATTTCTCTAATGTGCAATATATTATAAAATAAATTCTTTCAATTTTAAAACAAATTTTGGCATTTCAAAATTCATAGACATATATTATTACTTTCCTTCAACTGTGCAAAACACCTTTGGGTTTGCACAATAAATAAAGGTGAATCCGTAGGTACAGTGAAATTATACAACATTTATACAAAACAGAACAGAGTCAAATAAGAATAGACATTGCGGGCACCTCCCAGATTTAAAGTCAGTAGATGAGATCAAAACGTGTACCATTTCTGTTAAGTCCTGCCGGTTATGTGTTGTAGACTGCTTCGGTTTTGAGTAGAAATAGCACCTTGTTGACCCCCTCCAGAAGTAGTACACCCGGCCGATTGCTATAGTATGTAGTATTGTCTATATTGTGAGTGTATGCTTGATTGTCTCATGTCCGAACCTCTGAGTTTTTAAATACGAGTACACACGACATGGTTTAGGATCAGTGTACAAAGGATGTAGAAAACTGTGCCGTGTGCAGGTGAGTGGGTTGACCTATGCGCACCTTACAGTCTGTTTTGGACGTTTCAAAAAGGCAGACTTTGGAAACCAGGTCCAAAAAAAAGAAAAGAAAACAAAAGAAAAAAGAAAAACGAAAGAAGAAGTATAGAGACACTGGGACCTACTACAAGTAGAGAATGGTATTAAGGACAGAGTCCTCTTTGACTTAAGGTATATAGTACCTGTACACACCAAGGTTTGACGGGGGTCTCGGAATGAAGTTGATCGAAGATACGGTCAACCTATGTGAGTTTTCACAAACATGTTCAGAAGGAAGGAGGGGCCGCTATTGTAACTAGCTAGTTTTTTTGTTTGTTTTTTTTGCAAGGGATGCTTTTGTGTGGTGGTGTTTTTCGCCCTATTCCTTGGGAAAACCTCATGTGTTGTTAGCGTCACTGCTGCTGGTGGACTGTTTGTCTTCGGCGTGCTTGAACATCAGGATGGAGTTGTAGATCTTGAGGGCAGGGCCAAGCTTCACGCTCATGATCTTCACAATGTCCCTCTGGGTCAGGAGCAGGAAGGCTTTGCCATCGATTTGCTGGCAGGAAGGGGGGGAGACGGGAGGAGGAGGAGGTCGAATTAGAGTGGGTTACTATGGAACAGATGTGCATCCCATTTGAAGCAATGGGATGGAAAAAACAACCTCGCCATGTTCACCCTGAGCAAGCCGATCTCTTCCCATTAGTGATCTTTGTGAAGGTGAAGTGAAAGGCCTATCAATGCATTAAAGTTGCATTTTAGAGACACTTTGTCTTTTGCTGTTACCACCATTTAATTACAGAGCCTTCCTTGCAATTGCGTAGCAAGAAGACAAATGTGTTTAAAAGAGCCACTTAAACTCGGATCATTCCATCTGTGGAAAATAGAATCTCAGCCTTTGGATGCTCAATGAAAAGGCTTAACCGAAGTGTGGCTGTACTGTGAATACTGATTGTGACTAGTTACTGTGTTACCACAGTCTTTGAGGATTTCCACTCATCCTAGCCACTCTTAATACCAACAAAGGTCAATTGTAGCTGCTCATTTAAAGTAGCATCCATTGTCTTACATGACTCTGAAAGGTCTGGATAGTAGTGATGAAGTAATAAAAGTAAGTAATAAAACTGGGAGACTCAAGGCCTCTATCTGGTGACAATATTTTACACTGTATTACTGATCAAAATATGAATTTGTTTATTGGTTAAAACATTAATAATCTGCGTTCAATTATTCAGTTAAATAGTGGATGAAAGTTTAGACCTAAGAAAGACTAAGACTATAAAAAAAGACATGTAGTCACTGCTTACTTCTTCCCTGAACTGCTTGGCCTGTTCAACACAGCCTGGTAGAGAGTGGATGAAGTCAGCAACCTGTGGAGAGAAGGAAGGAGCAGGTCAGAGTGAGGCCTTCAGTTCCCTACTCCTTTGAGGAGGTGCACACAGCCAGCACAGATACTTAGCAGTTCATGCACCGTCAAGGACCACTTGGAGTCCATGCTGTCATGTTGACCCCCTTGTATAATGGTCTCTCCATAGTCACAAAAATGTGAGAATACAGAGAATACAGAGACAAAAACCTCTGAAGACAGCATATACATCACTCGAACCCTAACTGAAAAAGGTTAAAAAAAAAAAAAAGCCATTGTGGCTAACACGCTATTCACACATTTCTTCAGTTCAATTGTGACCTACATAAAGTAGTAGGGAAGGCTTAACACAAAGACACCCTCACACACGGTAAAAAACCCCAAAGTGCAATTGTTAGGATTATTTACAGTACTGTTTTGTCATTAGTATGACAATTGAATGCTGAGAACCCAAACAGAAAAGGGCAGTTTGACTAAAAATGGGTAGTATTGTCAGGAATGTCAAAAAAAAGCAAAACAGCGTGGGAGTTCTGCAGAACCCGTTCCGATCCCTTTTCTGCCAGTCCACTCACGCTGTTCCTGCCTCTGCACAACTTTCAGAGAGAGGCCACACAGAAAGAGGGGGTGAACATTCTCAGAAAAAGGCAGCTTTCAGAAATTTCCATTAATAGAATACTGGAGTGGGCTTTTCAGGAAGGCACACAAGGAAGTCAGAACAGCACCTTCTGTTGAGGTAAAGCGTGGAGGCAAATGGGTTCAGGTAAAAATGGACAGTTACAGCTTTTTGAATGCGTTGTGTTTAAATCTGAATTGCAGGGCTTGCCAAGAAAAATTCTGCTTGGTTTCAGAATTATGCAACCATTCTAGGTCTTGCCTATTTGAATATACCTGATTGAAAAATATTACATTTGGTCCATAACGTTTTTATTAACAGCAACCTGTTAAAAAGGACAGCATATAAGGATTATAATCGTTTAGTTCTATACAAAGAACTACTCAAAAAACAAACTACACAAAAAAACTACACAAAAAAACAATAAATCAGAAATAAATAGGGAATCCCGGGAACAGAACTAATGGTGTAGAAAATAACGGATTCTCTCTGATGGTCCCTAGGTCATACCCATGAATAACATTCAATTCCAGCTCTAAGACCTTGACTGAGGTTATTTTGAACCAGTGAGAGGGTAATTTCGAGGCAGTGACTTGTACACCAGCACTATGTGCTCTGGGCATGGCAGTACCCTGGATCAATGAATCAATGTAATGCATCATGGCCAAAGGGGTTCTGCACAGCTCATGACCTTTGAGGCCCTTCACAATCAGTTCACTGTGTCGGGGAGTAATAGGCACCTGCTCAGCCTATAGTCCAGCCTAAGGAGGTGTGTGGAAAACAGAAATGAAAAGATGGCTTTACAACTGCATTGGGATTTATTCATTCATAACTTTATTAAGGTGATTTTGGCCTTGTTTGCCTTTATTCAGGTAAGACAGTGATGAATAACAGGATGCCAGAGGGAGAGAGAGACTGGGGGGATTGGGAGATAGCGGTGGGTTGGACTCAATCCTGGGTCCCACCAAAAATAGTGTCTATAAACTAAACTGGATGTAATGGAACTGTTGTAAGAAAGCAATATAACACTCGTGGTCGGGGGCCTGATAACAGACATACCTACCGCTGTGGTTACCTGCCGTATCAGCCTTCAGCTTTGTGCCTACGACTGAACCACAGCCGTGGCTATATCGGATAACAACCCCACTCCCACTATACTGCTTAAAAAATACTATTGCAAAAGCAGTCAACTGTGCCACAACTCACTCTCGCTAATCCACATTCTTAACCACTTACAGTAATTTTCTGGTTTTTGGATGTTGGCATTTCATAGTTGCAGCTTCATGTACATGGCAGTATGGCAATGGCGACCTTTTACCCAAACACATTCAGAAAGAGTAAAACAAAGAAGCACACTTTTGAATGATGGACTACACCTTAAGAACTGAACACAAAGCAATCGTTGATCCTGAACAGACCTCTCCACACACTATGTTCCATGATGCTCCATGCTCCTACAAACTGGTTCAAACAGATCAGTTAAGTACACTGCACCTTGTCAGGCAAGTCTGGCACGCTTAACCGCTGCAAAGCAAAGCCACAGCAACGTTGTGGTAGTTTGGGGGGTGGGGTGATTGGAAAAAGACATGGAAATCTCTGAGATTTAGGGCCAGCGGTATACAGTGCACTATGTCAATAACACAGAGATACACGGCTGCAATTGGGAATAATCCTCAACAGATATCATATACTTACAAAAGCCTCATATATAACCTGATTCAGATAACCGCTGCTGGTATACAAGAAACAACATGTTTTCCAACACGTACTACAGTGGCAGGGTGGGGATGAGAGGCAAATGAAGTAACTCAACACAGCAGCAAGAGCACACAGAATATCAGTAATAATGTAGGCCAGGACTGCAGTAAAAGGCAACAGCCCCCAACAGACCTTGGATAATTGCAAAACCCCACATCAGTTGATCTCAATATGTTAACTTGCTTAAGGAAGGAGATGTGAGGGCAGTGTAGTTACAGTAGGCATGTGTGTGTGCGCGTGTGTGTGTGTGTGTGAGAGAGAGAGAGAGAGAGAGAGAGAGAGAGAGAGGGGGAGAGGGAGAGATAGGGAGAGAGAGAGAGATATTAAGCAGATATGAGGAACTCATATCAGAGAAATATGAGGAGATCAGGACCAACCAACAGCATGCACAGTGTCAATAATGCAGGAGTGCAGTGGTGCAATTGGTAACCCCCCCGCCCACCTCAGCAGACATCCATTCCAATCAGACCTGAAGGGCAAAGAAAGGAAAGAAAGGGAAAGAGGGAGGGAAGGAGGGAGAGAGAGATAGAGGGAAGGAGTGAGAGAGAGAGGAAGGGAGGAAAGGAGGGAGAGAGAGAGGGAGAGAAGATGGAGGGAGAGAGGGAGGAGGAATGTAGGGAGGGAGGGGGAGGGAGGGAGGGAGAGAGGGAGGAAAGGTGCAAAGGGGACTCCCAGAGTAGGGCGTAGGGCTCAGCCGAGAGCTTTGGCATAGAGCTAGCTGTTCTCCAGGTGTGGTGCTTTCATTGATGCTATGCTCACTGGATTTGCATAAGACCACAGGCTGCCTTACACACCCTTTGGACAACATGTAGATGCAGGCTAGGGCAAAGGTAATGAATATGCAAATGTGAAGCTACCTGGCTGAATCAGCGCAGAGAGCTTGGTATTTAGCTGGTTGTGCTCCATCACTAGTGGAGAGGAAATGCTTAAGTGTGTGGGTAGCCAGGCTCGAGCAGACTGTGCAAATTAGAATTTATCCAGCACTAGCACTCTAAAGCATTTAAATCTTTTCACGGAGGGCAGAATTTAGACCAACAGATGGGTAATTTGAAAAAATAAAGCCATCTGCAATGTGTCCAAAGTTAAACTAAAATAACTGCATTTTAGATTATGAATAAGGACTTCAAAATGGATTACCCTGCCTGAAGATGCTTTAATTCACACAATGCAGCACAGTGTACATGAGTAGACTGATGAACTACATATACATAACAACAACAACAAACAACAAGTGAACAATCAAGGCACTACATTATGATATATTATGCTCAGATATTAAAGTATCACTAAACTCCTCCATTTTAAGTCTATGCAGCCAGCAGAAATCCAAAATCCACAGGTTAGTTATCCTCACCGGTAGGCTAGGTGAGTGAGACTCAAGGCTAAGATCCATCATCCCCAGCAGTCTAAGCAGGTCTCATTTTAATTACACATCTAAACCTGTCCTTGCCCGCACTTTCTGATCACACTGTTTTCCAGACATTCTCCTTTAAAATATCAGACAGAATATTGATGCTGAGAGCAACTGGAGGGGGGGGACGAGACAAATGAGAGCGCTGTTGGCTTCTGACACCACAATGATGCCATATCTGCTTCTCTGCATACAGCATAAGCTATTTCATAATCTTCCTCCCCTCCTGCAGTCGTAAATTCGGGTTCATTTCTCTCCTCACCCCTCCTCGACCCCTTGAAGACTCCCAGCAGACATTCCTTACTTCAGATTTACAGTCAACACTCCGATTTGTATTCATTTGACTAAGCTTGTAAGTGAAGCATGTTTGGAAATGTTTGTTGCCTTTGACGTTTATGCTGGCTAAAGGCAAAAGAGATATGAAAGAAAACACTGAAGATTTAAAACAATAGAGCTGGACCTGGTAAAAATCCCTTGACATTCCTTCACTAATCTGTGGACAAAATGCTGTAAATAGCTGTCTGACTGGTGAAGATAATGTTTTGCATCACAGGAGCTTTGGGGCAAAGAAACACAACAGTCTGTGTGGATAGTCTTTGCCCCTAATGCAGACTAATGAATGTCTTGGTGTTATGGGTACTTCTTTTCCCTATGCAAACAGCCATGTTTTCCTCCAAATGCATGCTGCCTAAAATAAATCATATGTACAATAATAGCCAATATATTATAGACTAAATTGACTAAAATGTCTGGGTGGAGGGCTTTCAATCCTGCAGCTCTGCCGTCCAGCATGGTCATCTATCTCTCTCCTTTACTACTGTTACTGTTGAATGGGACTTACAGGAGCTGTAATTAATTGGCTCAATATGAACTAGTTTTTCCACACACTGGTTGAGCAAACAGTCTACTGCAGTCACAGGACCTGATTTCGTCACAACGGCATACAACACACTAAATAAACTAGTCAGTGTTAGAGCGCTTAATCAGACACGGACACACTGCTCATATTTACACAAACTTTCATAGATTTGCTCTAATCTATACCCAGTGTTTACCCTCGGACCGGCTGGCAGACAAGGTGGGTGTTTTTGAGCCTTTGGTAACACTGGGCGTCAGATTTTCCCCTATGAGGGTCTAAATTGCTTCCTCTGTTCTGTCGTCAGTGAAAATACTTTGCCGTGACATGACATTTCCTCTCTCACTATTCTTGACAGCAGAGCCAAAGCTCTAAACACACACAGCCAATCAAACACTACAAACCAGGTTTCTGTGGTTGTGAGTGAGTGTTCCTCTCAGACGTAGTGTTTTGTGTTGTGTGTGTGTGTTGTGTCTTTGTGGTGTCTTTGTGTTGTCTTGTGTTGTGTTGATCAGTACAGACTCTGGCCCAGGCCCTTGGTCCTAATCGACAGCATGATTAGACATTACTCCAGACAGCATGAGAGCCTGTTTCTTTTCCCTCTTCTCCTGTCGTCACGCTGACGGCTGAAATGGAGGGCGAGGTGGGCTGGGGTGGGGTGGATGGAAATGATGCAGAGCACAGAGCGGAATAATCCCTTCTACTCATCAATTGCCGTCACCCGGCAACGGAGCGAGCGGCTCGCCATGCCGCCACGGCAGGATTAAAAGAGGTGTTTAAGGAGGTGGATGGAGATTGGGGTGGGGTGGGGTAGTGGGGGGAATGTTTGAATGTAAATGGATGAGTAAATGGCTCAGATGAGAGCAGGCCTTGAGAGACACCCTGACATTTCAGATGAATCTTTTCCTCCCGGGGAGGACTGGAGCTAGAGAAAACAGCAAGGACCTTCTCTTTCAAGTTTGATCAGCGGTGAACATTAACAATTCAATTTGAGCCCAGGCTGCCACTGAGTGCTCATCTCGGTGTCATGAAATCCCTCTCTAGTCAGAATACCGATTTGATAAATAACTAAATTTGATACGTTACAAATATCTGTCTCGAAGTTCTCTTCAAATATCTCTTTAGGCAGCCAAGACCGTTTCAAGGACAAGATTTCTCTCATTTGAGATGCTTTCTATTTATGTAGGCTTTTAGGACAAGGGCCAAACTACCTCTCCTCTCCCTTGCTTCCAAACCATATGCTCAAAGCAACTTCTCATTCCAAAGTCGTTACCATCTTGCCAAATATTTTGTCTTAAAATATAATAGGAAAAATGCCCCCCTAGCTGATTATTTACTATGCTGTTAACTTGCCATAAATACATCATGAAGCATGAGGTCATGTGGGTTGAACCTCCCCCAGCTTAGACGTAACTTGTGCTTGTTTACGTTTGTAATTTAATCCATCTGTCTTCGAACAGCACATCGACGGGCGAGCGACCTGCTTGCGGTCTCCTCTCCTCTTCAGCTGGAGGAGGAGAGTGCAGCGTTTACAGGCCCTTGTCTGTTTACTGACAGACAGCAGGGTCAGAGTGCGTCTTACATCTCGTAACTATGGCAATGTGTGAGCGAGGCGTCGCTGTCGGAGGCTAAAGGGCCTCCATCAGCAGTGAGGTGGAAATGCAGGGGAGAGAGAGAGAGCGAGCGAGAGAGAGAGAGAGAGAGAGAGAGAGAGAGAGAGAGAGAGAGAGAGAGAGAGAGAGAGAGAGAGAGAGAGAGAGTGTGTGTGTGTACATGAATCAGAGAAGTTAAAGAGAGAAAGTGAGATAGAGAGAGGAGGGGAGGAAAGGGAGGAAGACCAACAGAGAGAGGAAGGGAGAAAGAGACAGAGAGAGGGAGTACATGAAGGAGAGAAGGCAAAGAGACAAATAGAGAGAGGGGGAAGAGAGAAAGAAAAGAGAGAGAGAGAGGAAAGGGAGAGTGTGCATGAGAGAGGAGATAAGAGAATGTGTGCACAATACTGTCAACCTGTAACCCCTTCAACGCAGCAAAGAAAATAAAAGCTCGAGACACAGACATACAGATGCACATGATTGTGCATAAACACAGACACACACACAGACACACACACCTCAACACAAGCTTAGCTGCTCCAGAGCATCATGTTCGGTACAATGACAATTCCTATTTGAGCAGCTGTATTCATGTGTGTGACGGTGGGGTGGAGGATTTTATGAAGAAAAACTGATTCCGCTAAACTGCTCCTCCAGGGCCTGATGGAAAACAATGGCCCAATCTGGAGCCTCCATCTTCCATCATCTTCCAGCAGCCTGCTCTTACTCACAAGCCAAATCAATCACATGTAAGGCTAACTCATAAAACGTAGTTACCTCAATCAGCACTCTGTAACACCATTGAGTAAAACCCAGCACAACACACCCTTTTCACTCAATACTTGTCATAACTAGAAAAGACAGCAATTACACATCATTGAGCATATGAAGAAATAATTATTTATATATATATATATATATATATATATATATATATATAAAAACAAAGATCTTCAAAGAGACATTGGCAAAGAGGCCATTATAACTTAATGACCGCTAATTAGCCGCTGATTTGTAGCCTTCAAAAATCTAGCCCCATAAAGAGCCATGCTGTATGTTTTTGGCCAGCGATTTTACAGAAATGAGCTCTACCAAAATTTGTTTACATTGCTACACTCTGAAAAATGCCTCAACTCCGCCTAATCATCAGATCACAACCTATGCTAGTGGAGTTTGGAAAGTGGCTCCTATCCTCTCCTTTTCTCCATTTTTATGGGGATTTAAAAAAAAAAAAACCTAGACATGAGTAATCCCTCATCTAATGATCTTTTATAGCTCTGCTTTATAAGGATGGCTGGGGGGGAAATAACCCCACACTTGGCACCGTGTGTGCTTGGCACAGGCGAAGCTCTGGGACAGTCGTTGAGCAGTAACTCGGCTGAAAAATTGTGGTACTGCTGAGAAGCAGGCACAGACAGATGAGGCAGAGCATCTGAAGAGTGAGGTTTGGGAGACCTTTAGTTTTAACAACGTGCATATACGCACATCACAGCTATAAGACAGATTATTTATGAGTCTGGTTCTGATTACTATGGTCTGCCCTGTAGTGAAGTCCAGAGCTTCCTTCCAGTATGACTCGAGAGTGCGGTAATACAAGAATCAGTATCATCTTCACTGCTGTGTTGTGAATTGTAAATCACTCATCTAAGGTAAGCTTTTATCCAACTTAGGCCAGCATTTTCTTTTGCCAGTGACGTAAATGTCTTGTCACATGGTACGAGAGCATTGTTCAGCAGGAGATGTAAAATGAGATGTTTTGGGTTACAAGTTTTGGATGAGTGTTCTAAGGTTCTAGATGGTGGCTTCCTCACCTCGTCTACGGTCCAGTGGGCGACGCGACTGGCTTGTACACCCGCGACCCCAGGCAGGAGCTTACAGTGTTGCTCCCAGCACAGCGGCAGGTCCCGGCTGGGGTGTGCCGACATTGCAGACAGGAACACCGACTGGTGGAGGGCCTGTTGGAGACTGTCTGCATTACGCTCACCTAAAGAGACAGAAGGAGAGGAGGAGAGGAAGAGAGAGAGAGTAAGAGAGAGAGAGAAAGATGGAGAGAGAGAATAAGAGTTTCATTTAAAAAGAAATCCTTTATTACATTCATTACAAACCTATTACAACATTACTAACACTTTATTTCAACTAGTTGCATCTGTGTGATGTTTTCAGAAGCTTCCCATAAGCAACACATGTAAAACCAAATGAGGCATATTGTGGATATGCCTTTGGTATGCTTTCGAAACACGCCACTGTAAAACCAGTGGGAAGGGAAGGAACTAAGGCATCAGCTCCATGGACGTGGTGAAGGCAAAACAGAACCAATGGGCTTAAGCGTCTCATCACAAACACGGCTTGATAAGAATATAACAATAAAAGAATAAAACATATATATGAGATATAAGCAACATTCAACAACATGAGGAGAGAGAAAAATTGACAGAAAACAGAAGAGATGAAAGATAAAAGAAAATAAGAGTAATAGAAAGAAAGGCAGATGCCAAAATGGACAAAAAAAAAGATTGAAAGATTGAGGGAGGGAGGATAAGACAAAAATAGACAAAAGACAAAAAATATAATATTTTATCAGCTGCAGAGATACTGCATATTAAGCTTTGCGTTTATACACTTGTGTCCATATCCAAACATCATACCTCGGCAGATAATATTATACCGCATCATGATTTGAGCAAGTGCATAGTCCATCACAGAAAACATATCACAAGAAAGAGGCTGGGAGTGTAATAAAACCAAGGGGCACTCAGTGACAGTGACATTGACACACACACACACACACACACACACACACACCTCCTGCAAGTACATCTGTGCAGAGCACCAGGCTCTGCTAATTAAAAAAAGCTTGATAGACAGACTGCCACTGGGAACTAAATGAGGAAATGGAGGGGCACTTTGGTTAGCCACATAATAATAGCACCGATCGGCACTACACAGCTCCACACAGACGAAATATTACCACCACACAGAAAAACTCCACGCTGGCAGAACATTATGACTCCAGCCCCTCCGACACAAAAACTGTATTTATCAAGCTATGTGATTCATCCAGCTATGTGTAGTGTGGGGAGCGGAAAGGTGGTGGTGGTGGTGGGGTGGGTGGTGGGCGGGGTAAAGGTAATCGTGGAGTTAGCAGCCGAAAGCTTTTCAAAAGCCCGGCTAATACGGCTGCAGGAAGATCAGCTAGCTTCCTGGCTCTGTGTGAAACTCAATGGGATGGAACAGCGAGGAAGGAGCTCCGGTTCGGAAAATCCAGACAGAGAGAGAGAGAGGCAAGAGGGAAAGAGGCATTTGTGCACAAAGGAAAAGTAGCAACACAAACAACATGCGTCATGTCAGTTCTCTCTGCTGGGATAAAGGACAGAGAATCGAGATGGGATTAATTGATAACTTATTTATTGGTTTGACTGGTGAAGAGAATAATCAGGGGGATGCTTTTCTGAAAATCTAAAGCGAAGCTTAACAGAGAGCTGAGATTAACTACGGCAATTACAATTAGTTTGAGGGACGCATCTCGTTAAACTTTGGGATTAAACGATCTCCTGAGAGGCTTATGCAGAATGAGAATGAAATGCGCCGACTCATGTCACCAGACAGTCTGCACAAGACTGCGGCTTGCTGGTTCTTTAAAAGAAATGTCTTTGTTTTTTTCCTCAAAACAAATAACAAAGACAAAAAGAATATATATATATATATATATATATATATATATATATATATATCTTCACTTATTTCGTCATTAAAAACACCTAATCATAACCATAATGGCCATCATAAAAGAGATATTTTGGTGCATTTCAACCCATAGTTTTCTTGCCCCAAACAGTTAGTGTTAGCTGCCATAACTCTATTCACACTAAGTTGTACCAAATTTTCTCAATTCGTTTTTTCCTACCGATAGCCCTTGGCGACCTAGAACAACAGGGGTATGGATTGAAATGCGCCGGATTGTTGCTTTAAACCTGAACAGCGTAGCTCTTCAGCACTGATGGTTCAGCTGAATTCCTGCTTTAGTTCTTCCTGGCTTCATATATACTTCCACAGGCCCACAGGGCTGAAGGAGGTGGGAGCAGGGAAGGGCTGGAAAGTCTCTAGAGAGACAAGCTTTACTCTGCTCTGCTCTGCTCCGCCTGCTACAACCGCCAGCCTTTGCCAGCCCACACGAGCATGGTGGCAAATTTCAATAGGCATGGCATCAGACACGTTGGCCCGGGAACATGACATTCTGCACGTGCTCAGAGAAAAGGCAGCAGAAACAAAACGCCTGTTTTCCTCCACTCTCCTCTCTCACAAACACACACACACGCGCGCGCACAGACACAGTGACGCAGTTCTGTAGTCAGTGGGAAAATATGACACTGACCTCTTCACAAGGGATTATCAGAGCATGAAGGCTCAACTGATTGCACATGCAACGGGATCCTTCAACAACAGAGTGCCTCGAGACACCCAGATCTCCACCAAACAAAAACCCACCCAGAGCACTTGATTTATATAATGCCTTCGAGGTGTGTGAATGTGTGTGTGTGTATAAATATATGTGCAGTCCAGTATATAAGTGTGTGTGTGTGCGTGCACATGCAACTGATCATATACGTTCATGTGTTTATGTGTGTGTGCAGAGACATCCTTATGTGGAAGGCTGTGTGTGTGTGTGTGTGTGTGTGTGTGTGTGTGTGTGTGTGTGTGTGTGTGTGCGTGCACACTTGTGTGTGATTATGAGTGCATGTGCATCCAGCTCATCGTTTGCAATGCTCCTGGCATAAAAAAGAAAAATCCCTAACGCTGTTATTTTGCTCTGCAGCTCAGTAAATCCTGGGTGGGAGTGTTTTGACGATAATCAGTGATGTTCTAAATTATGCTAATCTGGTGCAGCATGGCAGGGCTTCCCAGTGTGAGGCGACTGCGCTGACGAAAGCTGCAGCATCTCGACTACAGCTGAGACAGGGTGGCACACATACACACACACAATACACACAAAACACACACACACACACACACACACACACACACACACACACACAGCAATACACACATGAAGGTTCGCACAGTGAAGTCACTTCCTGCTGACAGCAGCATTTCTAGAGAGAAAGTGATAAAGAAAGAGAGAGAGGGAGAGAAAGATAAAAAGAAAGAGAAAGAAAGAAAAAGAGAGCGATGCCACATATTTTTCTTTTCAGCCATCAACTTCTCCTCACTGACTTTTCTCTCCTTCTCTGCCTTCTCTTTATTCGCCTTTCTGTTCCTCTTCTCCTACTGCCTGGCCTTCTAAGTGGATGTCCCTCGCTCGCCTTCTTACTCTAACTAACTGCTCTTTGCATCAGGGCAAAAGGAAGTCTAAGGCCTTTTCAAAAATGATTACTCTCGGTGCGTAAACACACAGACCAAAGTACAGACACCATAATGAGGACATGGCCTCACTGCATGTCACATGCTTGGGCTACAAGTCTGTGAGGTCTCTCACACTCCACCACCAAGAGAACTTTTGAAGAAGTATGGCAACAGAAAAAGTCTAAACTGCTCTCCCTCTTGCAGGCACTGCCAGTCAGAGAGAGAGAGAGAGAGAGAGAGAGAGAGAGAGAGAGAGAGAGACAGCCAGAGTAGATTTGTGCCATGCTTAAACTAGCAAAATTCCACCACTTACCTTTCGTCAACTGTTCAGGGCCAACGGCTTCTTTTAGTGTTCGATAAAAATCAACAAATGCCACAAAGAGTCTTTTATAACCGAAACTTAACTTTCAGCACATTTCTACAAACAATCAATAAAAAAAACAATACACCAACGTAGTCAAAAGTAGTTCACATACTATGAATAAAAGGTATGCCTGAGTGTCCTATGAAATAATTGATAGTTATATTGCCAGAGGACAGAAATTCAGGATGCAGTCTTCAGTACACAATTAGTTTTATTTGTCATTCCCACAACCTATTCGAGAAAAGCACGAGCCAATGGAGTCAGCAAATGGTGCGTGAGAAACACAACATACCCTTATGAGCTCAGGTGGCTATTATGAATCACGGCTCGTTACATTCGAGTCTAGTTTGTAATGATGGGAAAAGAATGATCAATCTGGCTACTTGTATTCACTCAAATGGTGCAAATGACAACATTAAGTGACAAATGAAAACATTCAGCTGCAGTTTGAGCGTTCGGCAATATAGCACTCGGCAAAGGAAACAGGTGGGCCAGTTTGACAGTATGGAGTCAGGCCATGGCTGGCGGAGTTAAACGACCAAAACGGCCAACAGCAGATGTTCAATGAGGGTGTATGTGTGTGGGGAGGATAAAATGATAAAAAAAAGAGGAAGAGAGATACTGGCCAAACGCTTAATGCCCCCTCATAACAATTAGCCCTGAACCCTCTACGATTTAACTGCCATGAATCAGTCAACCATGCAAGTCAGGTATTTGAGGGTTCAGGGCTTAGTGCTTCCATTGAGATTCATCTACTATAGATAAGAACATAAAACTCTGTTCTGAGGTTTATACACAGTGCAATGGCTTATATTCAGAAAGATCACTGTATATAAGGAAGCAAGCAAGATTAAGCAAGAGAGAGGAGTAAGAGAGTGGAAGGGAAGCAGAAGGGTGGGGCAGAGGAAGGCTAAATGCTTCTCAGGAGAGATCTCCTCTTGCACCCGTGTCTCCTTGCTGGGGGCATGCAGGGTGACAGGCTCAGATATTACTGAGGAGCAGAGCAGAATCTCAACCAGGCTGGAGTCTGGAGATGGGCCAACCCTTAGCTGGGACACAAAGAGCAAAAAAACTAGACTCTGTGTGTGTGTGTTTGTGTGTGTGGGTGAGAGCATGAGGCACATGTGTAAAAGTTCAGGTAAAAGGTAAAGGTGAGTGGAATTTAACACTTTTACCCAAAGTGACAGGGGCAGCAAAAGTATTGTGTGTACAGTGTCATATGCCAACATGGATGGAAAGGTTTTTTTTTTGGTCTGTGTGTGTGTGTACATGAGGGGGCTAATAGTATTATTGGTGTTTGAGTGTTTCACAGGTTTGAAGTGTATGGGACTTTGGGGTAGAGCAGTGGTGTAAAGTGACCGTGGTCTCTCTTGAGGCCTGGCTCTTCTCCTGGAGAGGGGAGAGGACAAGGAGCTCAAGTCATGACAAACCCCAGAGCCACACTCAAAACACAACCCCACTGTGCACCACTGTGAAGAAGAACACAAGGCCACTTCCTCTCTCTCCTCTCTGCTTCTTTCTTTCTGTCTTATTTTTGAAAGAGAGAAACAAAGACAGACAGACAGCAAAGAGCCCAAGAAAAAAAAACAAACAACAACAAAAAAAAACAGTGAAAAGGAAAACACAAACAAAGGCAGGACAAGACAGAGATGAAAAACCACATGGGAAGAAAGCAGAAGACACAAACAAACAAACAAACAAACACCAACTCCCTTTGGCCAGTATGTGGTGTGTTAAGACCTATGACAAAAGCAGCAGCTCACCCACGGGAAGCCAGCTAGCCTCTTTTATAGTAAGAATTCCTTGCGGTCTTTGGGACTGACACACAGAAATAAAGCCAGAGCCCTTCCTTCCAAGCAATCCTTTCACACATTCAGGTATGCCCTGCCAGTGAGATGCCAAAGGTTCACCACAGCTGATCACGAGGAGGGAATATTTCCTCTGCTCTTTGCCATTGGGGCTACTGCATGGCAATAAGTGCACACACACTTCTCACAACATGGGTAATTTCAGATCTTAAGCTGATAAATACAAACATATGGGGGGGGGGGGGGGGATCTGTAACGAAACCATTTCAAATACGATTACACTGAATTCAGCCAATATGCCAATATGTCTGTCATCAGAGCTACATTAAAACCTTAATTTACATAGACCTTTTCATTCAGAATCTTTTCACTCAAAGCCACTCAGTCATGTTCAGGTATACAGGTATACATTTTCATGACGAACGACATCAAATTACATGCACATCATGTGTCTTGTTAATGATTAACACATATAAGCAAAATAAATCAATAGGGCTCGATCCGTGACCGAGGGTTAAATCTTCTATTAACCCTCCATTAAACTCCAGCCTTCAGCAGATTCGTTTTAATTAATGATCTCTGATCCGACTCACTGCTGCAATAACTCTACCAAGTCTCCTGCTGCAAATGCACGACTTTTGAAATGCTTGTTGCTGATTTTTGTCACTGGGAGAAAAAAAAAAACAGGGCTATGCTATTCCCTGCGCAGGCGCTAAATGCAATGAACTTAATTGAGCGTTAAAATTAATGGCGGTGATTAATTATATCTGGAGTCATTGCACAGGTAATTCGCAAACAGCTTAGGTGAGATGAGCGGATTTTCTCTTGCCGTGAGGCAGAGATATAACTACAGAGACGGAAAAATGGAAAGGACAGGGAAGAAAAAAAAAAAGGAGTGATGGACGGGCACGAGATGTGAGAGTAAATGAACAGGATTGTGTTTTGTGTGTGTATATGTGTGTGTGTGTGTGTGTGTGTGCGCACGAGGACGAGCGCAAGAAACGAGAAAAAAAAAAAAAAAGACACTTGAGGGCTCTGTGACATTATATGACCGTGTACACGTACTTGTGTGTGTGTGTGTGTGTGTAAGAGAGAGAGAGAGTGACAGAGTGCAAGGGAGAATGGAAAAATGCAGACAGCAGTTGAGGTAAAAGAAACAAAAGACAGAACACCATTAGACACAAAGGCAAGAAACACACACACACACACACACTCACACACACACACACAGCCTAGATTACTGAGGTGCTGTTCACTCATTCAGCAGACAGCTGAAGCACGCCATCCTCAGTGACACGTCCACATTGCACTCGCAGAGACGCACTCGGTCTACTCACACACACCACTCTGCCTCACACCACCATTCTCCTGCATGGCTTTCCATACAAGACACATTGTTCAATGTATGAGCGGCTGTAATAAATTTGAATGATTTTAAGATTTTAACTTCAGTCTTTTTTTTTAACTCTCTCTTTCTTTAACAGCGAAGCGATAAATAAAACACTTTGTCTTGTTCGAAATGGGAGTGTCTATTATTCACTCTGAGCAAAGTGACATATCTGCATCTGAGCGTGTGTTCATGAATTTTAAATCACGAAGATTCAGCTAACAGATCTGTCACAAGACACGTTGACGCAGCAATACTATGTGACGTATACTATTGAGATCAGAGCATTTACTGACAGTCAACAGACTTGCCACTTCAACCAACATGCCAACTATCTACCATAATTTCCCAATTATTAACCCAAGGTTAATACATCCGTTCTGTAAAATTTCTTAAGCTATGATGCTTATACAGGATTGCATTTCTTTCCATCATTCTATTTGATCTGATCTGGGTGAGATTTTTTTTAGTTTGCATATAACACTGACCTGAGATTTGTATAATGTGGCTTATATTCGGGAAACCACTAAATTCCAATCATGCATATAGCAGAAATCGACATCGACTTAAAAGGCTTTCGCTAAGAAGGCAAAGTAGCCACAGTAACAAAGAGTGCCTGGATATGATGCATAAGTGCATTCTCTCTAGAGGGG